>JAWPHD010004218.1:0-193911 GCA_037043455.1 Cyrtodaria siliqua
GATCAAGGGCATATCTCTGCATGGCAAAGCAATTTTGACTAAGTTCAAGAGCAATAACTCTGCATGGCATTGACTGAGCCAAAGAAAGATTGGGTCACGCATATATACACTTCATTACAGGTATACAAAGTTTCAATTTAATATCTTGAAAACTGTAGATGTTGTTAGCTCCACAATATTGCATATGATGAATATAGCAATTGAATTTTGACTAAGTTTTCAAGAGCAATAACTCTGCATGGAATTGACCGAGTCAAACCAAAATTGTGTCACACACATCTTCTCTTCATTTTAATCATGTATACCAAGTTTAAATTCGTTTAAGTGCAAGGGCAATAACTCTGCATGGAATTGAACGAGCCACACCAAAATTGTGTCACACACATCTACACTTCATGTATACAAAGTTTCAATTCAATATTTTGAAAACTGTAAAAATAGTTCATTCCACAAGATTGCATATGCTGAATATAACAATTTTGACTAAGTGCAAGGGCAGTAACTCTGCATGGAACTGACCGAGCCGAACCAAAATTAAGTCACGCACATCTTCACTTCATTTTAAATTTTAATCATGTATACAAAGTTTACAATTCAATTGAAAATTGTAGAAGAAGTTCGCTCCACTATATTGCATATACTGAATATAGCAATTTTGACTAAGTGCAAGGGCAATAACTTTGCATGGAATTGAGCGATCCAACCAAAATTGTGTCACGCCCATCTACACTTCATGTTGATCAAGTATGCAAAGTTTCATGTCCGTATCTTGAAAACGGTACAAGCAGTTCGCTCCACAAGATTCAACAGAACGACAGACAAACAGATCGATCGACAGACAAACAGACCGCTGCTGCAGTGTCTCCTATATATCCACTCTCAAACTTCGTTTGCGGGGTATAATGACGCGAAATGTTGAAAAACTGAATCAGTGTTTTATTCCAGATATAGGACCGTTTGCGAGCCAAATATGTTTCACAGAATTAAAGTGTATTTAAGCAAATGAATGTTGTGGAACTCGTGACTGATCTCCAGAAATTGCCTCTTTTGCATTGTGTTCGATGGACTGATTTTCACCAGTCTGACACCATATGCCACATGGTCTGGTTAAAACAGCATGGCGCATTTCGGTGTACCCGTCACGTGACCAGCATATACCGCATATGTTGATCGGCACATACAAGAAGAAATTCCGTAGAACCGATGGATGCTCCCCGAAATGTATCCTCAACTTATCATATGGCCTTGTATCATCCAGCAGTTTTCAATTTGCAGTTCCATTAGTAGTTTATGCTCCGATAAAAATTCTAAGTATAAAATTACAAAGGGCAATTACTCTAATTTGAATGAGACATAGTTACAGTTCTTGCACTCTGTACTTTCACTCATTGCTCTCTATCATTGTGTGAAGTTCATTGCAGTCCCTTCAGTAGTTTTGAAGATATGCTCCGGACAAAAATTCTAAGTATAAAATTACAAAGAGCAATAACTCTAACTTGAATGATGACAGAGTTACGGTTCTTGCACTCTGCACTTCCTCTCATTGCCCTCTATCATTGTGTGAAGTAACAGCGCTAAACAAATCAACAAAAAATCCCATATCTACATTTAGAATGCATAATAAACATAACAGAATGGAATTATATATTGTATAAATGCAATAAAGACCCAATATCAAAGTCACCCGCAGCAATGCCTAATAGGCATAATAAACACAACATAATGTAATTCTAGTTAGTATAAATGCATGATAGCACCAAATATATTACCCCATATGTGTAACTAGTAAATTCTGAAGCTAAGTATGGTATGTGCGTAGATTTGGGTAAAGATTTTTTGTTTCAGAAGTTACACTGTACACATATACTTTTGTGCCACATTATCTGTTTTATAATGTAACTTCTCAAGCTAAATTTTGTCAATTTGGGTAGATTTGGGTGGATTTGGGTAGATTTTGGTATTTCGTGCCACGCCTTTTCACGAGATGCCGACATTTCACGCGTGTACCAGTCTTGCATGAAAACAGAAAATGGCCGATAACTCAATGCAAAAGTTGTTATCAAAATAATTTGACCTTCATTTTAAACTACAGTTAAGTTTTTCATATCTTATACTAAAGGTAAATTATTCATCAAGTTATATAGTTTCTTCAAATAGATCACATTTTATTCTGGTCGAATATTAATACACTGAAAATCGCAAAGTATCGACGTTGCAGTGCAGCACAAAGTGGGTGGGGTATTCTTTCTGGCGAAAGGTTAACCTTTCTTTCATCACTTACTCAAAAAGCGGCATTTGCTCATCATAAATGAAGTAAACCAATGGGAAGAAGAGCGGCCGGTACGTGACTCGAAGCAGGGACCCTCGCTTACAGGGCGAGTGCTCCAGATACCAATTTAAAAAATAAAATCTTACGTTTTTAATAGACACGAATATGACTTATTTTTTTAAATCAGTAAATGTGGAGTGCTCTAACAACTGAGCTAACCGGGGAACGGGGTACCCAAATTATACTTGGCCTTTTCCCACAAAATTGGGAAAAGGCCCAGGCCTGTCACTTTGGGAAATAAAAACGTGATTATTTCTCATTTTGATTGGGAATATTTTCTACCTGGCACAGTTGGGGAAAAACAGTTTCATTTGGGAATCTTGGCCTTTTACATGCCTCTGTTATATTTATATAAGAAGAAAAAAGGCTGCAATATCACCACACTCCTCCGAATTTTAAGAGCTGACCTAGCTCTTCCTTCCAATCTTTTGGGGCATATGAACATTGAACATGTTGCCGTGACATATTATCCAGTGAAGGATAGAGAGAAAACATTGTCGATAGCATCACTTGGTCTACTCTTACAAGCCTTAAGTAAAGCTTCAGTTACACAGAATCGCCACAAAACACGTTTTATAACTATAACTGCCCCGAAAAAACTGTTACACAGAAACATGTCACAGTACTCGAGGATCAGATCAATCTTCCAGCTGATGAATAAGGGACTTCCTCAAGGTCAAACATTCAATGTGTCTGGCAGCATACAATTTCGTGCATTTCAAGTTTAACTTTTTTATGTGTGGGTTTTTCGTTGAGATACTCTGCGCTATATACAGTCAATTTAAACTGATAAACTGAATTTTATAAATTTACAACCTACTTAAAGTGAAGAATGATCATTTGTTATCCGTTTCACATTTTAAAAACATTTTGTTACAATGTCAAAGTTATGAAATACATAAGTTTAAATCTAGGTACTGTGCCTTGTTTGACCGGCAAAATATACACTGTGTATACGTCACTGCACTGACACCTATGTTTTGCCGGTCAAACAATGCATACGGTCTGAAATTTTCCACACGGTTTTTGGTCAAACGCAATGAGATGTCACATGTCTTTAAACGTCCGTATGTAAAAAAAAAAGCACTCACCATGTCAAATAAATGAGACTTAACAATTTAACTATCAATTTTTTATTTAAATTTTTATACCACCAAATTTTCTGTTTTATCCCTAGATGCCAGTACCACAGGGACAGTTTGGCCGACAAGGGCCCACATGTATGGACAGGATCAAGATGGGCTTCATGATGGGATTCAGTGTTGGACTAGCAACAGGGGTTCTGTTTGGAGGATTCAATGCTTTAAGGTGAGCAGCCCACGTTTTCTGTTTCATACATTTAAAAATGCGATACAATTAAGCGTTTGTTTACCCACTTATGATTTTAAATATTCAGTAACCAGCTATACTGAACAAAAAAAGAAACTTCCGACTTTTTTGCTGGTATTTCCATAGGCCAGTTGTTGAGGGCGTATAAAAGCTTAAACAGCGTTTTAATAAAACCGAAGCATTGTGGTGTAGTGGTTAGCAGGGTTTTCCACAGGCCATTTAAGCATAGCGCACCCGCTACGCCTTAATTCCAAAATGGAATGTCCCGCAATGCCTTAATTGTGCCGCTATCCTTTGATCTTACTGCGCTATCCCTTCAGTTTCCCAATAAACACTTTACTACACGTCTATAAATTGTGTATGCAGTCAAGCGACTCAGGTATCGATCGATAAAGTGTCAGTGGCTGTAACAGCTGTGAAATACACACAGATAGACCGCATGTGTACATAATTGGATTAAAAGTTAGTGGCATGTTGTTTATTGTTTCGATAGTCGGCAGACGTTGGAGATAAGATTAAAGATGATGGTGTTTGAATTAATTGGGTCCAGTTATGGATAAATGAATTTAATGGATGCAATTAAGCTGGTGTTAACAGAATGATGATCATAACGAAGGGCGGGCGGCTATATTGGATTTCTGGACTGTGTGTAGCGGTGTTTTGGAGCGTAACCAGAACCGTGAAATAATTATGGTAAGTAATTGAATTGTTTTATTGGCTGTCTGCTTTTTAACAATTAGTTATGTCTCAGATAATGAGCAATTCCATTGTTATTTTACTTAATATAAACAGGTCTTGATGCAGTCTTCTTCACATTGTGTTTATACAATTCATTCAGTGCATTTGATTTCATAGTGAATTGAATTATGGATATATTTGTTACTAGGACTCTTAGTGTTAAAAGAGTTTGTGATTTAAATGAGTCTGAGCCTGAGTCTAGTGGGTATGAGGGAATAGTGCTCTTGCTTCCAACTTCCACAGCAGGTAGGATACAGATTTATAAAATGATACAATATTTATTAAAAGCAATTACTGTTTTATTAAATAATTATTTGGAGCTGCATGTATATCATTATTAACAGATCATGACAATATTCATTTTAACATATTTTTTATATTAACTGTACAATAAAAAACACTTTTCTTTTTAGATTGTGAGAGGGGTTTCAACACACAGATGCAACCTGTCGAACAACGCCCTCAACAGCCTTCTCTTAATCTGCATGGATGGTCCAACTCTGGATGACTTTGATTTTAACAGAGCGGTAGTTGACTGGCACTCACAGAGAACAAGGAGATCGTCACTGTGATGATGGGTTGAGACTCGGAGTGATGTAGTTAATGTTTATGAATGATGTGGCTAATGTTAACTGTATGGCTGATTGTTGTTTTTATTGATAAATAGATGAATAAAACAATAAAACAATAAATTTTCATCAAAAAATATGTTTTTTATTATTTTTTTATTTCATTTCTTATGATACTAGATATATGCTAAATCTCGTCTTACCACTGGTCAGTAAAAAAAAATCTGTGCCAGAAGGGGGACACCCCCTTCCCGCGCCCATCCCCATTCGTCGACCGCGCAAATCCCCCTATCCCTTAAGAAATTCCTGTGGAAGACCCTGGTTAGAGTGTCTGCCTTGCATTCGGGAGGTTGTGGGTTCGAGTCCCCTGACCGCGTCATACCAAAGACTTTAAAAATGGAGTAGTTACTTGTAACCCATGCCTGACAAGCAAATAATGGGTAGTGCTACGTCTGGTCAACCCGGTGTCAGAATATTGTGTCTGGGTGGGATATCATGTACTACGGCGTGGTATTCCAGTGTGGCAGCACTACATCTGCTTCAAGTAGACTGTAGATAGATACATAGCACTACACACAGTCACTCACACAATAGTCCAGACATAATGCCGAGTCAACGGGCGATTCTTCCCGGTGGGCTCATATGGTAGAGGGACTTTAAACCTTAGAAATCATCATAATAAAACAAATGTTTGTAAGCACACTTAAGTGAGTTCTATCCCATTAAACAGTTTCAAATTTGCCAAGCAATAATCTTTTATGGATTCTATTGAAATGTTAAAAGGCGGTCATTTGATGAATGTTAACTTGATGAATGTTAACTTGATGATTAAAAGCTGTCATCTACACAATCTGTGTTATGTTTTTGGTTATGGAACAAATTTCGGTAATTTTCGTAGATCTATATAAAAAAAAAATTGGCCAAAATGCATGTTTTAAGAAAAAGGGGGCTAACTCCCTTGTGTACTAAACTTTTCAAAAACAGATTTGTTTGGACTATTGTTGGCGTTCTTTTTCCTCTTTTGTTGTCTAGACAATCAGCAACAACATAAGTGGAATTTTCTTTTTTTTGTTCAGTATATAAAGAAACTGATATCAATGCTCCTGTCTTATTGTGAAGGTTTTGTAGTGGACTTTTTAAAATCTACTTGGCTTGGCCTGTCTGTCCAAACATAATTCTTGGAGGAGTGTGAACAAGTATATATTATATATTCTGTGATGAATTATAGAAATTTCCCAGTTTGAGAAAATCTATAACATATCCCTTCCTCTACTGTGCTATCTCGCCTAGTGCGCAAGATAGCACAATAGCCAAATGTTATGAACTAACCGATAGAAGTCACGATATTACGTCACGAATTGACGTCATGGCGCAGTCGGTAGCACGGCAGATTTGTAACAGGAGGCCCCAGGTTCAATCCTCCGTGGTGCCACTGAGTCCCGTTGGTGTGTTCTTGGGCAAGACACTTTCCCTTTGCCTCGTCCGTCGGATGGGGACGTAAACCGGGCGGTCCCGTGTATCGGTCTATCCTCCGAGCACATTAAAGAACCATAGGAATCTAATCGATAATAAGAGTAGGGCAGGTTCCCGGATTCCTATGTATCCTTCCCCTCTCTCTGGGGCGGCTCTAAATAACCTATACTGTGTTGATGAGCCGTTAAACAACATTCCATTCCATTCATAATATTACTCCGCGTTGTCGCCAAAGGAGTGACATAAGAAGGAATACTTGTGTCAAAAGACGGTTGGAAAGAAATTCATCACAGAATATATATTATATAGTTTAATTAACATTTTTGTCGTGATATGGAAAATAATTCACTCGTGAGAAATATTCTTGCGATATAGAAACTCGTGTGAAAACGCACTCGTTTCTATATCGCAAGAATCTTTCTCATTCGGGAATTATTTCCCGTATCACTTCAACAATGTTAATTAAACTCTATATCATTGATTACTTGGATTCATTTAAAATAAATGTCAGTTTGTAGGAGTAACAGTACTACTTTGTTGCCACTTGTTTTAAAATAAAAAATATTCAAAAATTCCAAATTCCCTTAATCTCCAAACTTATTTGTAAAATTACTGAAGTCGTAGTATCATTAATATTTATTATTCATAACAGCTTTCTCTGCATTAACCACATTTTGACTAGATGTACATGTAGTATAAATGAACGTATCATAGTATCAGTTGATCAAATTGCAGCGATAATTCGGGTATAACATTGTCAAGCTTCAAACCTTCTTATTTCAGGTTTGGATTACGTGGGCGAGAGTTGATACAGACTGTGGGGAAATCTAGCTTACAAGGTGGAGGAACGTTTGGTGTGTTTATGGCAATCGGATCTGGAATCAGGTGTTAGCCTCACCTCACTTATTGACTAGTTGACAATGAAATATCAAGCATGGACATTACCCAGTGTCAGATAATGGATTAAAATGCGACTTAACTCTTTACCGAGTGTTGGAAAAAAAATATGTAACGTCTTGAGATACGACTCGCTAGGAGAGTGTTGTGTTGGGATTATTAACAGATTGACAAACTGAGTTTCATACTAATTACATGTCTCAAAGAGTAACTATATGTCTCAGAGGCGATGTTTGTAAAGTGACCATCCTAAGAGGTCTGTTTTACAATAGAAAGATCGAACATCTTGTCATTTTATATAGTAGATTTAAAATAAATCTTGGATAAAACCAAACCAGATACTGGTAAAAAAGGTACATCTTAATATAGAATAGGTACATATTTTTTACTAAACCGGTCAATGTCTATACATTATAATGTATTAAATATTCATTTGTTATGTAAGAGTTCATTATCATCTTTACCCCCTTCTTTATGCTGAGCATAACTCCAGAACCCCTTAAAGGGACACTGTCTGTAAGTAAGCAGATACTGAGCATAACCAAATAACCGTCTGAATCTTATTCAGTGAAATGTATACATGAAAACATGAACATAGACCCTAAGAAGTCTGTAGTAATACATTCCTGAGTTTGAAAAAAAAGTGGTTTAATTATTATTTGTAAATAAAGTGGGACACACCATATTTACCTTTATGCGATCACGTGACTTCCATTAGCGCATTAGGTTTTCACCATTAGTATGTATTGCATTATATGTATATCCCGGTTAGTTCAGTCAGGAGTGATGTCGACGTACTTTATGCTCGTGCTCACTATTATTACCGCGAGTTCAAACGTCCGAAGAGGTTTCTCTTTTTTTGTACCGCGATTGAATTCCGTCAAACAATCTTGCTTTTAATTAGTAAATATTCAATAATGTTTGCGAATAGTGTGTGTGTGTTTTATAAGCTAAAAGTTACGGACATTGTCCCTTTAAAGCTTGATATTCTTGAAAACAAGCAAATTTACATTTTTTTATATATGAAACTCTCTAGTGGTCTTGTGGTGCCTTTTGATATGTAGAATCACAATAATGTCAGAAAGGTCAGAAAAGATAGTAGACTTGTCAAACACATAGTCATCTGTTTCTGGAGCGTAACTCGAAAATTGTTCAAGGAATCTTTGAAAGATACATGCACAATTTTATTATTTCATATTGTTGTGAACTCAACTAACAGTTCATATTGTGTGAGGGGGCTGGTGTGGTCCAGTGGATAGTGCGGTGGACTTGAAACTGGACGACACGCTGGTTCAAGCCTCTCCGGTGCCACTGAGTTTCATCGGTGTGTTCTTTCCCTTAGCCTCGTCAAACGGATGGGGACATAAACAGGGCATTACCTTGTATCGGAGTCGTTCCTTTGGGCACATTAAGAACCATAGGAATCTATGCAATAGTAAGAGTAGGACAGGTTCCCAGATTCCTATGCATCTTTCCCTCTGGGGCGGCTCTAAATAGACTATAATGTGTTATGAGCCGTTGAAACAACATGCAATCATATAATTATCATACTGTTGTGCCTGGATCCATGTGGAGCGGGCATGCAGTTACCCTTTCTCCTAAAGTCACTGATAGCACTACACTCTTCAAACTTCATATACAGTTATATCACGCGAGTACTATAAATCATACAGTTATATCACTCGAGTACTATAAATCATACACAGTTATATCACACGAGTACTTCAAATCATACACAATTATATCACACGAGTACTGCAAATCATACACAGTTATATCACGCGAGTACTACAAATCATACAGTTATATCACACGAGTACTACAAATCATAGTTATATCATGCGAGTACTATAAATCATAGTTATATCATGCGAGTACTACAAATCATAGTTATATCACACGAGTACTATAAATCATAGTTATATCGCGAGTACTGCAAATCATACACAGTTATATCACGCGAGTACTACAAATCATAGTTATATCACGCGAGTACTACAAATCATACAGTTATATCACACGAGTACTACAAATCATACAGTTATATCATGCGAGTATTATAAATCAGTTATATCACGCGAGTACTATAAATCAGTTATATCATGCGAGTACTACAAATCATACACAGTTATATCACGCAAGTACTACAAATCATAGTTATATCACGCGAGTACTATAAATCATAGTTATATCATGCGAGTACTACAAATCATACACAGTTATATCACGCGAGTACTACAAATCACAGTTATATCACGCGAGTACTATAAATCATAGTTATATCACGCGAGTACTATAAATCATACACAGTTATATCACACGAGAACTGCATATCATACACAGTTATATCACGCGAGTACTACAAATCATACACAGTTACATCACACGAGTACTACAAATCATACACAGTTACATCACACGAGTACTACAAATCATACACAGTTACATCACACGAGTACTACAAATCATACACAATTACATCACACGAGTACTACAAATCATACACAATTATATCACACGAGTACTACAAATCATACACAGTTACATCACACGAGTACTACAAATCATACACAGTTACATCACACGAGTACTACAAATCATACACAGTTACATCACACGAGTACTACAAATCATACACAGTTACATCACACGAGTACTAAAAATCATACACCGTTACATCACGCGAGTACTACAAATCATACACATTTACATCACGCGAGTACTACAAATCATACACAGTTACATCACGCGAGTACTACAAATCATACACAGTTACATCACACGAGTACTACAAATCATACACAATTACATCACACGAGTACTACAAATCATACACAGTTACATCACACGAGTACTACAAATCATACACAGTTACATCACGCGAGTACTACAAATCATACACAGTTACATCACGCGAGTACTACAAATCATACACAGTTACATCACATGAGTACTACAAATCATACACAGTTACATCACACGAGTACTACAAATCATACAGTTACATCACGCGAGTACTACAAATCATACACAGTTACATCACACAATACTACAAATCATACACAGTTACATCACATGAGTACTACAAATCATACACAGTTACATCACACGAGTACTACAAATCATACACAGTTACATCACGCGAGTACTACAAATCATACACAGTTACATCACGTGAGTACTACAAATCATACACAGTTACATCACGCGAGTACTACAAATCATACACAGTTAGTAGTTTCATAGGAGAAGTCGCTAAAAGTTTTCATTATATAACTCTATGTAAACAAAGATGGCCGCTGGCGGCAATGTTTAATGTCAAATCAAAATAATTTTTGACAAGGATCAACATCATGTCATACTGATCATTTTAGAAAAAGTCCCATATCAATATCACTTATAGTTTTCAAGAAGTAGTCGCTACAAACTTGTATTTTGAAAATCTATTTTAAGCCATGGCGGCCATCTTGAATTTCCGGCCAACCTGAAATTTTGCTATGATCAATTAGACATCAAGAGCAACAATCCCGCCAAGTAGTTTCAGAGGAGTAGTCGCTACAAATTTTAACTATACAAACTCTATGTAAACAAAGATGGCCACTGGCGCCCACATAATGTCATGCTGATCATTTTCATGAACATCCGTCTAATAGTTTCAGAGGAGTAGTCGCTACAAGTTTTTACTATATAACTCGTTATGTAAACAAAAATGGCCACTGGCAGCCATGTTTAACGTCGAATCAAAATATTGCGCGACTAGGATCAACATCATGTCATGCTGATCATTTTAGAAAAAGTCCCATATGAATATCACTTATAGTTTTCAAGAAGTAGTCGCTACAAACTTGCATTTTAAAAATCTATTTTTAGCTGTGGCGGCCATCTTGAATTTCGGGCCGACCTGAAATTTTGCTAGGATCAATTAGACATCAAGAGCAACATTCCTGTAAAGTTTCATGAAAATCCGCCTAGTAGTTTCAGAGGAGTAGTCGCTACAAGTTTTTACTATATAACTCTTTGGCGGCCATCTTGGATTTCACATCAACATGAATTTTTGCTAGGATAAACTAGACTTCATGGGCAACATTTCTGTAAAGTTTCATGAATATCCATCCAGTAGTTTCAGAAGAGTAGTCGCTACAAATAAAAGTTTACTGACGGACAGACAGACAGACAGACGGACGCCGCACCACGGCATAAGCTCTGCTGATCTCTGACCAGTCGAGCTAATAATATGGAATACATCTTTTACGCTTTGAGATTGTAGTTTCAAGCTGAGCAGTACATCTAAATGCCATTTAACCGCCTGTAGCTCTGCATAAACGATGACAATGACCTACCTTTTATGGACTGCTGACTATGTTTTAGTCATATTACCTTTAAATAATGTGATACCTTTGTTTTTTAGCCCTCTGGCCAGGTAAGCCTATCAATCCATCCATTAACTTTTGCATCGTTAATTTTATTTTTAATTAATGCCTTCATTTTTGTCAAACTGTTTGGGAAAGGCTCGACTTAGGATCACTTTTGTGTTGGGTGTAACTGTTTCCATGCGTGCGACCGTCTGGATTATGTCCAAGTTAAAGGGACACATATCAGTTTTGATTTTTGTAAAACTCGCGGCGTCCCGTCATTTTTTCTACATAAATTGCATTTGTTCAATGATTAATATTAATTATAAAAATTATAAAAAGTATAGCATATTGTTTTTGCATATTACTAACGGTTGATTACATTTCACCAATAATACATGTAACATGTTCAAAACTACGAAAGAACAACAAAGATAAGTTGAAAACTCAAAATTGTGTATTTAAGTTTGTGCAAGCAGGTTTAAAGTCAAAGTGATACAGGATTAATAAATTGGGACGCTAATTTTAATGCTTGATAAAAACTTCAAGATTGCCGTGTGTCCCTTTAAGGTACAAGCTCTTTTCTCTTCACTTTAAAAGACGGGGATATTGTCCGAACTGTATCCTTACGATCCTCTTGTCAACTTGGCATGGTGAACCAATTTTCTAGTCGCTGTTACCTACTTTCTAAGACATACAGACCCTGTCCAGGTTTGGGTACAAGTTCTAAATCTTAGCTTCTATTGGTAGGATATTGATCAAACTACATCAGTTATTTCCTCTTTGTGACCTGACAGGTGAACCAATGTTTTTGAGGCTGTGACCTACTTTCTCCAATATATAGGTCACTTTTGGTTTTGGCTACACGTCTGTATCTCAGCTTCTATTAGTGGGCTACTGACCAAACTGTATGGGTATGTTCCTTTTATCGACCTGATGTGGTAAACCAATTCTTGTAGGGCTGGGACATGGACCATATTTCGAAAAAAGTAGGGCTGGGACCTACTTTTTTTCGAGCCCTACTTTTTTCGAAATATGGTCCATGTCATATTAATAGTACAACCCCTGTATCTCACAATCCGATACATTTACCAAACTGCATCAGTCTGTAAACCTGAAATGTTCTTGTGTGGGCTCATTCTATCTTTACCAAACTTGACCAGATTGTTGATAATAGCCAAGTTATGGCCCTTGATTTAGTTAAATATGCTTAACACTAGAGTTGTAGCCCTTGATTTAATTAAATATGCTATAATTTGCCCTGTTAACATTTTGCTTATTAAACAACAGATTGTTGATATCAACAAATGCTTAGACAAGTTTGAAATTCCGCTAGATCATATAGGTAAAATAAGAAGTGTTTATACTTAGACTGGTCCTGAATTTTGCCCATGTTTATTGAGTGTTTGTCCTAAGACTGGTCCTAAATGTTGCCCTTGTTTATAGAGTGTTTATAGACTGATCCTTAATGTTGCCCAAGCTTATGATGTGTTTATACTTAGATTGGTCCTAACTGTTGCCCATGCTTATGATGTGTTTATACTTAGATTGGTCCTAACTGTTGCTCATGCTTATGATGTGTTTATACTTAGATTGGTCCTAACTGTTGCTCTTGCTTATGATGTGTTTATACTTAGACTTGTCCTAAAAGTTGCCCATGTTTATGAAATGTTTACGCTAACAGGGTTCTCCAAGTCTAGAAATTATAGGGTGGCAGTGCAAATCTGTTATTTTGCTCTTTTTTATGCCATTTTGACAGCGACACACGGATGTTGTAGGAGAGTTACCTCCCCTATATGGTTCGGTCAATACCATTGATGCGCTTGGTTTATTGTTGAAGACTGGATGACAAGCGTCTGCGTGATATTACTTTACATGTAATCACAGAGTACCAAATCGGTCTTGATTCAGGTTAAGTTATGGTGTTTGTTGCGTCATTTCATACAGTTGCACATGCCCACTTTCGTCCGGATGAATTTCTGGTAAAGCCCTTTATGACGTACATCAAATTTTCTAAATTTATTACGTTTCAAAAAAGAATTTGCATGTTAATGATGTGTTTATACTTAGACTGGTCCTTAATGTTGCCCGTGTTTATACTTAGACTGGTCCTTAACATTGCTCATGTAACTGTTTATGATGTGTTTGTACTTAGACTGGTCCTTAATGTTGCTCATGTTTATACTTAGACTGGTCCTTAACATTGCTCATGTAACTGTTTATGATGTGTTTGTACTTAGACTGGTCCTTAATGTTGCTCATGTTTATGATGTGTTTGTACTTAGACTGGTCCTTAATGTTGCCCATGTTTATACTTAGACTGGTCCTTATGATGTGTTTGTACTTAGACTGGTCCTTAATGTTGCTCATGTTTATGATGTGTTTGTACTTAGACTGGTCCTTAATGATGCCCATGTTTATACTTAGACTGGTCCTTAACATTGCTCATGTAACTGTTTATGATGTGTTTGTACTTAGACTGGTCCTTAATGTTGCTCCTGTTTATGAAGTGTTTATACTTAGACTGGTCCTTAATGTTGCTCATGTTTATACTTAGACTGGTCCTTAACATTGCTCATGTAACTGTTTATGATGTGTTTGTACTTAGACCGGTCCTTAATGTGTCCCATGTTTATGAAGTGTTTATACTTAGACTGGTCCTTAATGTTGCCCATGTTTATACTTAGACTTGTCCTTAACATTGCTCATGTAACTGTTTATAATGTGTTTATATTTAGACTGGTCCTTAATGTTGCTCCTGTTTATGAAGTGTTTATGCTTAGACTGGTCCTTAATGTTGCTCCTGTTTATGGAGTGTTTATACTTAGACTGGCCATTAATGTTGCTCCTGTTTATGGAGTGTTTATACTTAGACTGGTCCTTAATGTTGCTCCTGTTTATGACGTGTTTATACTAAGACTGGTCCTTAATGTTGTTCTTGTTTATGAAGTGTTTGTTTTAAACATATTTACCTTTACATCGATTGCGAAACAAGTTATTGCAACTTAGATTAATCACTCTCAATGGCTTCCTGGGTAGAACCAGTACTAAGCAATGTGGATTAATTATCTTGCTCAAGGATAAATAAAGTGTTCATACTTCCTAAATGTTGCCCATGTTTATGATGTGTTTATACTTAGACCGGTCCTAAATTGTGCACGTTTCTGTAGTGTTTATACTTGAACTGTCCTCAGTGTTGCCCATGTTTATGATGTGTTTGCGAGTTTCAAGTTTACAGATGTTGGTGCCTTATTTCCAATATGTGTTCTGTGTTACTATTTCATTTTCTCAAGTCTGGATCAGTTGATGTGAACAAACTATTTAAATGAAAACGTGTGATAATGTTAAAACAGTTAGCTCCAAAAAGGGATCGATTCTTCTTGGACTACTGGTATATTTTAAAGGGGTTGATGCACTATTTTCAACATGATTTATTTATAAATATACAGATGTAAAATAATTAAATTGTATGCTTATTTTTCATTTGCAGTGATTCTCTTTGCTTTAAAAGACATTTTGTCAATATGGTAAAAAGGCACGATGACATCATCGTTCAAAGATGGCGACTTCCATTTATGTTTCTTTGCACACATTTTCAATAGGTCATATTTCCTTTCTTTTCATGGCATTATTATAATTCTTTCAGCTTTTTTCAAGTTTTTCAGAGCGCTTTAAAATAAACCTTGTTTGCATCAAACCCTTTAATATTTTCAGATTTTTCAAGAATATTACTTCAAAATAAAGAAAACACTAGTTATCAAGAGGAAACGTGAGTCGGTCTCGTTCCCAGGGAGAGTGTAAATGCATTTTATCACAGAAGCTGCCGTGTGGGAGACCGTCTCGTTCCTAGGGAGAGTGTACGTTTTATATCATAGAAGTTGCCGTGTGGGTGTGTAATAAAGCTCTGACATAAATATCACAATATCGGTGTACAATTAGAATTACCTCATAGATTTTCAAAACCTGTAATTATAGGGTTACGGAAATCAACGAGACAGTTTTGACTGCTCTGTTTATGGAGAGAAGATCGATTATGTATAATAGGCAGCTACAATAATAAATGTAAGTTACATGGCAATTTTGAAACTGTGTGATAAAAGAATCTCACATTAGTGCTTAGTCAATAATAACCAATTATTAAACTTGTTGCATAAAACTGATATGATGCGACAAAGCCATCGAATCATTACATTTTTTCCAACTCATTTAATAATATTCAATACTAACAAAGGCACTCGTGTAAAAACCTCTTATATGTCTATATTCTGCATACTTACTTTTATCATCAAGTTGAAACAATCCATCCAATGGATTCACTATCCCCGGGTAATCTTGGCCAAACGATAAATGGTGTATAGTGTGTGTCGCGTTAAACTGCAAATATAGGGAATGAGAGAGGTGTAATTGGACACAAAAAAAATAAATTGCAAGTGTTTATTTCAAACATTCTATATTTAATTTTCTCTTGAGCAAGATACTCCCACTGTTTTATCCATCAAACGGAATGTTAACCGGGCGGTGTCATGGACTGGGGTGTATTCTCCATGCATGTAAAAGTCCCCGAGGAATCAATCTGATCCCTCTGTATGCTTTCTCTGGGGGTGGCCCTAAATAAGCTTAATAATGGGTTGTTGCACCAATTAACAACAGAATTCCTCTTTGTTACTTGCTTACAGATTTTTTCCTCCAAAATTATCTTTTGGACACGTTGCAGACCTACGATTAAAACAAATCTTTAAAAAAAACTTACTTTTTCTCCTCCATAAGCTTGCAGATCATGAACTGAAAGTATAAAGAAATAAAATATTCCAATTGAAAAATCTCTACGATGTCACTGAATGAAAAACTATGTATTCTGTCACGGACAACAAAAACGGCAATGGACCATCAGCCTATATGCAAAATATAATACCTCTTGCAGTTTCAGATATTATTTTTTTAAAGATATTCCTATTTTTAACTCTATGTTAAACTTAGATCGTAAAACTTCGATCCCCTGTCACACTTTTAAATATTTTTTTTGTAGAAGACAACTTTTTTCAATCTACGGGAATAACTTGTTCTTGATAAATACAAGTTGTTTCCCTTAGATTAACTAGAAGGGTGTTCCTCGGAACACTTGTGTCGCCTGCTGTGTGCTTATTTCAGCAAGTACAATCTAACGATAAACTTAGAAGACAGGGGTGCAATCCTTCATAAATAATGGAGCAGGTTTTTTAAGGTGTTAACATTTTTGAAAACAGGCATACGTCTGCAATGGATAATTGATAAGGAAGAACTGTATAAGGTTTCATGACCACAGGTCAATATTTTGCCAAGTTATGCGCTAGGTTAGGTTGCAGGTTGAAGTTTTATGAAAAGCGGCATAAAGGAATGTCAAGAGTTACTGGACAGGTGTAACAACATTCCTTTGGGTAAGATGCAGAATATAGGTAGAAAACTTTTCAAGTTATGGCCAGTTATGAGCTTGGTGACTAGGTTGCAAAAGGGGCATAACTCTGCCGAAAAGAAAGGCAGAGTTATTGGGCATGTGTAACAACATTCCTTGGGTTGAGATGAAGAAGTGTGTGAAGTTTCATGATCATAGATCAAATACTTTTCAAGTTATGGTCAAGGTTAGGTCACAGGTTAAGGCCACCATTAAAAAATTGTTTGTTTGCAGTTTCCGACCCATGGCTTTTAGGGGTGGGTCGGTAGGTAGGGATATATTTATTTTTTTTAAAACATTTTTATTATTAACGCATGCCCATCGACGGCATGCAAATATCGTGTGCTTCACTAGTATTATCCATAGAGGTTTTTTTTAAAAAGGGTTTAGTTAAATATTAACAGAACATGCAAGAAAAAAGAAACAAAAAAACTTGAAAAAAAAAAAATTAAAAAAAATTTAAAAAAAAAAAAAAAATTAAAAATTGTTTGGGTCGGCGGATTTGCCGTGGGTCGGTCGCAAACTGCAAACAAACAATATTTTAATTTAGGCCTAAAGTGTGACGGATGATGACTGCGACAGATGGACAAAGTGATCCCTAAGTGTCTGCCATGCTAATCCATGCTTTCATTATTATCAACAATCTGGCCAAGCTTGGTCAATAAAAGATACAAGTTGAAGATGAAGGTGCTAGACTGCTTATGAGCAAAACAAAAGGTTAACAGGTGACGAAAAAATACTGGCCCTCCAACAGTACAGCTAAACATAATTTGTTATATTTTTTTCCCCAATAATATGAAACAACACTTGCATAAGATGTTAATATATTAAACATAGCAATAATGGTAATTAATTAACTTATTTTTTGTTTTATACACAATTCAAAATATCATTTCATGTCGAAAAATGTTGAAATTGGGAAGATTCTGAACACTGGACAGGATTTTATGAAGCAAGGAATATACTTTTTCGATATTTTTTCGTAAATTATTAAACAGAGAATAAAAGGATGTTTCATGTTTTTAATATAGGAAAGAGTGTTTGTTTGTTAGTTGCATGATGTTTTACATCATTTTCAACACATGTAAGGTTATATATGACGGCTGATTTTTTGTGGTGAAGGCAGACCAACGCATTTTCCTGGGTAGAACCAGTACTGTACACCTCCCGAAGAATCAACACTTCCTCACTTAAAGTCGAGCTCCCAGTGGGATTCGAACTCGCAGAGGTGAGAGAGGAGAAGGTTTACAACGCAACGTTGTTAATCACTTGGCCGCGGCGACGCCTTCACTGTGTAATACCCAATATATAACTGTTATTCAAGTGTATGACTATGATTAAAGTTTAATTAATTTAGTAAGTGCAGTTGAGAAACATTACTAGATGCAAATCTGTAATCTAATTGACAAAGTTAATGACCCATAATAGACTAGGTCATCGTTAGAAGCACTTGACTTAATTGAGGTGTACTGCCCAAATTGAAATTTTAATACAAATACAATTATTAATGTTGACATTATCAGCGCTGACACATTACTGTCCACTTTACAAAAAGACGGCTGGATTGCTTAATAGTTCAGAATAAATCTGTTTGACGTGGCAACCTACCATGAACATGATGCTGTTGAAAACTCTTTCCAGGTGCCATGTGGAAGTTGCCTCCGACCTAGAAACAAAACAAATTGTTATACATGTTCAGTTTTACTCGAGAATGATTAGAAACAATTTCTGATCTGGTTTAAAAAACACACACAAAGAATAAAATGATATCAGTTACCATACCATTATGTTTGCTAAGTGCTCAAAATGTAAGAGCTGTCAGAGAACAGCATGCTTGACTACTTGAAGAATGTTTTCAAATATTATTTTTTTATACTTAGATTTAGTAAATGAGTAGGATTTTATGGCCTAGAAAGATAATAAGGCTTAATGTTGCCAAACAAGTATTTCGGAATCACATGTCACTTACATGACTTAAAGAGTTATTGAACTTGCCTCTCTCATGTTTGTGTTTGTTCAGTTTCATTCAATTAATTTGCGTGTTTTTTCAGTCATAGAAAGTTGCATGAAATTACATATTACTCAGATATTTTGACTAGAAAATCCATGTGACACTTTAGCTCTGTAAGTCACATAAACAATTCAATTAAGTATGTCAGTAGGTCAAGGTCATTCTCACTTACTCATTTCAGTTTGAACTGGTTGTATGAAAAGAGAAATTAAAAAAGAAATTGAAAGAAGTTCCATTTAGATAAAATAAAATATTTATAAATAAAATATTTTATTCTATTAGCTCTTCAAAAAGGAGATACAATAAATGGAGCGAATTCTTGTTTGTTTACAATACTTTGAAGTGTTTTAAAAATGTTGACATATTTCTGTTATGACTCCTGGTTTTGTGTGTGTAAGGCCTGATGGAGGACGGGGTCTCTGTCTGGGTGGCAACTGCAGGTAGTCTCGGTGGGGTGGCTGGAGGTGGGTAGGGAGCTCTCAGTTTGGGAGGGGTCTCAGACCAGTTGACATATTGAAATTTCCCTAGCCCTGGATGCGAGTATGCATGTAGTTTGAAAACTTGGATGTGAGTATGCATGTAGTTTGAAAACTTGGATGCATGTAGTTTGAAAACTTGGATGTGAGTATGCATGTAGTTTGAAAACTTGGATGTGAGTATGCATGTAGTTTGAAAGCTTGGAAGTGAGTATGCATGTAGTTTGAAAGCTTGGATGTGAGTATGCATGTAGTTTGAAAGCTTGGATGTGAGTATGCATGTAGTTTGAAAGCTTGGAAGTGAGTATGCATGTAGTTTGAAAGCTTGGAAGTGAGTATGCATGTAGTTTGAAAGCTTGGATGTGAGTATGCATGTAGTTTGAAAACTTGGATGTGAGTAGGCATGTAGTTTGAAAACTTGGATGTGAGTATGCATGTAGTTTGAAATGCTGCATCGACTTCTGGTATTGAAGTAATGTATTTCTTTAGTGTAAATTAATGAAGTGCAAACAGAAGGTCAAGGTAATTCAAACTGACCTACTTTTCCTCTGAACATACCGCTGTCATGTAGATGTAAATATTTATAAACTTTGAACTAATAAACTTTGAACGCTCTATGGCTTTTGATGTCTGAGAAATGGACTTAACTAACAAATTGAATGTAAAACTTTGATGTTAATTAATAAAGTAGGGAAAATTAGGTTAAGGTAGTTCATATTGACCTACTTCTGGTGAGAACATTCTGCTGCCTTAAAGATGTCGGCATGTATGAAGTTTGAAAGATGTATGGCTTTTGGTGTATGAAAAATGAATGGACTTATGTGTAAAACCGATGTATGGTCGGACGGACAAGGGTAACACTTGATGCCTGTTGCACTTTCGTGGCGAGGCATAAAAGTAACCTATCTCTTTAAGACATACCAATTAAGTAATAGACATAATAAAACTTTTATTTATTGTTATTTATTTTAAAATCTTATATTTCCTGCTACATACCTTGTTCACTTCTATATATCCGTAGACCAGACAGCCCTCGTTTTTCTGTGCCTTGATTTTGTCCGTCCATCCCTCTCGTGTACACTGTTCTATGGAATCACCACTTTTGAATGCCCAGCCCTTTATTCTATACTGCTCCCTCACTTCCTCGCACGTGTTACAACACCTGATAATAGCACGTGTTACAACATCAGAAAACAGAACAATACTGACAATATCTGAAAAAATATGCTGCAGAGTTCAATACATGGCAGAGTTACGGTTCTTTCATACAACATTGTGTAATGATAATGAACATGTGTGCCAAGATTCAAAGCTTTCTGACAATTTGTTTTTTAACCAGGATGTCAAAACGCGTTGATGGACGGACGGACGGACAGGCAGACAAAAAACGCGTAGATGGACGGACGGACAGGCAGACAAAACGCGTAGATGGACGGACGGACAGGCAGACAAAAAACGCTAAACTGTCAACCTGGATTTGCTACGAAATTCTGCTAAAAGATCTCGAAAGACCAGCAGCAGCTGGACTTTTATATTTTGCTGATCATCTGATCGAGTGGAGAGGGGACATTGGGAAAAAAACAAATGAGGATAAAAGGGGAGTAGTGGACATTAAGTGTTAATTAAGAATTAATTCTCAAATGTTCGACATTTATGTGGTTTTGAACGCGTAATCATTAAAGCGTTTAATTCAAAATAACTAAGCTGGTGGAGCTAAACCATATTCTTACTTTCAATAAATGGAAATTAGAGAATGGTAGTTATTCTGACAAGTGAAAAATTTACCATAAAGCGTTATTTTTTAACGCTTTATGGTAAATTTACCGGTCACTCCCAGTGTTCAAAACTGCATAACATAATATTTTCCCCTTGTTATAGTAACAAGCAACAATAATGTGCCTGGGAAGGTTGGTAATGATAAAGAAGTGCAAAAAAAGTTAAATATCGTCTGTGTAGAATAGTCATTTTCTTTTGAGGTACATTGGATGTATGCACCGGGGTGTTAGCTCTACTTGAAAAAAGTGAAATGTATTCAAAATTATGCTCTTTTTTTTTGTTCAACAGAAATTATCACGTGGATGTAAATATTAAAGGGCATTAAACAACGTTCATACTTGTGAAGGTAAGTCATGAATATATTTTTCCGACATTTATTTTACAGATTAAGCCTATGTCAGCACCTAACAACTGTAAGAAATCCAACTTACTTCCTATCTTCTGTCTCTGCACCATAGCAACTTTCACATCTCTTTGGGTCCAGAGTCTTGTTGACTGCCTGCAGTAAAGAAACATTTTAGGTTGCAATACTATTACTGTAACTGTAAAAATAATCTTTTGTTTGATAACTGAATTTATCACATAACTGTATGTGTGAGAATGTTATAAAGCCATGACATAAATATCATAATATACTTGTGTAATAAATATGCAAATGACGGCCGAATCAACGCTCGATCTTTTCCTTTCATCTATGTGTGCAATTGGACTTGCCTCATCGATTTCCAAAAACAGTATTTACCAGGTTTAGGAACTGACGAGGCACTTTTCACTGCTCAGTGTGGTACAAAGAAGAGAAAGAAAGCTACATCAATAAAATGTATGTCATGCGGCATTTTGGAAAGTCTGTGATAAATAGAAGCTTACATTATATTGAATTATAAAATGTGTAGGATAAATCTGATATGATGCTCGGCAGACTTTTTTTTAGTTATTTCAACATGAAACAGGCATTCGTGTAAGATCCTCTATATATTTATTGAAAATGTATACATAATAAGATGACAGGAATTACTACTTTACAACAATTAAACACTATTTTATGAAAAGAATATGAGCACAATTTTTCTTATTAAGAAATTTGGCATTTGGCCGAAAATAAAAATAAGCATCAATGCATCATTGTAGTTTTGTGTTGCCCTTTAAAGAGTCTTACAGTAAGAGCATCGCAACTTTTAAGAACTGATTCACATTTTTTGACGGTTGTAAATATCATATAGCACATTAGCGCTTTATGGTAAATTTGCCACTCACTGCCGGCGTTTAAAATGGTACCGACACCGAAGAATCAATGTTTATATTAAATCATTTTCCGGCTGCTATAATACCAACAATAACGTGCCTTGGATAATGAAAATGATAAAAAAGAAAGTGTGAGACAAACAACTACTGTCAGTGTTTTTTTAAGATAGTGGAATAGCCATTTTCTATTGTGAAGCGTTGGATGTGTGTGCAGTAGCTTTGTCTCCTTAAAAAATCTATTGTGAAGCGTTGGATGTGTGTGCAGTAGCTTTGTCTCCTTAAAAAATCTATTGTGAAGCGTTGGATGTGTGTGCAGTAGCTTTGTCTCCTTAAAAATCTATTGTGAAGCGTTGGATGTGTGTGCAGTAGCTTTGTCTCCTTAAAAAATCTATTGTGAAGCGTTGGATGTGTGTGCAGTAGCTTTGTCTCCTTAAAAAATCTATTGTGAAGCGTTGGATGTGTGTGCAGTAGCTTTGTCTCCTTAAAAAATCTATTGTGAAGCGTTGGATGTGTGTGCAGTAGCTTTGTCTCCTTAAAAAATCTATTGTGAAGCGTTGGATGTGTGTGCAGTAGCTTTGTCTCCTTAAAAAATCTATTGTGAAGCGTTGGATGTGTGTGCAGTAGCTTTGTCTCCTTAAAAAATCTATTGTGAAGCGTTGGATGTGTGTGCAGTAGCTTTGTCTCCTTAAAAAATCTATTGTGAAGCGTTGGATGTGTGTGCAGTAGCTTTGTCTCCTTAAAAAATCTATGTGAAGCGTTGGATGTGTGTGCAGTAGCTTTGTCTCCTTAAAAAATCTATTGTGAAGCGTTGGATGTGTGTGCAGTAGCTTTGTCTCCTTAAAAAATCTATTGTGAAGCGTTGGATGTGTGTGCAGTAGCTTTGTCTCCTTAAAAAATCTATTGTGAAGCGTTGGATGTGTGTGCAGTAGCTTTGTCTCCTTAAAAAATCTATTGTGAAGCGTTGGATGTGTGTGCAGTAGCTTTGTCTCCTTAAAAAATCTATTGTGAAGCGTTGGATGTGTGTGCAGTAGCTTTGTCTCCTTAAAAATCTATTGTGAAGCGTTGGATGTGTGTGCAGTAGCTTTGTCTCCTTAAAAAATCTATTGTGAAGCGTTGGATGTGTGTGCAGTAGCTTTGTCTCCTTAAAAAATCTATTGTGAAGCGTTGGATGTGTGTGCAGTAGCTTTGTCTCCTTAAAAAATCTATTGTGAAGCGTTGGATGTGTGTGCAGTAGCTTTGTCTCCTTAAAAAATCTATTGTGAAGCGTTGGATGTGTGTGCAGTAGCTTTGTCTCCTTAAAAAATCTATTGTGAAGCGTTGGATGTGTGTGCAGTAGCTTTGTCTCCTTAAAAAATCTATTGTGAATGCTTTGGATGTGTGTGCAGTAGCTTTGTCTCCTTAAAAAATCTATTGTGAAGCGTTGGATGTGTGTGCAGTAGCTTTGTCTCCTTAAAAAATCTATTGTGAAGCGTTGGATGTGTGTGCAGTAGCTTTGTCTCCTTAAAAATCTATTGTGAAGCGTTGGATGTGTGTGCAGTAGCTTTGTCTCCTTAAAAAATCTATTGTGAAGCGTTGGATGTGTGTGCAGTAGCTTTGTCTCCTTAAAAAATCTATTGTGAAGCGTTGGATGTGTGTGCAGTAGCTTTGTCTCCTTAAAAAATCTATTGTGAAGCGTTGGATGTGTGTGCAGTAGCTTTGTCTCCTTAAAAAATCTATTGTGAAGCGTTGGATGTGTGTGCAGTAGCTTTGTCTCCTTAAAAAATCTATTGTGAAGCGTTGGATGTGTGTGCAGTAGCTTTGTCTCCTTAAAAAATCTATTGTGAAGCGTTGGATGTGTGTGCAGTAGCTTTGTCTCCTTAAAAAATCTATTGTGAAGCGTTGGATGTGTGTGCAGTAGCTTTGTCTCCTTAAAAAATCTATTGTGAAGCGTTGGATGTGTGTGCAGTAGCTTTGTCTCCTTAAAAAATCTATTGTGAAGCGTTGGATGTGTGTGCAGTAGCTTTGTCTCCTTAAAAAATCTATTGTGAATGCTTTGGATGTGTGTGCAGTAGCTTTGTCTCCTTAAAAAATCTATTGTGAAGCGTTGGATGTGTGTGCAGTAGCTTTGTCTCCTTAAAAAATCTATTGTGAAGCGTTGGATGTGTGTGCAGTAGCTTTGTCTCCTTAAAAATCTATTGTGAAGCGTTGGATGTGTGTGCAGTAGCTTTGTCTCCTTAAAAAATATATTGTGAAGCGTTGGATGTGTGTGCAGTAGCTTTGTCTCCTTAAAAAATCTATTGTGAAGCGTTGGATGTGTGTGCAGTAGCTTTGTCTCCTTAAAAAATCTATTGTGAAGCGTTGGATGTGTGTGCAGTAGCTTTGTCTCCTTAAAAAATCTATTGTGAAGCGTTGGATGTGTGTGCAGTAGCTTTGTCTCCTTAAAAAATCTATTGTGAAGCGTTGGATGTGTGTGCAGTAGCTTTGTCTCCTTAAAAAATCTATTGTGAAGCGTTGGATGTGTGTGCAGTAGCTTTGTCTCCTTAAAAAATCTATTGTGAAGCGTTGGATGTGTGTGCAGTAGCTTTGTCTCCTTAAAAAATCTATTGTGAAGCGTTGGATGTGTGTGCAGTAGCTTTGTCTCCTTAAAAAATCTATTGTGAAGCGTTGGATGTGTGTGCAGTAGCTTTGTCTCCTTAAAAATCTATTGTGAAGCGTTGGATGTGTGTGCAGTAGCTTTGTCTCCTTAAAAAATCTATTGTGAAGCGTTGGATGTGTGTGCAGTAGCTTTGTCTCCTTAAAAAATCTATTGTGAAGCGTTGGATGTGTGTGCAGTAGCTTTGTCTCCTTAAAAAATCTATTGTGAAGCGTTGGATGTGTGTGCAGTAGCTTTGTCTCCTTAAAAAATCTATTGTGAAGCGTTGGATGTGTGTGCAGTAGCTTTGTCTCCTTAAAAAATCTATTGTGAAGCGTTGTATGTGTGTGCAGTAGCTTTGTCTCCTTAAAAAATCTATTGTGAAGCGTTGGATGTGTGTGCAGTAGCTTTGTCTCCTTAAAAAATCTATTGTGAAGCGTTGGATGTGTGTGCAGTAGCTTTGTCTCCTTAAAAAATCTATTGTGAAGCGTTGGATGTGTGTGCAGTAGCTTTGTCTCCTTAAAAAATCTATTGTGAAGCGTTGGATGTGTGTGCAGTAGCTTTGTCTCCTTAAAAAATCTATTGTGAAGCGTTGGATGTGTGTGCAGTAGCTTTGTCTCCTTAAAAAATCTATTGTGAAGCGTTGGATGTGTGTGCAGTAGCTTTGTCTCCTTAAAAAATCCATTGTGAAGCGTTGGATGTGTGTGCAGTAGCTTTGTCTCCTTAAAAAATCTATTGTGAAGCGTTGGATGTGTGTGCAGTAGCTTTGTCTCCTTAAAAAATCTATTGTGAATGCTTTGGATGTGTGTGCAGTAGCTTTGTCTCCTTAAAAAATCTATTGTGAAGCGTTGGATGTGTGTGCAGTAGCTTTGTCTCCTTAAAAAATCTATTGTGAAGCGTTGGATGTGTGTGCAGTAGCTTTGTCTCCTTAAAAATCTATTGTGAAGCGTTGGATGTGTGTGCAGTAGCTTTGTCTCCTTAAAAAATCTATTGTGAAGCGTTGGATGTGTGTGCAGTAGCTTTGTCTCCTTAAAAAATCTATTGTGAAGCGTTGGATGTGTGTGCAGTAGCTTTGTCTCCTTAAAAAATCTATTGTGAAGCGTTGGATGTGTGTGCAGTAGCTTTGTCTCCTTAAAAAATCTATTGTGAAGCGTTGGATGTGTGTGCAGTAGCTTTGTCTCCTTAAAAAATCTATTGTGAAGCGTTGGATGTGTGTGCAGTAGCTTTGTCTCCTTAAAAAATCTATTGTGAAGCGTTGGATGTGTGTGCAGTAGCTTTGTCTCCTTAAAAAATCTATTGTGAAGCGTTGGATGTGTGTGCAGTAGCTTTGTCTCCTTAAAAAATCTATTGTGAAGCGTTGGATGTGTGTGCAGTAGCTTTGTCTCCTTAAAAAATCTATTGTGAAGCGTTGGATGTGTGTGCAGTAGCTTTGTCTCCTAAAAAAAATGGACTTTATTCTTAAAATTAAGCGCTATTTTTTTCGAACAGAAATAATCAACTGATTGTAAATACATCTCTAATACACAGGCGAACAATTAGTCCCTCTCGTGCCAGCAAGTCACATTTTACGACATATGTACACGGTTTCTAAACATACTGTCAACGAGGTATATATATAACTTACATATGTTGAGAATCCAAAGTCTACAGACACAATATTAACAGCTTTAACCAGCCAGACAAAACCCCAAAACTGGAGCGTCGAATTAAAGAGTTACCAACTCATATTTCATTTTACGCGTATTGTGGTATGGGTAGTTTAATAACCTTTGAATAAACGTATACTTTAATTTGGCACATATGCATTATTGAATGTCCTGAACAACTGGCTGAGTTTTGATCAACGGGTTTGCAGTGTAATTTTGCCGTTAATTGGCGGGTTAGTTTTTAGTAGCAACACCACTTATCGAACCTGAGACAACAATTAAGAAGCGACCACATTAAACAATTAAATATTTACGGTACTTGTAAATTTCTGTATATGAGGATAGGCCAAACTCTGACATATAATTAATGTTGCATCATTTGTAATTTTAAGGTGACTTAAATGTTGCTCAAACATCAAAATATGGTGAAGTGATGGAGATAAAAGTGACCTTTTTGCCCGACATGACCCCTGCAGCTTACCTCTATAATATCAGCCGACTTGTCTCCCAGATCTGAATGTAGAGAAGAAGCAAAAGTTAAGAGACGGACATTTATTGTTCCACTGTAATAGGTGTAAGTCATGGAAATACCAACGATGACTGGCCCCAGCTTCAGTATGCACTCAAACTCAGATTATGGAATTGTTCAAATAGAGACATAAAACAAACAAAAAAATATATAAATAAAATATGTTAAGTCCCCAAGATTCAAACTGGAAGTGTAAACTTTTTTGAATATTATGATTAACATAATCATTTTATTGGACCTTAAAAGTCGAGTTTGAGTGCATACTCAAGCCGAGAAGTTTTGTGAATACGGGGCCCGATGTGGAAAATTTGTTTGTTTGTTTGTATGGTGTTTTACGTCATTTTCAACACATGTAAGATTATATATGACTGTCGATTTTTTGTGGTGGAGGCAGACCACCCACTTTTCCTGGGTAGAACCAGTACTGTACACCTCCTGCCATCAGTAAGAATCGACACTTCCTCACTTACAAGTCGAGCTCCCAGTGGGATTCGAACACGCAGCGGTGAGAGGCGAAGGTTTACAACGCAACGTCGTTAACCATTCGGCCACGGAAAACTTTAATTATTTGACATTCATACTTTGTTTGACTTGGGATACACATTAAGACACATTAAAAAGCAATGTAACCCACACACAAAAAATATATTCTTTTTTTTGAAGTACAGAACATACATTTAAAATTATGTACAAAATTAGGACTCCTGTGGTGTATGAAAAAACATGTTACAACAACTGCCTGTATTTAGCAATGACCAGTTTAACAATTATAGATTACCTGTATATTAAGGTGTCAAAATAATATGTGAACAATTTTGTAAGATCAATAGAAACTGGCATAGTTACGTTTATAGACAAGGGACTCGAAATATAGTTCAAACGGACAAGTGTTCGTGAATTTAGTTCCAATAGAAAGTGACATCTGTTAATGGACAAGTGTCTGCATTTACTCACTGACACTGTTTATTGACAAACTATCTTAAAGCTAACCCCCCAATAATTGAAAAATTACTCTACAAAACTGTTTATCAAAACTGCCCAGGTGTTCAGGTGACATAATAATACATATGTGCCGATTAAAAGTATGGCTTAATCCACAGGTTATTTAAAACAAACGTGATTGAATATGCGTAAAATCAATTGAGTTGGCAACTCTTAATTCGACGCTTCAGTTTTGGGGTTTAGCCTGGCTGTTAAAGCCATTTATATTGTGTCTAATGAGTTCGGAATCTCAAAATATGTAAGTTATATAGATACCTCGTCATCAGGAGGTGTAGAACCTGTGAACATATGCTGTAAAATTTGGCTGTGGTGGGCGGGTTAGCTACTTTAAAGCCCCTATCCTGCCCAAGACAGGCACATTTTACAACAGATGTACAATGTTTCAAAGCCTACTAACGATAAGGTACTTATGTAACTTACATATGTTGCGAATCCAAACTCTATGACTACAATATAAATGCTTTAACCATCACCCAATTGCTATTGATGCCAAAGCATCGAATTATGAGTTACCAAATCTGAATTAATTTTACGCATATTCATTTAGTGGTATTTAATGTACCCGTGAATAAATCTATACTTTCATTTTTATGTGCATTATTTTATGACCTCAATGCATGGAGAGAGTTTAGAAGAACAGTTTTGTGTGAACATTTGGCTGATGTTGGCAGGCTAGCTACTTTAAAAAACATCTTGTCTTCTACTTTGTTGGTCTCCTATAGATCTGATTCCAATTTTCTTTTTTATTACTTATTATCCAGAAAAAAAAGCGCTATGTAAAATGATAATGGCCTGTCGATCAAAGATAAAATATACTGAAAGGAAAAAGAAACGCATAATGGGTATTTCTGCTATATGTTGTATGTTTATATGCTACCGCTAGTCGAATGGTACAGAGTGACATTATGCCTGTCCTTTCGGAAAGAAGGTTGAAACAACACCGAACACACCCATGGATACTCCTTTAAAGTTTCATTATCGACAGAATGCGCATTTGGCTCAAGCAAGTGATCAAACTTAGGCTTTAAACATTGCAATCTCTTAACATTAAACACAATATTGAAATGAATTGACTTTTTCGAGCGAAACTTTAACATTTATGAATTTCGTATAACAAAACATACTTTGATTAAAAGGTCTACTACATGACAGAGTTGTCCTTTCTGTAATTAGTTGTAGCCCCTTTTAGTACAAAACACATTGAGATAAATCTGGAATATTATGTGGAATTAGGTGTATATAATAGTGTAGGCAATATTTTGATTATGCGTTTCTTTCTCCTTCCATATATATATATAATTAGGCTGCTTCAAAAAACTAATTATGTACCTTGTTTTTCTGGTTCATCCTCAACTCTGCCACCGGCCAAGGTGAGTCGCTGCTTGAAAAGATTATGGTCCACATCTATCTGGTTCTCTCCCGACACGTCCATCGCATCTATACTCAGAACTGAGAAAGCATGGAGAAATGAGATAAATTGTACGCTTATCAATGTCTATATCTATCTGGTTCTCCCCAGACACGTCCATCGCATCTATACTCAGAACTGAGAAAGCATGGAGAAATGAGATAATTTGTATGCTTATCAATGTCTATATCTATATGTGGTTCAGATGAATCTAATCTATGACAATAAACAGCAAGTTATTAAAGAAATACCGAAAAGGGGATCCCATGGAAACTTATTCACAACAGTACAGACATACATACACTCTACAAATTAAATAACCACTTCCTAAAATGATTAATATAATCTACAGGCGGTCATGAGTTCAGTATTTTAACAAAGTGTAGATACAGCTTCCTTCCCTGATACGCGAGGCGAACAACGTGGATACGATACAAACTATCCATTCCTATTCTTCTTCCAGGGCCATCGTTTGACCGTTTTTGGGGCCAAAATTCGGCGGGGGGTAAAAAAAGGATTTTTGAGAAATGAGGTAAAACAGAAACTTCAACCAAAACGTCAAAACGTGTAGGCAGACTGCCGGACAGACAGATGGAAATCACCAAACTATAAGTCTGGATTTCTACACAATACAGCTAAAAAGCCTGATGAGGGTATACATGTAACAGGTTTCTGTAACTTACAAGCACACGGCAAGTTGTGGAAGGTAATGTTGAGGTTGATCTTCAACTTAATCTGTCCCCGGGAAATGTCCACAAATAACTCTGGGTGCACCTCCTTGGTCAAGTAATAGTTGAACTCGGACATGAACAGGACAAACATCAGTATGGCGCTGAATATTGTTACTGAAATGAATAATAATTTACGATTAACAGTGTGTTTTTTTTCTTATATAAGTGGAACCGAAATAAGATACCATTCCCATAGTAAAAAATTCCCAATTTAAGGGAAAACAACTTGAATTTTTCAAAATTAATGGGTTTCAGTACCATTCCCAAAAGAGTGAAAAAAATCGCTGATTAAATACAGATTATTTAACTGCTGGGATCGATTATAGGGAAATCCTTCACGAGTGGTAGACGTGTGCACGCGAGTGAAAAAACAAAGCACTTCACCATCAAGTGAAGGATTACTCAATAATCGACCCCAGCAGTTAAATAATCTATTTATTACATTTTAAATTACGTTTTACAAACAAATATTCGCTTTATTGAACGTTATCGGCGGGTGATGTCGACGTCAGCAACACTTTGTTGACGTCACGCCTCAACGTCGCAACGTTAGTTATTATTGTGTTCTGAGTTAGCGACGTTAGTTATTATTGTGTTCTGAGTTAGTTATTAATATTTAGCGATTATGAATATTCTTACACTGAGAAATCCCGATTTTTCACGCATAGAAATGTAATAAAAATGATTTGGGATACAGTAATATGGATTGTTTCTGATTTATAAAGGGACACCTGTGCGACAATCTTGATGTTTTTATAAACTCACTGTGCCCGGTTAGTTTTTCTACATACTGTGACCTGCACTTGTTCAATCATTAATATTAATTATAAGAACAGTATTAAAGCAGAAATTGGTCCTAAATCAACAAATCCGCTTTTAATATGTTTTTAAGTATTAAATATCATTATAAATACGATTATTACTATGCCATTGATGTATGTTCAGTAAAAATATGTTTTTAAAGATAAAAATCGAACAGGCGAACAGGCATTGCTAAAATATCGAAAAAAATCTAAGGGGAAAAACTCTTGCGCGAATTACCGGAAGTGACGTCATTGGGAACAAACTATTTTTTGTTTACATTGGGACTGAACGCAAAACAGTATACCTTGTGTGAAAATGCGAGAATTAAGCGATCATGATACCGAGTCAGGGGAAATGCCCGTGATAAGACGGTTACACAATGTGCAACCTTACGATTTTGAGCCAGAATACGTGTCTGAGGACGAAAATACATCGGATTCATCAACTGATGATGAAGTCGAACGCGGTGCAAATGGAGAGCTTGTAAAGACTATCGTGTCATGTCATTCGTTACGTTCAGCGGTTCATTACACTATTCACTAATCTAACAAAATAGTGTCTTTATACACTGACAGCAACAACAAACAAAAAACAACGTTAACATTGTTTTCATCGAAATCTGACAGTAAGTCACCCGCAACACTGCAATATCTTGGTACATACACAATAACCGCGAAATGTAGTATATTCCGAATGAATGGACCTGGTCTAAATACGAGCGTCAGATTTTTTTTGCCGATAAGTAGACATGGAACAAATATATTTATTAGATATTATCCATAATTGATAAAAAAAATTAATGAAAACAATAATAAATTAAACAGCATATAATTTCTATAGTATTATATATTTGCCATAAGTCGCCATTAACACCAAACACTCTAGGAGCGGTGTTTGTAATATGACACGCTCTCTAGTCTCTACTGCCCCCAAATATCAATACAGACTAATCAAATACTGCGGTGCACTATTGAAGTACAGCCTAATTAGGGTACATACGTCGGTATATCACAAAAGCACGCACCATTTAGGGAAACCTAGTTTTATGATATATTTCCTGTTTATTGCAATTACTTGAGCGGTGTAATACCGCCGAGGGCAGACGCGTATTGCACAAGACGGATATATCACATGATATGCGAGCTCTAATTGTCGCGCACAAAGACAGAAAAATACTATGATTTAAATAATATAGCCAAATGTATTATGAGCAAGTATACATGAGTAAGTATACTTACTCATGTTATACTTACTCATGTATACTTACTCCTGATATACAGATCGAAAACAGACCAAACATATGCAATTACCATAATATAAAGTATATTATTCTATTATACTTGTTTTACTTATTGCACGAGCTAAGAGGCGTTATTGTTGTTGTTTTGCCATAAAACATTACTGAATTAATATAAAAGCTAGTAATATTATTAATTTTCTGCCTTGTAATAGATATCCATGAAACATTTTTTTTTTTTTTTCAAATCCATAGACCTATATATGTTGATAATATATATTTATAACACTATTGGCAGAAGGGGTTTATAATTTAAAATTATTAAAATTAAAATTTGGGAACAAAGACAAAGTGTTTATTTCACCGGATTCATTTAAATTTATATACTGAACGTTCTTAGCAATATTTTAAAACAAGTTCTCCAAATTCAAAGATAATGAAACCAAAGGATGGACATCCCACGAAGTCAACTCAAAATGTTTGCTACAAACTCGCGCGTCTTTCGTAGGTTCCCACTTTCTCGACGAGTGGGCCGATTTTCTTCGGTAACGGTCTAACCACACTTCAGATCTTAATATATCATTATCTCGATTAGGGAAACGAAAGAAACTTAGGCTATTATCTTGTCCTTCCTTATGCAAACTTTTTCAACCCAGCAACAGCACACGGCATTTTTAACAAGTACCATAAAATGTAATCCTACATAGACAATACTATACAACTCAACGCGACACGGCTAATCGTTTGGTACCAATGACGTCACAGGATCACGTGACACTTACCAGGGCGAAACTCGAAGCGTGTGCGCTATGAGATAAAATTGGCTACTGTGAGAAAACGGGACAACCAATAAGTGTAAGATTTGAACAGATTGTATATTATATAAATATATTTCCGAATATATACTCAAAAGACACGCCATATTTCACCTTTAAAGCAAATTGTTTTTGCAGACTTGTTGATTATAATCATGGATATAAATACTGTGGATTCAAAACTGCATACACGCCCCTTGCAAGTTATAGATTTATCCGCCGAATGGCGAATAAGCTGGATCCCTAATTACGTTGCAGTATACAACAGGGTACCAGTTGGTTCCCCGATTAGTCTAAGGTATGCAAGAGGGTACCATTTAAGAGGCATTCATTTTTAAAATGTCAAATTTGTACGCTTTTTTAAATCAAACTCCTCCTTTATGTACGGCAATATGTTGAAAATGATGAATTGTTTGAAATGGCATTATTGTGTAGATCCAGTGACTGGTCTTGGGATTTTAAGTAAACGTTCATTTTGTTTGAAAATTTGTGTATTGAAATTGGATAAAAAGGACACATTTCTTCTTTAAAAAGTGAAATGTATACTGACTTTGGATTAAAACACTCCTTCATTAATAAGCAATTTTCAAAAATAACGAATCAGTTATATTGGTATTGTTAAGAAGATGCGATAACTGGCATTTGATATAGAAAAAAAAGTGTTTATTTTGGTCTCAAATATGTGTACTGAAAATGGTTCAACATATGAACGTGTTTTTCATTATCAAGTGTAATGTGCATATTATTTAAATCTAACTGCTTCTTTAGTGTTAGTAATGACATATATGATGTTCAAACTCGGGAACTGATTATATTGGTATTGCTATTTAGAGTTGGGCCTAAAAAAAAAAATTGTGTGGTTCGGGTAACATGTTCAAAATTGGTAGGTAGGGTAGGTCGGATTTTTTTATTTTTTTTTATGAACGCAAAGAAGATGCACTGAATTATGTACTATAATTACTGTGACTTTATATTGTTATTTATTTATTTATTTTTTTTCGAAATGGACCAAAAAAACGTCAGGGTCGGCGGGTATTCGTAGGTAGGGTCGGGTGACCCGAACCACACAATTTTTTTTTTTTAGGCCTTGGCTACTAGTCTTAACTTTCAAGAAAACTTTTAATTAGGTCTCAAATTTGTGTATTGAAATTGATAAAAAAATATTTTGTTTCTTAATGATTGTTTTATTTGAATAAATATTTTTTATTCACATAAGGCCACTCCTTTTATATAAATTGGTTTACAAAACCGGCGGGTCTAATTTTCCGAAAAGTAGAAAAAAAAAAAAAATGCAATTTCACTTTTTTTTTCAAAATTATTTTCCCGACCGTATCGATTTTGGTGCGAAACGAAAAAAACGAAATAATTTGGGACGAATGTGAATTGAAAGTGGACTGGTTTGCGGTAGTTCCTCAATTTTATTGAATAATTTCGAGTGATATCGCGTGAACCTGTCAACTGTCATACCGGAAACTCTCAAAATGGCCTGTTCGGTCTTTTTTGAAGTAACATTTTGGGGTTGTTCATCAGTAAAAGGCTCCGGTAAAGTATTTCTGAGGGCAGAAATGACAGAAACAGTCGGTACGGCAATCAGCCGTGTACTTCCCGATGACAACCTCCGTGTGCGTGGGATTTCGGCTTGCCGATCCAGCGATGGAGATCGGACAACGGTAGAAGAATCAACATTTAAGCTGTGTGTTTAACTATATTGACCAACTTTCTTGTGTAGTGAATGTAAATTAAATGTATTTTCAATGTTTCAGTCATTTTACAGTATGTTTTGTGACCTATGATTTTCATGTTTTCCTTCTTTTTTTTTCGACCTCCTGGTGGACACTTTTCCAAAAAAATCTTGTAAACCAAAAAATAAAAAAGGAGTGGCCTAAATCTTTTGTAAAACAAATCGATGTCTCTTCCTACTCAAAGGTACGATATTTCAGTATGAATCATGCATGGGTGCTTCGGATTCAATGATGGGTCGAGCAAAATCTGAAACATAAGCTGCAATGGAATTTAATGAACACGCGTCCACATTGGAACAATTTTTAAGGGTAATTTGATGAAAAGTCGTGGCAAAAATGCAAAAACCCAACACTGAAAACCCTGAAACCCTGTGGCAGATTGTGCATGTTCCAGAAGAGTGATTTATAAACTTTGAGAAAAGGTTAACTTTGTTATTGGTTACTTTGGTATGGTAATTTTGAAATATATAGGTGTAACACGTCCATTGATTGTTGCATTGAGTTGTGTGTGAATTAAAATGCCATGTTGTCATTCATATCTAGACCCAAATTAAAAATGAATAACTTACATTCTCATCGCTAATGACACATACACATGTATGCTGCTAAAAAATCAACAGAAAAATGTGGGTCATGTATCTCCTCAGAAAGAACTTGTCTCATGAATGAATGCTCCCTTTAAAAACATAAACACTGAGATGCCATAATATTGTATTCATACACTAATTTTCATATAAGCAAAATAAATTAAAAAATTGAAAAATTGAAAATTGTAACAAATAGATAAACAATGTGATATAAACCAAAAATATCACTTTAAATAAGTGAAAATGCCTTTTTTTTACAAAAAGAAATGAGTATTATTTATTGATGCCATTATGCACAGACATAATAACAAATAGATCGGACAATACGAAAATTATCTAAATTTCACGTGGCACAGTGCGAAAATTTCACAAATTATTTCCCAACTTTAAACACAAATATTATGAAGAGTTTTATAGATACAAGTTTCATTCATGCCAAATTTAATTTTCTTTCCAATGATAGTATTTTTCTTTCTCTTACATTTAGAGCAAAAAACGAGTTTGATGTCAAAACCTTGATTTTTAAGAGAAAAGCGAAAAATGATGCCATTTTTAACTTTAAACATCTTTTTATACAATTTCTTACTTTCAAAATAAACATAAATTATTATAATACAATTTTGCTATTCACTATGAATCGTTTGAATGTATTCTCACCAAAATCAGTGAACAATTGAGAGAGGAGATAGAAGGAAAAGTTAAGGTGACACATGATATATTGGTTACTTCATTGGTTAAGATAGGAAGTTTCCTATCTGTTTATTAATATGTCTGTGCATTATGCGACTACCCCAGGCCGACACTTCCTGTGTTGCAATGGGTGTGATACACCTATAATCTCCTGGACATAATTTACCCCACCCACAAAAATTATAATGGAGACAGTGACTTCCATGTCTAATTACCTGTTGCACCGCCGAAAGTTTTGACTCGGAAGTCTTCCAGAGTCTTTGGGTATGCATCAAATTGACGCAGTCGTTCCATGAAGTCCTTGGCTTGCATTTTCGAGCCAGCTTTTTAAGAAATAAATCGATGGTTTTGTTTACAGGAGTCAAGACGTGTAAACAGTCTGTGTTAAACAGGCGTTTGAAATCCTTAATGAAATCTTCTTCGCGACTTGTTTTGGGTGATACTAAAAGTCGGAAAGTATTGGTAAAGACGGTTCTTACTCCCACTTCATCAAGCCGCGGGGTGGAGGTGGGGGTAGGGGATACAAATTAAACTTAGACTATTACTATGCATATTAAATGAACCAACAACAGCCACATTTTACATCATATGTAGATCTACTCAGTTTCTAAACCTACTGACGACCAGATATTTATATGTATATATCTCTATATATAACAGGAAACAATCATAACAAGAGGCCCAAGAGGGTCTGTATCGCTATATGGTGTCCATGGTGGGCTGGGGGTGGGGGTAGAAGCATTGTGTGTCAGATATTACTAGTTTTTTTATCAACCAAAATTATAAAGTGTCTTCAGTTACGAAGATATAGGGGGAGGGTTTGTATTTCGCTCAAGTTTGGCTAGCTTTAAAACAAACCAAACTTTCGTTAATATAAACACTAAAACCAAGTTTGACATGTGACCCAGGGGCGGGGTCAAATTTGACACCAGGGTCACCATTTGAAAACAAATTGGTAGAGGACCATGAGCAGAGTGTAAATACAAAATATTAAACTGTTGGCTCTTGTAGTTTTGGAGAAGACGATTTTGTAAGTTTGTCCCTATATAAATCTATGTACAACATGTGACACCAGAGACAGGGACAAATTTGACTCCAGGGTCGCCATTTGAACAAACTTGATAGAGGACCATAAGCTAATGGTAAATACAAACTATTAAACATTGACTAACTGAATCTTTTAGTTTCAGAGAAGAAGATTTTTAAAAGACAATACCTAGAAAGTCACACAGAAGGTTCTCAATGACTTGGCAGAAGCCAGAGCAATAAGAGAATAAACCATTGAGGGCACGACAAGACTGCAGTCAAACGTCACCGTCCTTTTGGGCTTTAGGTAGACGTCAGCAGGTAGGTAGGGTCCACAGCATGTCTGGTCATCGCACAATCAAAGAGGAAAGCATAGTGGCGAACTGTAAATGGGTCCACCACCAAGCAAGCAGTGCGTTGCAAAATGATAGGGTCATAACCTCTTGTGATAAACCTTTTAACAAGTTTAACAAAGATAGTATGACAGTGATTATGACCAAGGATCTTAGGGACCGTTCCAAGGCGGTAGCCCTATTGTCAACCCTTTTGTGTTTGTGATGTCGTTTGCATTTTTTATTACTTTTGCCTTCTCGTTTATCTGTTTGCGTGTTTGTTTTTGTGTTTTGTGGTTGACTGTCGTCCTTGAATGCTGCTTTCCCTGTCCGATATTTTTATCTGTCTTTAGGGAGTTTGTAAATCACCATGGATAATGTGGCAGTGTAATTTTCATATAGAAAAGTAATTTTCCACCGGAAAAATCACCAGAAAAAGTGCGGTCACAAGACATGTAAGAAAGATCTTGTGCTGTTTTTTCTAAACAGGTCAAGGGTACAGATGTTTTCATTGATACATACAACAACAAAATCATATATCATATATCTATATAATGCCCATTTCCATAAAAAAAAAAGCGGGAATACTTTTTATTATAGGAACTACTTTCGACTACACCTTTGAGGTTTAATTGTAATTGGTGGTGGTAAACCTGAAGGTACGGGGTGCAATCCCTCATGAATTGGAGCACATTTTATTTTTTGTTACAGTTTATCAAAAGGGGCATAACTCTGTATTGGATAATTGGTTAAAGAGGAATTGTATACATTTTCATGACCGTAACTGTCTTGAGATATCTTAAGTTGTTTTGAGATAATGCTGTTGCACATGTCAACAGCTTTGAATAATTGATAAAGAACAACTGTATACAATTTCACGACCATAAGTCAATATTATATTATTAAGCCTCGAGTCAGGTTAGGTTGCAGGTACAAGTTTTATGAAAAGGAGCAAAACTCTACTGAAATGAAAGTCAGTGTTACTGGTCATGCTTAATAACATTCCTTGAAAGTAAGATGAAGACGTGTGTGAAGTTTTATGAGATAAAGGTCAACTACTTTTGAAGTTATGGCCAGTTATGAGCTTGGTTAGGTTGCAGATTAGTTTTATGAAAAGGGGCATAACTCTGCCAAAATAAAACAAGAGGCCTATTGGGCCTGTGGACGCTCTACTGGCTAACATGGCTCTTAGAAACCAAGGGCCATAACTCCGCTGTTACTGGTCCAATCTGGCTGGTTTTCGAACTTGTCCTACCTTTCATTGATAATAACAATCCGGTAAAGTTTGGTAAAGATCAGATGATAAATGAAGGCCCTATCGTATTGAGGCAAAATATAGCAGTTTTAACTAAATCAAGCGCCATAACTCCACTGTTACTGGTCCGATCTGGCTGTTTTTCAAAATTGTCCGAGCTTTCATTGATATTAACAATCTGGTAAAGTTTGGTAAAGATCCATTACGTGATCCGAGTATTAACTTGTATACCCCATCCAACCCCTTCTCCAAGAAGCGAAAATGGGGTTCAGGTTGGCTGGGGTATGAAATACAACTTTAATTTTGGCTTAAAAAGTTTGCATATTGTAAAATTAAAGGTAATTTTAAACATGTCATCACATTTTTTCAGTAAAAATGTTTTTAAACATGTTTTATTGTCGAAATATCCGTTATAAAATCCTGCTAATGTAAGCCTTCCCATCGCTTAATGGAATTAAGGCGGGACCACTTAATGGGATGAAAAAGGAAGGCCCTATCGTCTTAACGAGGCAAAATATAGGGTAGTGGGACATAAGGGACTATGGACAAAAGGGACCAGGGAAAAGGGACCACATTTGGGGACAAAAGGGTCCACCTTATGGGACACAAGAGACCAAATTTGGGGACAAATGAGACCATTCAAAAATTAGTTAAAATGTAGATTTGCATTGATAGTTGTGTATGGCAATGGTAAATATCAGATGAATAATGAAGGCCCTATCATATAAACGAGGCAAAATATAGCATTTTTAACAAAAGCAAGGGCCATAACTCCGCTGTTACTGGTCCGATCTGGCTGGTTTTCAAACTTGTCCAAGCTTTCATGAACAATAGCAATCTGGTAAAGATCGGATGAAAAATGAAGGCCCTATTGTCAGATCGAATGCTATCGTCTTAACGAGGCAAAATATATTTTTAATTAAATCAAGGGCGATAACTCCGCTGTTACTGGTCCGATATGGCTGTTTTTTAAACTTTAGCTTTCATTGATATTAACAATGAATATCGTCTTAGCGAGACAAAAGTTAACGATGGACGGAACAACGGACGGACGACGGACAACTCGCCATCCTCAGAGTTATTGGACATATGAAACGAAACTCCCTGAGGTAAGATGAAGATGTGTGTGAAGTTTTACGAACATAGGTCAAATACTTTTCAAGTTTTGGCCAATATTAGGTTGTAAAATAACAACGGGCAATAACTCTAATTTGAATTAAGATAGTTATAGTTCTTGCATTTTCCACTCTATTCTTGCCCTCTATCATTGTGGGAAGTTTTTACCCCATCCCATCAGTAGTTTTAAACTATGCTCTGGACAAGACATTTGGATGGATGGATGCACAGAATGATGGAAGGGCAAAGCGGCGAATAGATGCTCATCCGAAATTTTAATAATTTGCAAACGGTGTGTCCTTGATACCAAGGTAATTTGCAAACGGTGTGTCCTTGATACCAAGGTAATTTGTAAATGGTGTGTCCTTGATACCAAGGTAATTTGCAAATGGTGTGTCCTTGATACCAAGGTAATTTGCAAACGGTGTGTCCTTGATACCAATGTAAGCTAAAGGTCCTAGCGGTTAAATTCACATAAAATGTGTTGCTTGCATCACAAACGTCTATTAAACATTCCCGTTTGCATAGACCCGACATGATGTTCCATTTTTTTCACCACTGTGATCTTAGGCAAGGAGTCACATCCGATTCTCGATACAAATATCCTGTTTCTTTCCTTCACATCATATATGGTTTATGGTTAGAACTTCACATCATGGTGTCTGGTCAGAACTGCACCAGTGTGCTTATCAATCAAACAAAGGATGTCAACTTTAGCATTTCTTTAATCTACCTTTTGACAAACTAAAGGTCACATCTGGTTTAACTGCAGCTTTGCACTGATGTGACCTACCTGTACTTTCTTTAAATCCAAATTTCGGTATCAATTCAATGAGAAATAATCTGTTTCCGCCTGGAGAAATGAATGAAGACCAGTAAACTTGATGCTTTTAGCAAATGTTTTATTTTAAATAATAACATAATAAAATTAATAAGTGATCAACACTTTGTGTTATAGACCTACAACAAGAGGGCCCACATGGCCCTGCTGAATCGCTCACCTAATGCCCTTGTCCATTGTATGCAACAGTAACATAAATAGGTGAGATAAAAGACGTCTGGTAAGTTCAAACAATCTTTTTATAGTGTTGGAAAAGAAGAGAAGGAAGGGAAGAAGAAGAAGAGAAAAGACATATACTGGTGTTGCTTTTTGGCGGCGGCGGCAACATTCAACTTTTTCGTTTATGTCATTTTCTCACAAACTGTAAGCACTAGACCTTTCAAACTTTGCTTATAGTTGTATCTTGGGTGGTCCCTGAGTGGTATATCTGAATGTGACAAAGCGCGACCTTCACCCTCCAAGCAAAGGGCAGATTACTTCATACTTTTTACCTTCAACTTTTGCTTTTAGGTTACTTTCTCACAAATTTTATGCACTAGACATTTCAATGTGACAAAGCAAATGTGGGTGTAAACTTGACCCTTCAAGCAAGGGGCAGATAACTTAATACTTTTTACCTTCAACTTTCACGTTTAGGTCCACTTTCTCACAAACTGTATGCACTAGACCTTTCAAACTTTGTTTATAGTTGTATATTGGGTGGTACATCGCAACGTGACAAAGCAAATGTAGATGTGACCTTGACCCTTCAAGCAAGGGTCAGATAACTTAATAATTTTTACAATCAACTTTTGCGTTTAGGTCACTTCCCCACAAACGTCATGCATTAGGCCTTTCAAACTTTGCTTATAGTTGTATCTTATAGGTAGTACATCGCAATGTGTCAAAATGCAAATGTGGATGTGACAATGTCATGCACTCTCCAAGCAAAGGGCAGATAACTTTAAAATAACACAAGCGCCAAATTTTGCTATAAAACCGTTCTTCCAAACTCTACCCATGTGTTGAGGTCACAAAATGATGCATATATGCTAATTAAAACTGTATATGTATCCATGGGTTCATAAAATACCCACACATGAATATGTGTGAAATGAATTTAGAGTTGGTAACTTTTTATTCGAAGCTTTAAACAATAACAAAAAGGCGATGTTTTTGGCTGGCCGGTTTTCATGTTTATATTGTATTTCTAGAGTTCGGATTTGCAATTATATGTTAGTTTTATATATACCTTATCGTTCGTCGAATTTGAAGCGGTGTGCATATGTTGTAAAATTAGCGTGCTGTTGGCGGGTGAGTGACTTTAATTGTTACGTTTATGTCACTTTCTCGTGAACTATAATTACGTACTATATAGATACTTTAAACCTAGTTTATAGCTTAATGTTACATGTTACTTTAACATAGATGTGTTTTGGGTAGAGCATCTTTTTGGACACATGGATTTTATCTATGACCTTGACCTACTTTTTTGGATGATTTTTTTTTGTTGATAGAATGTCATTTTGGTTTTAAACGAATGCACCTACAGGTCCTATATCAATCAGCAAAATGTAAACTCCATCATTTTTAGTTATTAAAATGTTTACAAACTTTCATTTAAACAACATTTATCTTTTATTTCTAAGTCTCGTTCCCGTTAGTCGAGACATGTGAATCTGCAGATTTCTTGTTTTCTTATAAAACTGTATGAAATATTTTGCCCCAACGGGACAGGGATTAACTGAACACCAGGGTCGCCATTCAACAAACTGGGAAGACAACCACAAACCACCGCTGCATGCAATATTTGTACATTTGAAAACGCAACACTTGGTATTTTTTAATTTCTAGAGATGTTAAAGATTCCTTGTGCAAAATGTGTAACTGAAAGAAGTTGAAAAATCGTATGTAACTGTTTATCGCCATATGCTAACCTTTGGGACAAAGACACCTGTGTACTAACATAAAATACAATCTTGATTTGAGCAAAAAAAACATGAAATTGGCGAAAATAAATATGGGTACTGAGTATACAAGAGCACTATATGCCTTATGCTTTCAGAGAAGGTTTTCCAAATTTTCCCTATATACATCTGTTAAACATGTGAACTTTGGGCAAGACCAAATTTGACACAAGGGTCGCCATTCAAACAAACTCTTGGTAGAGGCACATACGCTTGCCTTACATGACAAATATTACATCTCCAGCTTGTGTAGTTTCAGAGAATTGTTTTCCTGCATAACTCTTGGTGTACAAAATTCTGGGCGAATGAGGCAGGGCCAAATTTGACCCCTGTGTCACCTTTTGCATAAATTTGATATAAACTCATACTACATGCAATATATGAGAGCTCTTTGCTCTTTGCCTGTGGTTTTAGAGACGATTTTTCGAAGTTTTCCCAATAACTTCTATGCATTAAAACATGTGAACCTGGGGCAGGTCAAAATTCGACCCAAGGGTCACCATTCGACTAAACTTGGTTGAGAAACATTTTTAAATTCGGGACCTCATTTAAAGTAACTTTATAGTCCGGGAGTTGGTGATCATAAATAAAGAAAAAAAACTGTTTGATTTGAAATCTATTCAGTGAAACTTGAAACATTTATATTGGATGTTGCATTGGCCAAACATTGATAAAATGAATGCCATTAATCTCAGGATTATCCATGTAAAGCTGAAATTGGTAAGTAGTTTCTGAGAAAAATCTGTTTCAAGAAAGTTAACGATGGATGGACAGACAGACCACTGAAGAACAAAGAGTGATCCCAATAGCTCACCTTTGAGCCCTCGACTCAGGTGAGCTAAAATAAAGCAAACTGAATATGTAAATTACCACGTACACACACGTTTTTTTTTAATCGACTACTTTTCTTAAAGGTGGTACAACAGTCTTTTTCCAGGGGGTTTAGGGGTCTGACTTAAGTTGATCAATAATGATATTTTAACCCTTAACCCGCTACATATATATGATGGACTGTTCTTTCTTTGAATTAAGACCATTCCATTTATGTTTTATGTGACAAAGGGGTGGGGTGTTGTTTTTTTTGGGTGAAGGGGGTTGGGGGGGTGGGGGGGGGGGGGAGGGAGTGGGCGTGGGGGGGGAATGACTGATCAGCAGATGGACATTGGTTAAGCAAAAAAACAGAACATTTATTATTACAGCAAATATTTATATCTCAGTTTGTGACAGTAGGATTTTTTTGTTCAATAACACACTTCATTCGGTCAGTAAAGAATCATTTCTTCTAAGAGGTGTTGGAAGCCAAAAAACATGGTGCTGACAAAATATCTTGATTGATTTGAGATTTTTTATGACCCTGAACTGGAACATATTTAAAATTTTAGATCCTTCTAGAAAAAGCCTGATGTACCTTAAGTTGATCAATAATGATATTTTAACCCTTAACCCGCTACATATATATGATGGACTGTTCTTTCTTTGAATTAAGACCATTCCATTTATGTTTTATGTGACAAAGGGGTGGGGTGTTGTTTTTTTTGGGTGGGGGGTGGGGAGGGAGTGGGGGTTGGTGTGGAAATGACTGATCAGCCGATGGACATTGGTTAAGCAAAAAAACAGAACATTTATTATTACAGCAAATATTTATATCTCAGTTTGTGACAGTAGGATTTTTTTGTTCAATAACACACTTCATTCGGTCAGTAAAGAATAATTTTTTCTAAGAGGTGTTGGAAGCCAAAAAACATGGTGCTGACAAAATATCTTGATTGATTTGAGATTTTTTATGACCCTGAACTGGAACATATTTAAAATTTTAGATCCTTCTAGAAAAAGCCTGATGTACCTTAAGTTGATCAATAATGATATTTTAACCCTTAACCCGCTACATATATATGATGGACTGTTCTTTCTTTGAATTAAGACCATTCCATTTATGTTTTATGTGACAAAGGGTTGGGGTGTTGTTTTTTTTTGGGTGGGGGGGGGGGGGGGGGGGGGGGTGGGGGGGTGGGGAGGGAGTGGGGGTGGGTGTGGAAATGACTGATCAGCCGATGGACATTGGTTAAGCAAAAAAACAGAACATTTATTATTACAGCAAATATTTATATCTCAGTTTGTGACAGTAGGATTTTTTTGTTCAATAACACACTTCATTCGGTCAGTAAAGAATAATTTTTTCTAAGAGGTGTTGGAAGCCAAAAAACATGGTGCTGACAAAATATCTTGATTGATTTGAGATTTTTTATGACCCTGAACTGGAACATATTTAAAATTTTAGATCCTTCTAGAAAAAGCCTGATGTACCAAATTTTAAGTAAAATAAATATTTAAAAAATATGCATCAACTCACATCATAAACTAAAGAAGAGGTCAATGACCTTGAAGCTCTACTGATAGGTTTTTAAAAGTCTATTTTTAGGCATGGTGGCCATCTTGAATTTTCGGCCGACCTGAAATTTTGCTAGGATTAAGTAGACATCAAGTGCAACATTTTTGTGAAGTTTCATGAAAATCCGTCATGTAGTTTCAGAGGTGTAGTCACTACACGTTTCTACTATTTAACTCTATGTAAACAAAGATGGCGGCTGGCAGCCATGCTTAAAGTCGAATCAAAATAATTTTCGACAAGGACCAACATAAAAGGTCCATATCAGTATCATTATAGTTTTCAAGAAGTAGTCGCTACAATGTTACAAACTTGTTTTTTAAAAATGTATTTTTAGCTTTTGTGGCCATCTTGGACTTCACATCAACGTTAATTTTGGGCAACATTCCTGTTAAGTTTCATGAAAATCCATCCAGTAGTTTCAGAAGAGTATAAAAAAAAGTTTACGGACGGACGGACGACGGACACTGCACCACGGCATAAGCTCTGCTGATCTTTGATCAGTAGAGCTAAAAACAAAACATTTCAGAAACAAACTTGTAGATTCTTTATTTCCTCCAATGTACAGGAGAGCATATACATATAAGCTATAAGCTGGAGCTATAGTAAGCATGGATGACGGGTAAACCCAGAACATAAACACAAAGTTAAAAAAAATAAAAATAATTTAAAAACCTTGATCAACGTACATGTTATGACATGTTTATAATGTCTGAAGCATTCTCAGAGCCAAATATAATTTATGTTAATTAATTTACAACATTTATGTTTATTTTTTTATAATCGAGGCATTTACATCTATGCACATTATACTAGAGCTGACTAACGACATATAATGTCAATATTCACATGTTACCCTATATATACTCAGTATATTTGAAAATGCAACACTTGATATTTTCTAATTTCTACAGATGGAATTAAAGTCCTCGTGCAAAATGTGTTTTAACTGAAAGCAGTAGAATGAACCTTATTGCTGTTAAAGGGACACATGGCAATCTTGATTTTTTAAAAACTAGCGGTGTCCCATCAAAAATGTTGCGTTTTTTTAAATGTATTGAGTGTAAACATATACTGCCACATATGGACAGCATAATACGGTCAAAGTCAGTCAGTTGTGAAAACAACATTTTGAATACAACATTGTGAAAACGGCAATATCAGTTTATGTTCACGCTCTTATGAAAAGTTAATTTTTCTATTAATAATGCTTTTCCTCATTATTATGCTAGACAAAAGCAGGGAGTTCTGCTGACATATTACCTTTTACCTTTGGTAAGTTTATATAAGATATAGAGGATCTTATACGAGTTCCCATTTCATATAAGATTTATGAAACGAGTTATGAATTATTTTAATTTTAACGAGCCTTTTGGCGACTTAAAATTAAAAATAAATTCACAACGAGTTTCATCAATCTTATATGGAATGGAAACAAGTTTAAGATCCTTTTTATCACATAACATTGCAATCAAATTAGTAAAAAATAATTCAGATGGACATAGAACCGCCACGACGTCAGACACACTTTAGCGCCAAAACGTCATAAAATATGTGACGTCGTAACGTCGCGTCTCACACAAGTCATAACGTTGCGTATAAAAGAGTTTGTGTTTTACAAAATAGCAGTTTACGCCAACTTTTTAACAAGCCAACAACAATGTTTTGTATAACGTGCATTATTTGTATAAGCTGTCACAAATAATAAGTTTATGACTCAGATCTGGGTGAATTTGTAATAAATAATATAGTTTCAGTTAATAAACTTGCGTAGGTTTAACTCAACCAATCAAAATCGTTCCAGGTTGCATTACAAGTGTGTCATACAATAGAATATTAAATGGGTGTTCGACACTGCTAACAAGGGACGTTATGTGATAAAATATAAAAAAAAGCCACTGTGTTCAAATAAAAAATATATCGATACATTCTAAAACAGTTTTTAAATCAACTATTCCACCATGATTTGAATATCGATTTATTTTAACTTCCCGCGCAAACAACTTTTATTTATTATTTAACAAATAACTTGTAATAAATACACTGTACTAATCACTTAACTTTTGGCCTGGGAGTGTCATATATCCATGACATCAATATGATAATGAAACTAGTGTAATAAAAATGAAGGCTGAATCATCAATCTTGTCATTTCTGCTCAGCTTGGTGAGCAATCCAAAATGCCTCGTTGATTTCTGAACCGATAACTACCGAGTGACATTTAATGAGGAAGTTCCGAAATCTTGTGTGGACAAAAGCAAATATAAATCGGCAGTTAGATGAATAAATGTATGTTTACGATCCGTCTGGAGTTATGTGATTAATAAATTTCAAAAATAATTTATTAAACTCATTGGATATGATTCTCGAAAGCTGTCACAATTCAACATTAAACCTGCACCCATTGAAGGTTCTCTATGCATTTTAAATTCAACTAGTATTATAACCTTGTAAAAACCTTATAATTTCCTGAAATACATAGGCATATTTGTATGTATTCTCGAGTAATAATTCAAGTTCATCATTGGCCAAACCCCAAAACTGGAGCTTCGAATTGAGAGTTACCAACTCATAACTCCTTTTACACACATTCAATCACTGGGGGTATAATAATTTAATAAAGTGGTCCAGACGCTCCTCAGGCTGCTCCAGTTTGTCTGCATGATAGAGACTACAATATGTGACATACCGGTATATGTATAAAACATTGGAAAGTCTAGTTGGTAAATACTGGCATTTTATCAATTGTAGATGTTCAATTAAATAGGGTTTTATGGCGCACCAACACATGAAAGGTTATATGGCGCCTAACAGGAATGAACATGCCAGGCTCATCCTCCATTTACATCAAGATCAAATATGGAGAATGGGCCTTGAACCTTCTAACCTGCAGAACTGCAGAGTTGCTGCAAATTCTATAGTAAACACTCCATTTACGATGAAGCCACGTTTCCACGTTTGCATACGGTGTCATGATGAAGACCTTGAATGAGCATGATAAACAAGAGGTCAATGACCTTGAAGCTCTAGTGATCTACAGGTTTTTGATAGCTAAATCAGCATTCCTGTGAAGTTTCATGAAAATCTGTCATGTAGTTTCAGAGGAGTAGTCGCTACAAGTTTTTACTATATAACTCTAGGTACACAAAGATGGCCGTGGTAGCCATGTTTAATGTTGAATCAAATAATTTTCAACAAGGATCAACATCATGCCATGCTGATCATTTTAAAAAAAGTCCCATATCAATATCACTTACAGTTTTCAAGAAGTAGTCGCTACAAACCTGTTTTCATAAAAAATCTATTTTTAGCCATGGCGACCATCGTGAATTTCCAACCGACCTGAAATTTTACAAGGATCAATTAGACATCAGGAGCAACATTCCTGTGAAGTTTCATGAAAATCCATCAGGTAGTTTCAGAGAAGTAGTCGCTGCAAGTTTTTACTATACAACTATATGTAAACAAAGATGGCCACTGGCAGTCATGTTTAACATCGAATCAAAGCGATTTTCGACAAGGACCAACATCATGTCATGCTGATCATGTTAAAAAAAGTCCCATATCAATATCACTTATAGTTTTAAATGAGTAGTCGCTACAAATATATATTTTTTTTAAATCTATTTTTAGCCGTGGTGGCCATTTTTAATTTCCAGCCAGCCTGAAAAGAAGTAGTCATTTCAAACTTGCTTTTTAAAATCTGTTTTCAGCCATGGCAGCCATCTTGAATTTCCGGCCGACCCGATATTTTGCTAGGATCAACTAGACATCAAGAGCAACATTCCTGTGAAGTTTCATGAAAATCCATCAAAAGTTTCAGAGGAGTAGTCGGTACAAGTTTTTATTATATAACTCTATATAAACAAAGATGGCAGCTGGCAGCCATGTTTAAAGTCGAATCAAAGATTTTCGACAAGGACCAACATCATGTCATACTGATCATTTTAGAAAAAGCCCCATATCAATATCACTTATAGTTTTCAAGAAGTAGTCGCTACAAACTTGTTTTTTAAAAATCTATTTTAAGCTTTGGTGGCCATCTTGGATTTCACATCAACATTAATCATAGGCAACATTTCTGTAAAGTTTCATGAAAATCCATCCAGTAGTTTCAGAGGAGTAGTCACTACAAAAAAATTGTTTACAGACGGACGGACACCGCACCACGGCATAAGCTCTGCTGATCTTTGATCAGTAGAGCTAAAAATGACAAAATGAACATGAAGGGGAGGTCCACAAAACAACAGTAGAATCACAACAAACACCTTACACAATTAACACAATGTACAATTAATTAACAGCCATAACTTAAAAATAAATTAACTAGAAGGGTGTTCCATGGAACACTTGTGTCGCCTGCCGTGTATTTTTCAAGTTATGGCCAGTTATAAGCTTAGTTAGGTTGCAGGTTAAAGTTTTATGAAAGGGTGCATACCTCTGTCAAAATAAAAGCCAGAATTATTGGACATGAGTAACAACATTTCTTAGGTTAAGATGAAGTTGTGTGTGAAGTTTCATGAACACAGGTTACATACTTTTCAAGTTATGGCCTAGGTTAGGTTGCAGGTTAAAGTGTGCAGACGGATGACGATGGACAAAGTGATCCCTAAGTATACATAGGCGACATGAAAAGCTTACAATCAATAAAACAGCTCACACAATAAAATGTTGTACTCCGAATATATCTTGTACATGTTTATAAATATATTTTGATATGTTTATAAATAAACAGAACATGTATCATTACTTGCAAATATAGCATGAAATCACCTAAGTTTTCAGTGAAATGAGTGACTGAATAGTGTTTTACAACCCTTCAAACAAACTAGATCATAGCGGGTTGGAATGGAGCACGATGATGAGAAAAAACTGACAAGTCCAGTTAATGTATGTGCCAACTTTGTTGAATCATGCATACATTGCCTGAAAGGAGGGGCATAAGCACCATAATACATTTATCCGTTGATTTCCAACATTTATATTAAAAACAACATTTTTACAATTTAACAACTCATTTAAAATAAGATAATAATAATTATGACTATTGTGTAAGAAAGTAACTCCGGGAAAAACAGGTCTGCATTTATAATGGTTTTGAAAACGACGTCCCGTTTGATGTTTAAGTGATGTCAAAATTGTTATGCATGCTTCCATATTTTTAATCTTAAACGGAGCTGATACAAAATTATCAAACCTTATATATACAGTAGTTAAGACAACTAGAAATGTGTCCATAGGACACGGATGCCCCCACTTAAGTCACCGTGCCATAGCATTTTGATAATGAACATAAACACTGATAAACATGTTCAACTTAGGTGAGCATCTTCACTTACTGGTCAACATTCCTGTAAAGTTTGGCCACCATGGGTTAAATAGTAATGGAGGAGGGTGCGACACAAGTTTTTCAGTCCCTATTTTTGACTAAGTCAATGGCCACAACTCTGTGGTTTCTTGGTCCAAAATAAAAAACTCAGGTGCGCATCTTCACTTGCTGGATTCCTGTAAAGTTTGGTCACCATGGGTTAAATAGTAATGGAGGAGGGCGCGACACATGTTTTTTAGCCCCTATTTTGACTAAGTCAAGGGCCACAACTCTGTGGTTCATTTTCATTTGAGATCATTTTCCTTCTATATTTTAAGTGCAATGTTTTTCAGCCCCTATTTTGACTAAGTCAAGGGCCACAACTCTGTGGTTCATTTTCATTTGAGATCATTTTCCTTCTATATTTTAAGTGCAATAAGCGACTTTTGCCTAATGCGACCAACGACCGCCATTTTTTAAACAAAATATCAATAATCTTGATCATTAAACTGCTATCAAATTGTATATTATCAATTTAGTGTATCCAAATTGGATAATCATGCCATATTTTTGTGTTGATAACAACTGAAGTAAGAAAATTGCAAACAACATTTTTTGCTGCCAGACAATCGTATCAATCGCAACATTCTCAGTCATTTCTGAGTAAAGAATTATTATTTGAAGATATCAGCTGAGTGTTCTTGTTGATCGGTCTTCCGAGATTCCAGATAATAACTGACCTTGAAAACAAACATTCAATAAATATCCTTCTCATGCAAAATTACCAAAAAAATGTCAACAGATGGTCGTTCAATTAGATAAGATCTACACAATCATGCGAGATATCAAAGTGCATTTACGATGTAATTTTCAGCTGAATATTTACTGTCATGTTCATCACTGTACTTTATAAGTAGACTCAATGTTTGGATAGCGCTTTTCTCAGATACGTTTTATATTCGTTCTATTCAACGACCATTTCTAGACACTCCTCTGAGTCATCGCTTAATAATTAAGTTTGACTTTACAAACAATTCAACAGCAATGATTCCACAATTATACAGCACAATTGGTAAAACAATAAATGTAAACTTAATAATTCATAACGTATACAAATGAACTTGCAAAGCTGTAAACTACGAGAATAAATATAAATAAAATGTGAATTTACACAAACCATCATGTGAAATGAGAAAGCATGAACCAGTGATGTATAATAAATGTATAATAATAAAACGGAGGATCAGTCAGAAAGCTTGGAGCACACTCAACAATCGTGTGTGTCTGATAAACAATGGAATCAGTCAAAATGATTTAAACTACAACTATGAAGGTGATGAAAACCCCCGTTTAAATTCTAAGTAAAACAAAAGGCCATAATTCTCAATAACTTAGAAAATCAATAATGCGTGATGTAGAGGAACATAAGGTCATCTGTTGTTAAGTGTATATGAAGTTTGGGAACAACCCATCCAAAACTGAGGAATGCAAGTTATAAATATGTGTTACGCGATGGGACCCGACACAACGGGATGTTATGGACAGCTTTCAAAAAGAATCTCCGAGAAATGGGCGAGTAAACTGAAACTATTATCAGTCACTCTAACCTTGACCTTTGACCTTATATAATCTTAATCAATAGGTCGATCTGACCAACCTCCTTGAAGAAATACAATGGTCCATGAATAGCCAACTTTCAGAACTTGAAATATTATGTACTGCTGCAACTGCTACCAGAATGAGGTATATTAATGCAGGGATCAACCCTATTATATCTTTTATTATTATATAACCTATAAATAGACGCGTTTTCATTGGCTAAAAAGTAATTTTTTAGAAATATCTAGCGATATTGACCTGTTTTTTTCTGATATTGACCAGTTTTATAAATAGTAACAGGGGAAGACCGGGGAATCCCACGAGCCGCCTATTAATATCATTCGCCTTTATCCGTACGCTACGGAATTTTCCGAGGCGCGTTCCGATGACCACGGAAACTTCCGAAGCTCGTTCGGTACCAAAAAATAATATATAAATAATATGGTGACATATATAAAAAACAATATGATAAATTGAGGGTTATATAATAAAACAGTTATGGACTTTTCAGCTGTTATACATGATGTTGATATGCACCAAAAAATCATTATTGACCTCGGCTATCGCCTCGGTCAATAATGATTTTTTTGGTGCATATCACATCATGTATAACAGCTGAAAAGTCCATAATTGTATATTATGTACCTATCAATGAATATATACCTAGTACCTTCCTTTTCCTACAATGGAATACAAAATACTGTAACACATCTAGAGGTTTTCTGAATCCATATCATATCATCTCTAGAGCTTTTCTGAATCCATTCACTATGCTGCTAAAAATAGATTTTGGAACTTGTCAGATTGGAATGTTGGGGATTGCCCAGCTAGTAATCCATTAAGAACAATGGATGTTTTAACATGAAATGTGAACTAGCAGAATGTTTGTTTGTGCATTTGTGAACATTGTGGGTTAATTAATTAATTTAAAATTGTCAGTTGGTAAAGTTCACCAGAATTTGAATTGTATACCCATGTGTAATGAACACGTGATCGTGTAGTAGTTGCAATGTAATGTACATGTTTTCATGCGCGTGTAATGTACATGTTTTCATGTCTTTCCTGTTGGTGGTTTTCAGTTAATTTGACTTAATACCATTTTGTTTTAATTTGTTTTTTTGATACATGCATTCTATCTTAATGATATGTAAAGAAGTATATAATAAAAAGGATCATTACTATAGTAACCGGTTCTGGAAGTTGGTATCACCTCTCGTAGGTAAATGCCAGATCAGGATCGAGGCTATGCCTCTCGTGCGATCCTGTTCTGGCATTTACCTATTCGAGGTGATACAAAGTTACTATAGTAATAATCCTATTGTGTTTTATTTATATATTTTTACAATAGTTTCACATTCACCACTTGCTATGTCTTACTTTAAGATGTAAGACAAAAAGTATCGTAACTCACATTCAAGAGCGGTAACTCGCATTCAAGAGCTGTAACTCGCATTCAAGAGCGGAAAAAACATAGATTTTTCATTTGTCACGAATAAACAAACACTTTGGTTTTGTGATCATGTAAGTTTTGATAAACAAATTTAGAACTGGACAAAATCTTGAAGAACAATCACTTCTTCCTCCATTAATCTTGTTAAAATCCATTTATTTGTACTGCACTTGTCTTATCCTCTTTTCTACCGCCAGTTTCTCCAATTACCTCCCCATTGCTAATATCTCCATGCAACACAGTGACCTCCCATTTATTTATATTTTGTCGTCTGCTGTCTTCACCAAGTGGAATGTAAGGCAGAATAAAGATAAGGACTACACAAAGAACGTGCAGACACCAGTACATGTTGCTGAAATAAACAAAAGCACTTTTATGATCATCATGTTAACAAAATAACAAAATAATTTTACATGAAATGCAGTCAGAGAATTAATCATAAGGAATTAAACTGAATTGTTGTTCAACAGGTCATTACACCTGATTAGAGCAGGGACTGATGAGGCTGAGGGAAGGTGACCACCCGGTAATGCCCCATATGACTGATGAGGCTGAGGGAAGGTGACCACCCGGTACTGCCCCATCTGACTGATGAGGCCGAGGGAAAGTGACCACCCGGTACAGCCGCATCTGACTGATGAGGCAGAGGGAAAGTGACCACCCTGTACTGCCTCATCTGACTGATGAGGCTGAGGGGAATTGACCACCCGGTACTGCCCCATCTGACAGATGAGGCTGAGGGAAAGTGACCACCCGGTACTGCCCCATCTGACTGATGAGGCTGAGGGGAAGTGACCACCCAGTTCTGCCTCATCTGACTGATGAGGCTGAGGGGAAGTGACCACCCAGTACTGCTCCATCTGACAGATGAGGCTGAGGGAAAGTGACCACCCAGTACTGCACAATCTGACTGATGAGAGACTACCCAGTACTGCCTCATCTGACAGATGCCTGTTGATGAGGCTGAGGGAAGGTGACCACCCAGTACTGCCTGAGGGAAAGTGACCACCCGGTACTGCCCCATCTGACAGATGAGGCTGAGGGGAAGTGACCACCCGGTACTGCCCCATCTGACAGATGAGGCTGAGGGGAAGTGACCACCCGGTACTGCCCCATCTGACTGATGAGGCTGAGGAGAAGTGACCATCCGGTACTGCCCCATCTGACAGATGAGGCTGAGGGAAAGTGACCATCCGGTACTGCCCCATCTGACAGATGAGGCTGAGGGGAAGTGACCACCCAGTACCTGACTGATGAGACTGAGGGAAAGTGACCACCCGGTACTGCCCAAGCTGACGCATGAGGCTGAGGGAAAGTGACCACCCAGTACTGCCCCATCTGACTGATGAGGCTGTGGGAAAGTGACCACCCGGTACTGCCCAATCTGACTGATGAGGCCGAGGGAAAGAGACCACCCGGTACTGCCCAATCTCACTGATGAGGCTGAGGGAAAGTGACCACCCGGTACTGCCCAATCTGACTGATGAGGCTAAGGGAAAGTGACCACCCAGTACTGCCCAATCTGACTGATGAGGCTGAGGGGGAAGTGACCACCCGGTACTGCCCCATCTGACAGATGAGGCTTAGGGGAAGTGACCATCCGGTACTGTCCCATCTGACAGACGAGGCTGAGGGGAAGTGACCACCCTGTACTGCCCCATCTGACTGATGAGGCTGAGGGAAAGTGACCACCCTGTACTGCCCCATCTGAGGCCTGCTGTGATGGGTACTTACTTATAGAAGGCTATAGTAGCCTGCTGTGATGGGTACTTACTTATAGAAGACTATAGTAGGCCTGCTGTGATGGGTACTTACTTATAGAAGGCTATAGTAGGCCTGCTGTGATGGGTACTTACTTATAGAAGGCTATAGTTGGCCTGCTGTGATGGGTACTTACTTATAGAAGGCTATAGTTGGCCTGTTGTGATGGGTACTTACTTATAGAAGGCTATAGTTGGCCTGCTGTGATGGGTACTTACTTATAGAAGGCTATAGTTGGCCTGCTGTGATGGGTACTTACTTATAGAAGGCTATAGTTGGCCTGCTGTGATGGGTACTTACTTATAGAAGGCTATAGTTGGCCTGCTGTGATGGGTACTTACTTATAGAAGGCTATAGTTGGTCTGCTGTGATGGGTACTTACTTATAGAAGGCTATAGTAGGCCTGCTGTGATGGGTACTTACTTATAGAAGACTATAGTAGGCCTGCTGGGATGGGTACTTACTTATAGAAGGCTATAGTTGGCCTGCTGTGATGGGTACTTACTTATAGAAGGCTATAGTTGGCCTGCTGTGATGGGTACTTACTTATAGAAGACTATAGTAGGCCTGCTGTGATGGGTACTTACTTATAGAAGGCTATAGTTGGCCTGCTGTGATGGGTACTTACTCATAGAAGGCTATAGTTGGCCTGCTGTGATGGGTACTTACTTATAGAAGGCTATAGTAGGCCTGCTGTGATGGGTACTTACTTATAGAAGGCTATAGTTGGCCTGCTGTGATGGGTACTTACTTATAGAAGGCTATAGTTGGCCTGCTGTGATGGGTACTTACTTATAGAAGGCTATAGTTGGCCTGCTGTGATGGGTACTTACTTATAGAAGACTATAGTTGGCCTGATATGTAAAATGGTGAAAGGCACCACCATGTAGGAGATTGAAATATGTGTACACATCCATGTCAGGATGTCATAGAACAGTTTCAGCGAAGTCGATCCTTGAAAATGAGGTCGAACCTTTCGCCGCATCTAAAAGAAACGAAAGCATTATTGTTTAATACAATTGTATTGGTATGCAAAATGAATTCACAGTGTTTGTTGTGCAAAATAAACAGAAGCAGTGAAACATGATCTTGTTTTGCAAATACATGTTTGTCTTGTGACTGACTGTACTGTTACAAAGTCTGAGAAAACTAGAACTATCAATGAAGCTGATGAATACCACAACTTAAATTCAAAGTCAAACAAAGGGCCATAATTATGTAATAAATTATGCAATCAACAATGGGTGATGTAGAGGGACATAAGGTCATCAGTTGTTATGTGTATATGAAGTTTGGGAATGACCCATTCAAAACTGTTTGAGGAATGCGAGTAATTAAAATGTGTTACGCGATGGGACAGGACGTTACTGACGACGTGATTTCCATATAGCCTCCACTTCACTCTGTGAAAGAGGAGGTATAATAACATTCAAATCCGACAAACTTTTAACACTAGAGAGTAAACAAAACAATGTTACCTTTCCAGCAAGATAAGAGAATGGTGCAGCAAAGATAAAGGTAAAATAGTATCCTGGGTAACAGCCATGCCAGAGGGCGCTGAGGAAAAAGGTTGCAAATCTCTTCATAACTGGAATCCTGTCGTAGCAGACATGACGCAGCCATACAGCCGTTTGTATGTTCCAGTTATCTATGTATGTCTTTGGGCTAGTGGCTCCCTATAAACAGAACAGAAATATAAAATAATAAACCTTAGGGTTAGTCCAGTACAAAGAGTTAGACCAGTACCTGTTACGGGCCAGTTTCCGTCCAAGCCCAGTTTCCGTCATTCTCATTTAAAAACTATTTTAACACTGCAAATTACTTCTGTGATGTCACTTATTGACAGACGTTAAGAACTGAAGATTGAAAACAGAAAAAAAAAAAAAAGCAAATAAGCAGTACAAAAACAAAAGGGATTTCTCCGAAAATTGTGTTTACTTCCTTATATGGTGTTGGGGATGCACGCGCATACTGCCGCATAATAAACTATTAAAACAATTACACTGTAATGATGTCATATTTTTATCACACCAGTGGACGCAGTTAAAATATACCGTGATAATATTTTAACCAAAGAGAAGCAACTCGTACAACCTGTACCCATCGTTACGGTGTAAATTGTCGTCGTTGAACATTTTACATTGACGTTACCAGGCGCATGGTTATAGCAATCAAGGTGACTGATGGAACAATGCAAACATACCATTTTTACAATGAAATTGTTGAATAGACTTGCAAACAAGTTTCTTATTCATAAAAGTTTACTGTATCTTGACCTAGTTGAATCTGTCGCTCGATAAAATACATGACGGAAACTGGGCTTGTAAACAAAATGATTTCTCAGTTTTAGTCTATTTATAAATAGGTAACGTGCACTTCGATAATTTATATAAAACAAAATTCTTTGGTATCAAATTTCCAGGAAGAGGTAACCTAATAGAAAATAGAGTAAAAATTGTCAGGATACATAAGATTTGTCTGAAAAATTAGTTTATGATTACATAATTAAGTGACGTAAAGTGGCCCCCCGACCAGTACAACTGACAGAATACAACATTACCTTGCTATTTCAAGTAAAGTAATTAATAAACATGCAAAAAATCTTCACATTTTTACAACTGTGAAGCACAATTGAAATGTGAAAACTCTCACATAATGATGAAATATTGATCGGATATTAGCAGACAGTATCAATCTTCCACTGTTTAGCTTGCACAAACTCATTTGTTCACTGAACAAATCATAAACAGGCTTGGTCACAAAGGCTACTCCTACTCTCTGTGGTCCCATAAAATAATGTGTACATCTTCACTGTGTCATTTTCTTGAAACTTACCTCAATCCTCAATCAAATCTAAAACTGTTGTCTGGAAGGGTTATGGAACCTGTGAATTATCACAAGTTTCGCTAAATCTTTAAGAGTTATAGAAAGGATAAGGCTTTTCAATATCATGTTGTAGTGACCTTGACCTTGAACCTATGATACTGACACTGAAATGCATAGGTGTCATCCTTTCACCCTGGACAGTCTACCTGTGAAGTTTCATGAATATGGCTTCAAATCTTAAAGAGCTATAAAGTGGCAGAGGTTTTACATTATCAGGTCATGATGACCACCTTGACCTTGAATCTTCTGATGCCAAAATGTATTCCATCTAGACAGTTTACCTGCATGGGACCACAAATATTGAAAACAGATGGATGGACAGATTGAATCCAGTCTACATTCCTAAACTTCATTTTGTGGGGGTAAATTAAAATTGTAACTCCATGTAATAAACAAAATGAAAGTCATTAATGTTCATGTGTAACAAATTCCTTGAGGTAAGATGAAGATGTATGTGAAGGTTTATGAACATAGGTCAAAATACTTTTCAAGTTATTGCCAAGGTTAGGTTGCAGGTTACAGTGTGATGGACGGACGACGACATTGACGGAAGTCAGATAACGGACAAAGTGATGCCAAAGTGTCTGCCATGCTACTCAGGCGACACAATAAACCACAGACTTACCTCAATCCCAAGCACATTGACGTTGGTGATCAGGTTCCATTTTGCTCTTCCTTTATCGTCATAACCATTAAAACCAAATCCAGATGCATTGCATATGGCATCCCCTGTGGTAAATGTACACTAGATGCATTACAAATTACAAAGTTTTCCCCTATATAACTTATGTCTAAGTAAAACATGTGATTTGACTGAAAGGGTTCACTGGAACAAACCTGACAAGAGAATCAACAGTTAATGCTACATGCAAACCATTAGACCTCTAGCTCTTGTAGTTTCAAAGATGTTGTTAAAGGTTTTCCAACACTTTGTATAACTGTGACCCCTTGGCTGAGCCAGATTTTACCCCAGGGTCACCATTTGAACAAACTTAATAGAGGACCATCAGATTATACATGCAGTATATGAGAGCTGTATGCCTTGTGCTTTCATATAAAACATTTTTTTAAGCGTTTCCATATATCAATATAAAACATGTGGGCCCTGGGATGGGGCCAAATTTGACCTCATAGACATCATTTGAACAAATTTGTTAGAGGACCATAAGCTTATTGTACTTTCAGAATGTTTTTTTTTTTAAAGTATTTCCCTATATAACTCTTGGTAAAACTGTTACCCCAGGCGGTTTTGAACCCAAGGGTCACCATTTGAACAAACTTGACAGAGGATAACAAGACTATATAATATGCAATATGAGAGCTCTATGCCTTGTGGTTTAAGAGAATAAGATGTTTTCCTTATGTCTACATAAAACATGCAAAATCTCTAAACAAACTTTGGACCTCGGGGTGTAACCATTTTTGACCCTAGGGACTTAATTTGAAGTGATGTCTAAGGGTTGGCATTCATTTATAAAGAAAAAATGTTGAAATTTGTTAAGGTTCTAACCTTTTATAGCAGTGGTGGCCATCTTCAGTGGTGGCCATCTTTGATTTTGCACTGACCTAATTTTAACTAATTTGAAAACCACTGAGTGCAGGATCATCCATGTGAAGTTCAGTCAAAATTGAACTAGCAGTTTCAAAGGAAATGTTGACCGATGACAAACAAGGATCACAATAGCTCTTTGGCTCAGGTGAGCTTTAAATCTAGCTCTAAGAGAAACTAGGATTTGATAGTGTTTTTTTTCTGGAATACCTTATCATACTCATAGTTAAATATTTATTCAAATAAAAAATGATGTCAGAACTTCAGTAATGCCTCAATCAATGGGAAATTTCAACCACAACAACAAAATTGATGGATTGCTCCCTGAAACAGATTGGCTGATTTCTATGTGCAGTCAATTTTAGAAAACAAAATGGCACCCACACATGTGTAATCGTGATGCCAAACCGGTGCATGTACTACTCCTATAAGTCTATATAAAACACGTGAGCCCTGGGGTGGTGCTAAATTTGACCCCTGGGTATCAATTTGAACAAACTTGATAGCAATCCATAAGCGTATGGTACATGCAAAATATTAGACCTCTAGCTCATAAAGTTTCAGAGAAGAAGATTTTTTTAAAGACTTTTTATATAACTCTATGCAAAACTATGACCCACAAGGCTGGATCAGATTTTACCACAGGGTTACCATTTGAACAAACTTGGTAAAAGAACATGAGCCTATGCTACATATATGCAATATATGAGAGCTTTATACCTAGTGGTTTCAGAAATGAAGAATTTTTCAGTTTTTCCCTATATATGTAAAAGAGCAGTGCCAAATTTGACCCACGGTTGCCATTTGTACAAAACTGACAGAGGACCATAAGCTAATGGTAACTGCATAATATAAACCTCTGGCTCTTGTAGTTTGAGAGAAGATGATTTCAAAACATGATTTATACATCTACAATGAGACATTTTTGACTTACCACATCCACTACAAGGAGCGTTTCCATGGAGATATTACCAAATGACTTACCTAAAGTGAAAGCAACGTAGTATTTGGCACGACAAAACAGCATGGAAAGTATCATATACCACACTCGGAACAGGAAACCATGCACTTTAATAAACTCAGCATCTGTAAATAAAACAGTTATTTCAGTTAGAAAAAGTCTGACTGTTAGACTTTGTTTACACTGTGTCAAGTAGCTCAACAATGATAACAGATGAATGTATAGGTTTAACGCCTGCATTCGGAAATATATTATACAAAGAAATCTGAGGTGGAATACTTAACCACCAACATTTATGCAGGTGATGGAATACTTAACCACCTACCCGCATACAGGCGATAGAATACATAACAATCTATCTGTGTACAGGTGATGTGCACAGGTGATGGAATACTTAACCACCTACCTGTGTACAAGTGATGGAATTCTTAACCACCTACCTGTGTACAGGTGATGGAATACTTAACCACCTACCCACATACAGACCATAGAATACATAACCATCTATCTGTGTACAGGTGATGGAATACTGAATCACCTACCTGTGTACAGTAGATGGAATACTTAACCACTTACCTGCGTACAGGTGATGGAATACTTAACCACCTACCCCATACAGACCATAGAATACATAACCATCTATCTGTGTACAGGTGATGGAATACTGAACCACCTACCTGTGTACAGGTGATGGAATACTTAACCACCTACCCACATACAGACCATAGAATACATAACCATCTATCTGTGTACAGGTGATGGAATACTGAACCACCTACCTGTGTACAGTAGATGGAATACTTAACCACTTACCTGCGTACAGGTGATGGAATACTTAACCACCTACCCGCATACAGAAAATAGAATACATAACCATCTATCTGTGTACAGATGATGGAATACTTAACCACCTACCTGTGTACAGGTGATGGAATACTTAACCACCTACCTGTGTACAGGTGATGGAATACTTAACCACCTACCCCATACAGACATAGAATACATAACCATCTATCTGTGTATAGGTGATGTGTACATGTGATGGAATATTTAACCACCTACCTGCGTACAGGTACTGAATATTTAACCACCTATCTGCGTACAGGTATTGAATATTTAACCACTTACCTGCATACAGGTGATGGAATACTTAACAACATACCTGTGTACAGGTATGGAATATTTAACCACTTACCTGCGTAAAGGTACTGAATATTTAACTGACTATTAACGTTATGCATACAGGTATTGAATATTTAAACACCTACCTGCGTTTCTCATTTCTGGGTAGAGAGGTTTCATGGCAAAATGGATAATCATCCAGAACGCCGCAATTGACAGTTTATATAGCACCGAATTCTGAAAGATAAATAAACTTCAGCTTGACAAAGGGCATAACCCTGAGTGGAATAAGTAAAATATACATTAAATTCATAGCAAAGAGCAGTAACTGTAAGTGTAATATTAAATATAGCAAAGAGCAGTAACTGTGAATGGAATATTAAATATAGCAAAGAGCAGTAACTGTGAGTGGAATATTAAATATAGCAAAGGGCAGTAATTGTGAGTGGAATATTAAATATAGCAAAGAGTAGTAACTGTGAGTGAAATATTAAATATAGCAAAGAGCAGTAACTGTGAGTGGAATATTAAATATAGCAAAGAGCAGTAACTGTGAGTGGAATATTAAATATAGCAAAGGGCAGTAATTGTGAGAGGAATATTAAATATAGCAAAGAACAGAAACTGTGAGTGGAATATTAAATATAGCAAAGAGCAGTAACTGTGAGTGGAATATTAAATATAGCAATATTAAATATAGCAAAGAGCAGTAACTGTGAGTGGAATATTAAATATAGCAAAGGACAGTAATTGTGAGTGGAATATTAAATATAGCAAAGGACAGTAATTGTGAGTGAAATATTAAATACAGCAAAGAGCAGTAACTGTGAGTGGAATATTAAATATAGCAAAGGGCAGTAATTGTGAGTGAAATATTAAATATAGCAAAGAGCAGTAACTGTGAGTAAAATATTAAATATAGCAAAGAGCAGTTACTGTGAGTGGAGTATTAAATATAGTAAAGGGCAGTAATTGTGAGTGGAATATTAAATATAGCAAAGGGCAGTAACTGTGATTAACTGCCTATATAATACTTTGTTGTACGATGACAGTGTATGTTCTGTAGGATGACGTCATGTTGCCTCGGTCTTCTCCTTATGACACTGAATAACGGAACTGCCTCGATGATTTTCGTTATTCGTTACGGAAATCGACGAGGCAGTTTTGATGCATACTGAGCTGAATGATAATTCAGCCTTCATTTGAATATTTATTACATTAGTGTATTATGATAAATTCATCATAGCTTTATTACACTCCCACACCACCAGTTATGTGATAAACTATATGCCTCCTCCGCTATTATGGCCACACCATTTAAATAATAAAGCACGAGAAAATATAGGAATAATGTTTATACTTACATAAGGAGATGGTCTAATAGACAATCTGTTATTGTTGTTTTGCTGAAAAATAACAACATTTAACATAAAGTCTGTAGGTTTAAACTCTGTACAAGGGTCAAATAAACCAACTTGGACTTTAATCCGACAACCAAATGCTAATGCCCAGTATGTTAGGTAACTGGCATCAGCATTTAATGCCATTAAACTGACTGAAAGGGTTAAGTGTAATTAATACTCATCCTTCACCAAGTAAACGTAACATTTTGATTGGCTAAAAGTTAGAGATTTTAAGACAGTCTTAAAATTCAATGGGATTTTGACTTTCTGGTGAAATTGGCAATAAAAACAGATGTCTCCCACTAATGATGACCTTGACCCAGAGGGAAACATATGTTACACATTGTCTATTGGCAGGCAACATTTATACAATCATTCAAACTCCTGCACTGGTTCAAAGGTTAAACAGCAGAAACGAAGTGTGACAGACAGAAGTAGACGGACAAACAGACAAAGCAAATTAATAATATTATAAAGTGCATTTTTGTTATTTTTCCTTTTTCTTCAGTTTTGAGTACCTATGACTTTATTTTGATATAGTCAAATAAGCCTTCTATGGGTTTTATGGAGGCTATAAATAGAAAAACACGAAACTATATAAAACATCCAAAAACTTAAATGGCTGATTTTGCCTCACATCTGAATAATTCTGGATTAATTCTGGATTAATTCTTTAAGTCACCGGTGAAGGTATGTAAAATTTAACATTTCCAGATATGCAAGAGCATGATGAGTGCAGGATTGACCCTGATATGGCTATTTTTTTATTGCTCTTTATTGACATTTGAAATATTAGTAAAACTGCATTTTAAGCCTATTTGGGAGTGGGGTAATTTTAAACAAGAGGTCAATGACCTTGAAGCTCTACTGATTGATTTTGATTTCAGGAAGTAGTCGCTACAGACTTGTTTTTTGAAAATCTATTTTTAACCGTGGCGGCCATCTTGAATTTCCGGCCGACCTGAAATTTTGCTAAGATCAATAAGACATTAAGAGCAACATTCCAGTGAAGTTTCATGAAAATCCGTCAAGTAGTTTCAGAGAAGTAGTCGCTACAAGTTTTCATTATATAACTCTATGTAAACAAAAATGGCGGCAGCCATGTTTAACGTCAAATCAAAACGATTTTCGACAAGGACCAACATCATGTCATACTGATCATTTTAGAAAAAGTCCCATATCAATATCTCTTATTGTTTTGAAGAAGTAGTCGCTACAAACTTATTTATTTTAAATCTATTTTTAGCTGTGGCGGCCATCTTGAATTTCCGGCCGACCTGAAATTTTTCTAGGATCAACTAGACATCAAGAGCAACATTCCTGTGAAGTTTCATGAACATCCATCAAGTAGTTTCAGAGGAGTAGTCGCTACAAGTTTTTACTATATAACTCTATGTAACCAAAGATGGCCACTGGCAGCCATGTTTAACATCGAATCAAAATAATTTTCCACAAGGATCTACATCATGTCATGCTGATCATTTTCGAAAAAGTCCCATATCAATATCACTTATAGTTTTCAAGAAGTAGTCTCTACAAACTTATTTTTTAAAAATCTATTTTTAGCTGTGACGGCCATCTTGAATTTCCGGCCGACCTGAAATTTTTCTAGGATCAATTAGACATCAAGAGCAACATTCCTGTGAAGTTTCATGACAATCCGCCAAGTAGTTTCAGAGGAGTAGTCGCTACAAGTTTTTACTCTATAACTCTATGTAACCAAAGATGGCCACTGGCAGCCATGTTTAACGTCGAATCAAAATAATTTTCCACAAGGATCTACATCATGTCATGCTGATCATTTTAGAAAAAGTCCCATATCAATATCACTTATAGTTTTCAAGAAGTAGTCGCTACAAACTTATTTTTTAAAAATCTATTTTTACCTGTGACGGCCATCTTGAATTTCCGGCCGACCTGAAATTTTTCTAGGATCAATTAGACATCAAGAGCAACATTCCAGTAAAGTTTCATGACAATCCGCCAAGTAGTTTCAGAGGAGTAGTCGCTACAAGTTTTTACTATATAACTCTATGTAAACAAAGATGGCCGCTGGCAGCCATGTTTAACGTTGAATCAAAACGTTTTTTGACTAGGATCAACATCATGTAATGCTGATCATTTTAGAAAAAGTACCATATCAATATCACTTATAGTTTTCAAGAAGTTGTCGCTACAAACTTATTTTTTAAAAATCTATTTTTACCTGTGACGGCCATCTTGAATTTCCGGCCGACCTGAAATTTTTCTAGGATCAATTAGACATCAAGAGCAACATTCCTGTAAAGTTTCATGACAATCCGCCAAGTAGTTTCAGAGAAGTAGTCGCTACAAGTTTTTACTATATAACTCTATGTAAACAAAGATGGCCGCTGGCAGCCATGTTTAACGTTGAATCAAAACGATTTTTGACTAGGATCAACATCATGTCATGCTGATCATTTTAGAAAAAGTCCCATATCAATATCACTTATAGTTTTCAAGAAGAAGTCGCTACAAACTTGTATTTTAAAACTCTATTTTTAGCTTTGGCGGCCATCTTGGATTTCACATCAACATGAATTTTTGCTAGGATCAACTAGACTTTATGGGCAACATTTCTGTAAAGTTTCATGAATATCCATCCAGTAGTTTCAGAGGAGAAGTCGCTACAAATAAAAGTTTACGGACAGACGGACAGACGGACGGACGACGGACGCCGCACCACGGCATAAGCTCTGCTGATCTCTGATCAGTAGAGCTAAAAAATGGGTCACAGTTGTAAAGATAATGCTTGTTTGTACTTCAAATTTATTTTGTATGAAAACATGGGTAAGTTAATGGTCTTCAAGAATATGTATGATCCAATGATGGTGTTATTTTATTTTTGCTTAAGTATTCAGGCTAAAGGTTTGATTGTCATGGGTTTGATTGTTGAGAATTGGACATTAACCCTTTCGCCACCAAATTTTAAATGTCGTCTGCTAAAGTTTAAAATTTAAACCTTCCAGTGATATTTTATATATAAAGTGTTATGGAAAACATTTTTACCGGGTGGGTACAGTGTAAACCCTGATCAGTATGCACCATTATGTACATGGTGATCTGGGTTTACATTGGTCGCAAAAATCGATGTCTTCGACTGTGGCAGCGAAAGAGTTAAACTGACGAGTGGCCACAATAATGCTATTAGCTAGGAGCAGTGTATTAGGCAAAAATTCCAGAACCGGGTGTGCAAATATGCGAACAGGGTGTGCAAAACAATTTCCTAACACGTGTTACGTTCCAATGCATGACAAGTGGGGTTCTCTGGTGTAATTTATTTCACAGATAAAGGTTAAAAAGATGCATTTTTAGATCATCTTTCTTCTATAAATGTATACAAAACCTAACAATATTGAGACATTAAGAGTTTGGAAGTGGTTTTTTTACCCCACCCACTCCTCCAAATATTGGCCGCGATTTTTCAAAAGCGGCCGTGCAAAAGACGGCTGCATGGTTGGCTGACTAATTCACTGGCTGGGAGACAGAATCAAGTACTTCAGTGAATTTTAAGAATGAGATTATTCATAAAATATCCAACACAGTACTGTTCCAGTAAACAATATAGTGAATCTCTAATTAAATAGAGGGCCCCCTGAAGGAGAAGGTGAATTTAACAAGACCTCGGTCTGAGGGTGTCTCATTCACCGCGGCCAACCGCATATGAAATATTTTATTAAATTTGTGCTTAAAAGATGTCTACCAAAGACAACACTTCATATGACCGCAGGGTTCCGGAAATACGGTTGCCCGACGCCCCGGGCAAGTGGATTTTGGATGCGGGCAAGTGACCTTTGCAAATCTGATTGCCCGACGGACATTTCCATTCCAGAACAAATCAAGTGGCAAACTAGCCATATCAGAATTTCATTTTGATAACTGAATAAAACTGGCCGCTGTTTTTCGCCGCTAGCAATTGTTAATAAGATCAAACAACTTTCGGTACAATCAACAATCTCGCCCCAGGCAGCTTAATTTGTGGCATTATTTCAATAAACAACTAATTAACCCACATGCGCATTTCACACCGTTTGAAAACAACACCATATCACAATTTATCCTGACACGACCGTCAGACGTGTGTCCATCGGCCAACGAAATCGCGGCATTTATGTCCGTGACCTTTCAACCATTAACATAGCTACTTTCAGAAATAGTTTCCAAATAATCTCTGAACGTCATTTGGACCTTCCACCAATCAAATCAAAAAACTCTTTCTTAATTTGCAAATTTAATGTGTCAAAATAATGAATGACCGACCCACGTGACGTTATGTTTTTGTTTTGATAATTTTGCCGAAGATTTTTTCGTAACCAAAATACATTTCTTTTACACGAAGCACTCGTTTATCAATGCGCTTTTATGAGGTATTTGGTGTATTTCATTGATATAGTCTGTAATTAAACGTATATGGAAGTGCATACTATACAAATAAGTTGCATAACTTAGCGATATGCGCATGTTATGGGTTTTCGCGATTTCACGGAACCTTTTTCTCAAGTTCTGAACTTTCGCTTTTGATAAATAAAGTTACTGCTACTACTTCTTAAACAATTCTAAGGGAACCCCTATTCATGCCTCTTGCTTTCATATAATTCCCTTTAGTTAAAATACAAAGCCGTGAATATTTTTAATAACATTTTTGTCTTGTTTCTTTGCTTGTCGCACATTTAAATGAATACAATAGCTTCTTTTTTTTCTGTCAACTGGTTAATTGTACACACTGTGACATTAAAAGTTCCATACACTAGCTGCGAAGCATTTTTTTTGGATGGTCATCAAAACTGATGGGGTTTTGTGTGTGGTGATTGGTGGGGTGGGAGGGCGGAATAAAATGAGTTTGTATACTGTCTCATCATTTTATGATTTAAGTAACACAAAGATGTAATAGACACAAAAGAAGAAAATGCAACCATTTGATTTTTTTATATGAATAAATACAATGTATTAACTAATTCATAAAATACATTCTCCCTTCCTTTTCTAAGTATAATGGTCCAAATTATGCGGCGGTCCGTCCTGTTTAACACGAATAATGGTACAGCGCCAATTTTTGGGGCAATTAAGTGTTCTTAAATGTGGGGCAAGTGACATTATGGGCAGGGCAAGTGACTTTTGAAAATCCACTTGCCCTGGGCAAGTGGATTTTTAAAATATTTCCAGAACCCTGGACCAAGTATCAAACAAATAAAAGCGAAGTAATCATAAGAAGTTAAGTTACTGAGTTTAAGTGGTTTAACCAGGGTGTAGTTTTGGGAAAATAATGCAAAATATGACCTTGACCTTGGTATTTTTAGTCGTTCAGCGATGTCCACCAATGCCAACAATACATATGACCAAGTATCAAAGACATAACGTCAGGAAATCATAAAGTTAACTGAGGTTAAGTTACCTAACCAAGGTTGTTATCTAATTAAGGTTATTTTTGGGGAAAATAACGCAAAATATGACCTTGACCTTGGTATTTTTTGTCATCCGGTGATGTCCACCAATGCCAACTAGAGCTGTCGCCTTTAAAGGGCGACAAATATACCTGTACTACCAGTACCCCCACCACCCCCCACCCTACTATTTGAGTAAAGATTGAGTGGAATGGGATTTTCATGATCAGGTAATGGTGGCCTTGACCTATGACCTACTGACCTCAAAATCAATAGGGGCCATCTTTTTATCTCATGCAGTCCACCTATTAAGTTTCATGAGATTTGCCTCAGGGGAGAGGAGTTAAGAAGCGAATAAGATTTTTCATTATCTGGTCCTGGTAGCCTTGACCTTTGATCTACTGACCTCAAAATCAATAGGGGTCATCCTCTCACCACAAACCGTTCACCTATGAAGTTTCATGAGATTTGCTTCAGGAAGAGAGAAGTTATGGAGCGGACAAGGTTTTTCGTTATCGGGTGCCGGTGACCATGACCTTTGACCTACTGACCTCAAAATCAATATGGGTCATCCCTTCACCACAGGCAGTTCGCCTATGAAGTTGCATGAGCTAAGCTTCAGGGGAAGAGGAGTTATGGAGCGGACAAAGTTTTTCATTATCGGATGCCAGTGACCTTGACCTACTGAATCAAAATCAGAAGTGGTCGTCTTCTCACCACAGGCAGTTCACCTATGAAGTTTCATGAGATTTGCTTCAGGGGGAGAGGAGTTATGGAGTGGACAAGGTTTTTCATTATCGGGTCCCTGTAACTTTGAATTTTGAAATACTGACCTCAAAATCAATAGGGGTCATCCTCTCACCACAGGCAGTACACCTATAAAGTTTCATGAGATTTGCTTGAGGGAGACAGTAGTTATGGAACGGACAAGGTTTTTCATTATCGGGTTCCAGTGACCGGTGACCTTGACCTTTGACATACTGACCTCAAAATCGATAGGTGTCGTCCTCGCACCACGTGCTGTTCACCTATGAAGTTTCATGATATTTGCCTCAGGGGGAAAAGAGTTATAGAGTGGACAAAGTTTTTCATTATCGGGTGCTGGAGACCTTGACCTTTGACCTACTGACCTTAAAATCAAGTGGGGCCATCCTCTCACCACAAGCAGTTCACCTATGAAGTTTCATAAGATTTGCCTCAGGGTAGAGGAGTTATGGTGCGGACAAGGTTTTTCATTATAGGGTCCCAGTGACCTTGACCTTTGACCAACTTATCTCACAGTTCACCTATGAAGTTTCATGAGATTTGCTTCAGAGTGAGCGGAGTTATGGTGCGGACAAGGTTTTTTATTATCGGGTCCCAGTGACCTTGACCTTTGACCTACTGAACTCAAAATCAATAGGGGTCATCCTCTCACCACAGGCAGTTCATCTATGAAGTTTCATGATATTTGCTTCAAGGGGAGTGGAGTTATGGACTGGACAATGTTTTTCATTATCAGCTCATGGTGATCTTGACCTTGACCTACTGACCTCAAATAGGGGTCATCTTCTCATCACAGGAAGTCCACGCATGAAGATTTATCAGATTTGCTTCAACGGGAGAGGAGTTATGGAGCAGACAATGCTGCGTATACAGACAGACAGACAGACGAACAGGGTGAAACCAGTATACCCAACTAAACTTCGTTTAGCGGGGGTATAAGAATACATATGACCAAGCATTGAGAGTGAGACAATCACATAAAGTTAAATGAGGTTAAGTTACCTAACCAAGGTTAAGTTACCCAACCAAGGTTTGGTTTGGGGATAATAATGCAAAATATGACCTTGACCTTGGTAATTTTTGTCATTCAGTGAAGTCTGCCAAGCCAACAATACATATGATCAAGTATCAAACAAAGAAATTAAAGTTATCAGAAAAAAATAACTGAGGTTAACTTACCTAACCAAACTGATGTTTAGGGTAAATAACGCAAAACGTGACACTGACCTTGGTATTTTGTGTCATTCAGAGATGTCCCTTGACCCAACAAAGTATCTGACAAAGTTTCAGAAAAATTCGAGCAGCGGTTGTTGAGATATAATTGATTTAAAATGTCGCCGTCCCCACCACCAGAAAAGTGACTGCTATGTCTCGCTACCCACTATGTGGGTGAGACAAAAACTGGGTAAGCATCTATACTTTTTTAGTATTAATTTATTCAAATTATCTTACCACCCCATTTTTCTCTCCTTTAATTTGCATGTCTGTTCCATTCACAAAGTCCCTATAATCTGTATAGAAGCTGAGTGGTCCCACAAGGACCCCTTGGAAATAGAATATGTAACTGTAATACTCCAGGACTGATGGTGGCTTGCTGAAAATAGAAGATGAAACTAATAATCCAGGGCTGATGGAGGCTTGCTGACAATAGAAGACAAAACTGTAATACTCCAGGGCTGATGGAGGCTTCCAGAAAATAGAAGATTTAAGTGTAATATTCCAGGACTGATGGAGGCTTCCAGAAAATAGAAGATGAAACTGTAAAACTCCAGGACTGATGGAGTCTTCCAGAAAATAGAAGATGAAACTGTAATACTCCAGGGCTGATGGAGGCTTCCAGAAAATAGAACATGTAACTATAATACTCCAGGACTGATGGAGGCTTGCTGAAAATAGAAGACGAAACTGTAATACTCCAGGACTGATGGAGGCTACCAGAAAATAGAATACAAGATGAAAGTGTGAAACTCCAGGGCTGATGGAGGCTACCAGAAAATAGAAGATGTAACTATAATACTCCAGGACTGATGGAGGCTTGCTGAAAATAGAAGACAAAACTGTAATACTCCAGGGCTGATGGAGGCTTGCTGACAATAGAAGACAAAACTGTAATACTCCAGGGCTGATGGAGGCTTGCTGAAAATAGAACATGTAACTGTAATACTCCAGGGCTGATGGAGGCTTCAAGAAAATAGAAGACGTAACTGTAGTACTCCAGGACTGATGGAGGCTTCCAGAAATAGAAGATGTAAGTGTAATACTCCAGGGCTGATGGAGGCTTCCAGAAAATAGAAGATTTAAGTGTAATATTCCAGGACTGATGGAGGTTTCCAGAAAATAGAAGATGCAACTGTAATACTCCAGGGCTGATGGAGGCTTCCAGAAAATAGAAGATGAAACTGTAATACTCCAGGGCTGATCGAGGCTTCCAGAAAATAGAAGATGAAACTGTAATACTCCAGGGCTGATAGAGGCTTCCAGAAAATAGAAGATGAAACTGTAATACTCCAGGGCTGATGGTGGCTTCTAGAAAATAGAAGATGAAACTGTAATACTCCAGGGCTGATGGAGGCTTCCAGAAAATAGAAGATATAACTGTAATACTCCAGGGCTGATGGAGGCTTGCTGAAAATAGAAGATGACACTGTAATACTCCAGGGCTGATGGAGGCTTCGAGAAAATAGAAGATGACACTGTAACACTCTAGGACTGATGGAGGCTTCCAGAAAATAGAAGATGACACTGTAATACTCCAGGACTGATGGAGGCTTGCTGAAAATAGAACATGAAACTGTAATACTCCAGGGCTGATGGAGGCTTGCTGAAAATAGAAGATGAAACTGTAATACTCCAGGGCTGATGGTGGCTTGCTGAAAATAGAAGATGTAACTGTAATACTCCAGGGAAGATGGAGGCTTGCTGAAAAGAGAAGATATAACTGCAATACTCCAGGACTGATGGTGGCTTGCTGAAAATAGAAAATGTCACTGTTATACTCCAGGACCAATGGTGACTTGCTGAAAATAGAAGATGAAACTGTAATACTCTAGGGCTGATGGAGGCCTGCTGAAAATAGTAGATGCAACGGGCTGATGGAGGCCTGCTGAAAAAGATGTAACTGTAATACTCCAGGACTGATGGTGGTTTGCTGAAAATAGAAGATGTAACTGGAATACTCTAGGGCTGATGGTGACTTGCTGAAAATAGTAGAAATAACTGTAATACTCCAGGGCTGACAGAGGCCTGCTGAAAATAGAAGATGCAACTGTAATACTCCAGGACTGATGGTGGCTTGCTGAAATAGAAGATACAACTGTAATACTCCAGGGCTGATGGAGGCTTGCTGAAAATAGAAGATGAAGCTGTAATACTCTAGGGCTGATGAAGGCTTGCTGAAAACAGAAGATGTAACTGTAATACTCCAGGGCTGATGGAGGCTTGCTGAAAATAGAAGATGAAAATGTATTACTCCTTGGCTGATGGAGGCTTGCTGAAAATAGAAGATGTAACTGTAATACTCCAGGACTGATGGAGGCTTGCTTAAAGGATGAAGATCTCAACGGTTTACAAGTTATGACCAGGGGCTATGTCACCATGGGTGGGGAAGGAGTCTGGGGTCTATGCTGGTTGGATGGTTTTAACCGTCTGTTCATGCCCAGTAAGTTTATATATGGTGAGGAACTCAACGGTTTCCAAATTATGACACAGGGGACATAGTTGTAATGTGGGATCTCAATGGTTTCTAAGTTCTGACCGAGGGGCTATGTCCCCAGGGGTGGGGAAGGAGCTCGGGTCTATGTTGGTTGGATGGTTGTATGTCTGTTCATGCCCAGTAAGTGTATATATAGTTATAGGGTGGAGATCTCAACGGTTGCTAAGTTATGACTCAGAGGCACCACCAACACCCTCATGTTTCAACTCTTGTGACCCCCGGGGCAGGTCCAATTCTGATCCCAGGGTCACCCTTTGACCACACTTGGTAGAGGACTGTTAGACGATGCTGCATACAAAATATCTAAGCTGCAGCCCTTTTTGTTTCGGAGAAGAAGATTTTAAAGTTTTTTCCTATATACTTCTAAGTAAAAGTATGACATTTTTTACCAATTCAGGGGCCATATTTTTTTTCTCAAGTTATGGGGATTGTAGGATAAGGTACAGCATTTGATGTGAAACATTAGTTAAACAATTTTATTGCAGTAACTTGAGTAGTTTTGAAGTTTTAAATATATTGCACAAAAACTTTAAGGTGAAGCTGGGGACGCCAATGCAAACGCCGAGGCAAGTAGGATAGCTCTCGCTATTCGTCGAATAGTCAAGCTAAAAATGTTGTTAAAATGGAAGAATTGTTATGCTTTATGCTACACTAATACTCCAGGACTGGAAGACTTGCTGAAAATAAACAATCCATTATGGACTTTATTTAAAATTTTAAAGCAAAATGACTGGAAGATTTATATTGTAAGTCATTATACGTCTCACACCACAATTAATTTTCCATAGGGTCCCATTGTAATGTTTTTGTTCGTGGCATTGAGATAAAAAAGATTTTGCAACATGTATTTATGCTTAAATTCTTCATTGATCCAATAGCTGCATGTTATTAACTTTTAACAAATACTTACCAGATTGGACTTTTTTTAATTTCATGTTTGCGTGACACCTATCAAAATTTAGACAAAAATACAACCCCGTGGAGATTAGACACATGATGTGTAAAATGAGGCAGAATTAGCTAGAAATCTTATATCAACATGCATTTTTCTGTGATCTCTTCCTAAAATGCTGTAGATTTAGAACCTGGTAAAGATAAATCAATGTATCCTGTAAAATGTAGAAAAGCGAACTTGTTTTTTTTATCTACCTCCTTCAGGGCACGAGTATTCAAGGGAGATAATAGTGGTGTGTGTCCTATACAGTGAGTTTCTCAGACTCTCATACAAAGACAAAGCATTTAATATCAAGGTAGAGATAAATAACTGTAATAATACCTGATCCTGTATCTTTTCTGCAGATCCGAGAGTTTATCCTTGTTACCATGACAACCATCGTAAACACTGAAAGCGAGGGTAGTTATCTTTTGTGTGACAATCATCAAAGGACTGTAAAACAGAACCATAAAATAATGTGCACATGATTTATATTTCATGATTTAAATTTCGTGATTTCAATAATAATTGTTGCAGTTTGTTTTATAAGGAATAAGTTTCACCATCAGGAGCGAATCTCAGGACTGGGATGCCTCTAAAATCTGAAAAGTGATGAAAATTCATACGTAAAAAGCGATTTTTTATTTTTTTTGTTTGTCGAACCTTTTTTTAAAAGTTACACCGCACTAAACTGAAAAAAAAGGTGTTTGTGTGTGTGTATTTTGGTTGTCTATTGTTTTTTAAAAGTTGCGCCCCCTCCAATCTCAAATCCTGTATCCGCCCCTGACAATAGTATGCAGTACATCAGTGTATTAAATACACATTAATTCTTCAGACTAAAGAGAAGTTGTTTAATTTACACAATTTAAATCATAAAATACAGAGATGATATAAAACCTAGGCTTCACAAGGATATATTTTTGTGAGAACAACTAAGGCATGCGACCTGCAACATTTGGAATTTATAATGCAGATCTTAATTTCTTCGGTTTTAGAGGCAATTTACGTACAAACAAATTACTTTCCAATCTATTTATTTATTTGCAAATATGTGAAAGAATAAACATCCATGAAACAACCATGAGATTAAAAAAATCTTAGACAATAATTATGTTTGAACCAAAGATAGAAGCAAAACCCCTCTGAATGTGAATCTTGAAAAGAAATATAAAAAGATCGGACAGGGAAAGTAGCATTCAAAGAGGACAGTCAACCACAAAACACAGAAACAAACATGCAAACAGACAAACAAGAAGGCAAAAGCAATAATAAATGCAAACGACATCACAAACACAAAAGGGTTGACAATAGGATGTATGATATGGCAATTAGAAAATGATACTAGATGGCTGTGGCCAGAATGTCGACCATCTGAGATCAAAATGCAAAATGTAGGTCAAGATGATACTAAATAGTTGTGGCCAGAATGCTGACCAGCCGAGATCTAAGTCCAAAATGTAGGTCAAGGTGATACTAGATAGCCCTGGCCAGAATGTCGAACAGGTGAGATCAAAGGAGGCCAATATTTTCTCCACTGAATAGCACGGTGACTTGGAAATGTCTAGCACAGCTTTTCGCTATTGTGGTTTGCTAAAAAACATGGAAGAAAGAGAGGGTAATCTTTGATTGTACAGTGGTAACATACAAACAAGAGGCCCAAGAGGGCCTGTGGACGCTCTACTGGCTAAAACAGCTCTTATAGATTTAGATAGATATAGCTAGATATAGCTCTCTTCTCCTATAGATCAAAATTGTGGCCTCTGGAGTGCCCACAAGCAAATTCCAATATTGACCTAGTGACATAGTTTTTTGATCCCATGTGACCCATTTTGAAACTTGATCAAGATATAATTCAGATAAACAATCTGAGAAAGTTTCATCAAGATCTGGTCAAAAATATGGCGTCTAGAGTGTACACAAGGTTTTTCAAGTATTTGACCTAGTGACCTAGTTTTTGACCCCATGGGACCCATTTTCGAACTTGACCAAAATATAATTAAGACAACATTTCGACAAAGTTTCATCAAGATCAAGTCAGAAATATGGCCTCTAGAGTGTACACAAGGTTTTTCAAGTATTTGACCTAGTGACCTAGTTTTTGACCCTGTGTGACCCATTTTCAAACTTTAGAAAGCTATAATTGAGACAAATATTCTGACAAAATTGCATTAAGATCGGGTCAAAAACATGGCCTCTAGAGTGTACACACGTTTTTTCCAAAGTTTGACCTAGTGACCTAGTTTTTAATACCATGTGACCCATTTTTGAACTTGACCAAGATATAATTAAGACAAACATTTTGACAAAGTTTCATCAAGATTGGGTCAGAAATACGGCTTCTAGAGTGTACACAAGGTTTTTCAAGTATTTGACCTAGTGACCTTGTTTTTAAACCCATGTGACCCATTTTCAAACTTGACCAAGATATAATTAAGACAAACATTCTGACAAAGATGCATCAAACTCGGGTCAAAAATATGGCCTCTAGAGTGAACACAAGGTTTTTCCAATATTTGATCTAGTGACCTAGTTTTTAACTTCATGTGACCCATTTCCGAACTTGATCAAGATATAATTAAGATAAACAATTTGACAAAGTTTCATCAAGATTGGGTAACAAATATGACCTCTAGAGTGTACACAAGTTTTTTCAAGTATTTGACCTAGTGACCTAGTTTTTGACCCCACATGACCCATTTTTTAACTTGACCGAGATTTCATTGAAACAAACATTCTGACAAAGTTTCATGATGATTGCATCAGAAATGTGGCCTCTAGTGTACATAAGCAAAAGTTAACGGACAGACGGATGACCTAGTTTTTGACCCCATGGGACCCATTTTCGAACTTGACCAAAATATAATTAAGACAACATTTCGACAAAGTTTCATCAAGATCGAGTCAGAAATATGGCCTCTAGAGTGTACACAAGGTTTTTCAAGTATTTGACCTAGTGACCTAGTTTTTGACCCTGTGTGACCCATTTTCAAACTTTAGCAAGCTATAATTGAGACAAATATTCTGACAAAATTGCATCAAGATCGGGTCAAAAACATGGCCTCTAGAGTGTACACACGGTTTTTCCAAAGTTTGACCTAGTGACCTAGTTTTTAACACCACGTGACCCATTTTTGAACTTGACCAAGATATAATTAAGACAAACATTTTGACAAAGTTTCATCAAGATTGGGTCAGAAATACGGCTTCTAGAGTGTACACAAGGTATTTCAAGTATTTGACCTAGTGACCTAGTTTTTAACCCCATGTGACCCATTTTCAAACTTGACCAAGATATAATTAAGACAAACATTCTGACAAAGTTGCATCAAGCTCGGGTCAAAAATATGGCCTCTAGAGTGTACACAAGGTTTTTCCAATATTTGACCTAGTGACCTAGTTTTTAACTTCATGTGACCCATTTTCGAACTTGATCAAGATATAATTAAGATAAACAATTTGACAAAGTTTCATCAACATTGGGTAACAAATATGACCTCTAGAGTGTACACAAGGTTTTTCAAGTATTTGACCTAGTGACCTAGTTTTTAACCCCATGTGACCCATTTTCAAACTTGACCAAGATATAATTAAGACAAACATTCTGACAAAGTTGCATCAAGCTCGGGTCAAAAATATGGCCTCTAGAGTGTACACAAGGTTTTTCCAATATTTGACCTAGTGACCTAGTTTTTAACTTCATGTGACCCATTTCCGAACTTGATCAAGATATAATTAAGATAAACAATTTGACAAAGTTTCATCAAGATTGGGTAACAAATATGACCTCTAGAGTGTACACAAGTTTTTTCAAGTATTTGACCTAGTGACCTAGTTTTTGACCCCACATGACCCATTTTCGAACTTGACCGAGATTTCATTGAGACAAACATTCTGACAAAGTTTCATCAAGATCGGGTCAAAAATATGGCCTCTAGAGTGTACACACGTTTTTTCCAAAGTTTGACCTAGTGACCTAGTTTTTAACACCATGTGACCCATTTTTGAACTTGACCAAGATATAATTAAGACAAACATTTTGACAAAGTTTCATCAATATTGGGTCAGAAATACGGCTTCTAGAGTGTACACAAGGTTTTTCAAGTATTTGACCTAATGACCTAGTTTTTAACCCCATGTGACCCATTTTCAAACTTGACCAAGATATAATTAAGACAAACATTCTGACAAAGTTGCATCAAGCTCGGGTCAAAAATATGGCCTCTAGAGTGTACACAAGGTTTTTCCAATATTTGACCTAGTGACCTAGTTTTAAACTTCATGTGACCCATTTCCGAACTTGATCAAGATATAATTAAGATAAACAATTTGACAAAGTTTCATCAAGATTGGGTAAAAAATATGACCTCTAGAGTGTACACAAGTTTTTTCAAGTATTTGACCTAGTGACCTAGTTTTTGACCCCACATGACCCATTTTCGAACTTGACCGAGATTTCATTGAGACAAACATTCTGACAAAGTTTCATGATAATTGCATCAGAAATGTGGCCTCTAGAGTGTACACAAGCAAAAGTTAACGGACGGACGACGGACGGACGACGGACGACGGACGGACGACGGACGACGGACGACGGAAGACGGACAACACACGATCCCATAAGCTCTGCTGGCCCTTGGCCAGTAGAGCTAAAAAAGTGTTCTAAATAAAAGCCTTGACAAGTATCCATCCAATAAATCTTCCTTTTTAATGTTGACAAGTATCCATCCAATAAATCTTCCTATTTAATGTTGACAAGTATCCATCCAATAAATCTTCCTTTTTAATGATACTTGTCAAAAATACCATACACGTACATGTCGTGAAAAAAGCTACACCCTTGGATCAATAACTATACTTTCACTATATTGGCATGCGTGACTTTGGAAAAGATGATGATGATGATAATGTTGTTTATGATGATGATAGTAGTGATGATGATGATGTTGTTTATGATGATGATAGTAGTGATGATGATGATGATGTTGTTTATGATGATGATGATGTTGTTTATGATGATGATAGTTGTGATGATGATGATGATGATGTTTATGATGATGATAATAATAGTGACGATGATGATGATGATGATAAAACAATGGGATGTATTACCCAGATACATCAATACTGTATAGTATATCTTCTGGGATCATGAACGCCCTGTAGAGATGTAAACTGACTAGGTAGCTCATGGCTAACACAAACACCACTCTGAAATACACAAACACAAAAACATTATCAGCAAACATTCAACAAATGAAATAAAAGTGGAGCGCTGTGGTCCAGTGGTAGAGCGCTGGACCCATGATCGAAATGTTGTGGGTTCGATCCCCGCCATGACCATATGTGTTGTGCCCCTGAGCAAGACACTTTATTTGCATTTGCTTAGTACTGGTTCTACCCAGGAAGACATAAACAGCGATTTAAATATGTCTAAGAGGGCCTTCGTTACAACTGATGTAAAACAAATAACTAAATGAAATACATGGAATTTTTCTTGAAAAATAAAAGAAAAATTATTCTATCGTAAAACAAGAAATGTCAAATAGTCTGATGAGAGGATGACTCAAACAAGTTGCACAACTGTAAATTTTAGGCAAATACAATTAGTCAAATTGCAAAAATGCATGTAAGAGTAATGCAAAGTGTGCTCTGCAAGTTTTAACATGACAGTGATTAAATGTGGTAAGTTTAAAAAGTTTTGAACTTATGGGACAGACACAAAACAGAAGTTAATTTATTTGAAATTCCACTTAGTTTAAAGAGAGAGACATCTAGGCTGTCAGAGTTAAGGAACCTGATGGATGGGCAGTCGTCTGACGGTCCGAACACCTTATACTTTCTCACTCTCCATGACCAAGGCTACAAAAACTTTCCTGGCTTTTCTAAATAGCATAATTACAACAAAACAATTCTACATTTAAATACAGTCAGATGGTAACTTACAAATGCATCATGTTGGAAGGTAAGACCAGCATAGCAATATAACACACTGTTGCCTGAAATATCACATGACCAAACTCTCTGAAATACAGAAAAGTAGATTTTCTTCAAAAATGTTGTGAACAAAAAACACAAACACACTACACTCGCAAAAACACAAACACGCTACAGTCGAAAAAACACAAACTTTATATGACCAGCAGTGGTAACACATGACTGACAGAGGTACCACATGACTGACAGTGGTACCCCATGACAATGGTACTAGATGAGTGACAGTGGTACGTTATAACTCAACAGTACCACATGACTGACAGTGGTACCCCATGACAATGGTACTAGATGAGTGACAGTGGTACGTTATAACTCAACAGTACCACATGACTGACAGTGGTACCACATGACTGACAGTGGTACCACATGACTGACCATGGTACCTTGTGACTGACAGTGGTACCACATGACTGACCATGGTACATCGAGACCGAAAGTAGTACCACATGACTGACCATGGTACCTCAAGACAGACAGTGGTATCACATGACTAACAGTGTACCACATGGTGACTTACAGTCCAAAGCTGAAGACTCCGACCACGATTCCCAGCGACATAGCAGCCGCGTGCCTCATAGTGGAACTTGCCATCCCCGGCGACAGGAACTTGTGGTACAACACGGCACATAGTAGACACAGCGCTTCACCACCAAAAAATATCAGCTGAAAGATTGTTGAATGATAAATGGTTAATAATACTTACAATATACTTTCAAGAGCTATGATTCTGACTCAGCGATGAAACAATAGTATTTGCTGAAGACAAAGGAATGATTACTTAAATGTGGAGCAGCAATATTGAAATAAGTGATGCGCTTTAGTGCTATTTAATTACTTAGGAACGTATTCACATTATCTCAACTTTGTTGACTTATAATAGATCCCAATTGCATGTTCAGAGTCCCGGTGTACCGAACAAACCGTATTTCCCCTGGTAATAGTGCCCGGGCATATGCAAAATGCAAAGGTGGCACTCTTCTAAAAAAAAAAAAATTTTTTTGGTTATACAAGATACCATTCAAGAATTAAAAAAAAAAGTTTTTTAAAAAGTTGGGTGTGCTTTTATGAGCGGAGGCCCAACTATCAGAGGAAATACGGTTCATATGTTACAATATGAGATACCAAGCTGTCGTGGATTATAGGCTTAATTATATGCAATAACTGAATCGCATCATTTATAATGCAAAATGTTTACTCAGCATTCCAATGAGCTATTCAAGGTCATACACTTGTAGTGAACAGACTATCACAAAGGTTTGCAGTTTACCTAAATGATTTTTTCTTATTTCAAGATAATTATACTGAAGATATAATAAATCATTATCATTATCTAATGTACTGACATTTTGTTGGTAATATACAACTGATGAAAAGGAATGAGTTTAATTTTTTTAAAAATGAAACAATTATCTAAAACAAACGCGAAGAAGACACGTAGTCGCTTATATCCCTTGCCACTGCCATAATAATTCTGTATACCGTATACCCCAATATAAACGCTCCCCAACTAATACACGCACATCCTCTTTTTCAAAAGGGAGGGGTAAAAAAATAGATATATGTATTATGAGATCTGGAGAAATACACTTGCCAGTAGCCCGACTTGAGGTCTAGTTCAGAAAAATACCTCCCCACAAGCATTTTAGAGGTATAATACGAATATGATCTCAAATAAACGCCCTGTTTTGTAAAATAACCCAGGGGGCGATTGTATGGGGTATACAATATTTTGATGAGAGACAGGAAACTTTACACAAAGAATATAACTCCGCCAGGCAGATAGGACAGTACTTTGCGGCAAGTTTTCATGAGGACAGCAGGATCAGTAATAAAGGGGTTGATGCACTATTTTTTATTTTATTTTGATAATTCTTTCAGCTTTTCTTAAGTTTTTCAGAACCCTTTTAAATAAATATTGTTTCAAAATAGTGCATCAACCCCTTTACTGTATTATCTAGGCCGTCAAAATTGCACAAAGTCTTGTTTCCATGGAGACACAAATTGTTTCCCCAAAGAATGTTCTATTCAGCAGAAAGTACCAATAACCCATTTCTAACCCATTTCCAGATTCCTTGGTATCATTTAGCAATATGTTTACTTGTCACCATAAATACACACTTGACAATGATAAATACATGCTTGACCTATATTATGGACAAGCTATATTCACATATTATCAAGGTTGTATGTACTGTTCAAGGACAGCGGAACAGAGTTAGATAAAAGTGTAACACATTATTATTATTATTGTTATTATTATTACTGTTGTTGTTGTTGTTATTATTGTTGTTATTATTATTATTACTGTTATTGTTGTTTCTATTATTATTATTATTGTTTTTATTGTTATTATTATTATTATTGTTATTATTATTTATTTATTATTATTGTTATTATTATTATTACTGTTGTTGTTATTATTATTATTATTATAATTGTTGTTATTATTATTATTATTGTTGTTATTATTGTTATTATTATTGTTGTTATTATTATACACTCAACAAAACTTATAACCCAGCATGTCCAGTTTTCCTTCTCTTTTCAATGTAAATATGCTGTACAATTCTGCCATTATTGTTGTGATATGTTTGTTTGTATGGTGTTTACGTCTTTACGTCATTTCAACACATGTAAGGTTATATATGACTGTCAATTTTTTGTGGTGGAGGCAGATCATCCATTTTTTATGGGTAGAACCAGTACTGTACACCTCCTGACATCCGTAAGAATCGACACTTCGTCACTTACAAGTCAAGATCGCAGTGGGATTCGAACCCGCAGCGGTGAGAGGCGAAGTATTACTATGCAACGTCGTTAACCATTCAGCCACAGTGATGTTTAAAGCAAAAAGAATTCATCTTATATTCTGAAAGGAGAAAATAATGTTTCCATTTAGTCATTTTAGAACCCAGCATTTCATTTTTCATTTAAAATCAATAGAAGGCATCCCATACAATAGGATTACATTGAATTATTCAGAGCTCGATCTCTGTTATAGAATGTTACAATATTTATTGGAATGTCAGTGATTTCTGACAAACAGTTCATAACTTACACAGTATATATACAAAAGTATATATAAGTCTCGAGAGATTTTGACAATGTGACATTGAGATTTAGCCCAAGATTCATCCCTTTTCATTCTGTTGAGAGTTTTTCGTCAGGCTAAATAAAATTATACCTGAGTTTACTGTAACCCTCTGAAAACACCCCCCGACTCCTTTTTATTTTATTGAAAAAAAACAACAACAAAATGTTAAATAAAAAAATAATGTTCATGCGATCACGGTTCAATTTTCAATTTCGCGGTGCGGTTTTGACAGCTGTTTTGGCTGTACAGTTTCAAAAATGTCAGCACATGGAAGCGCTCAAAGTTATGGCGTGCACTCTCCATAAAGAATCGATTGTTGAATTGTTTGACAAGTACCACAAACAGGTCGGTAAATGCCCAGAGTTCCAGGCCACCTGTCGTAAGTTTGTTTCTAAAATAGTAATATTAATGTGCATATGTTTACTTGCTTCTCAGCACTAAACATTGGCATCGACTACTACTGCATTATAACTTCTTGAAGAAGTATGCCGTTCCATAATAATTTTCTGAACTCAACCATAGGTTCATAATAACTAACATGAGAAATTTATAAATATTTATTACTTTCTGATGTTAGAGAAGTAATATACATGTAAGTCAACATTTTTACAAAACTATTCAAATGGTCAATTAACATTTGACATTATAACTTTGAATATTTTTTCAGCTGTTTGGGAGGCACGAACTGCCCTTGGTTATGTCAACGTCAGAATTAACTAAACCTGTGGGTCCCTCATCCTTCCTGATGGTCATAGTGTTTGGGAAAAGAGCCAGTTGTTACCAGGTCTTTTGGGTAACAATAAAACATGCACAATTTCATATTTTATCCATTGTAGTTTTTAAAATACCACATTTTCCCATTCAGCAAAGATCATCGCCACCTTAAATGTAACTTCGCCAAAAAATAAAATAAAAAAATAAAATAAAATAAAATGCCTACCTACCTACCCTATTTTTTTCAGCAATGTTACAGTAAACACAGGTATAATTTTATTTTGCCTCAGTTCTGCAGATAATGACATGCTAACATTGTTTCACATTTCTGCATTACGTGATTAATTGTTGTTCTTCAAATCAACAAAACTTATGGAACCGAAATACACCTGTTGCACATTTTTTATCAGCCAATAATAACAATGTAAATATTGAATACAGAGGAAGGAAAACTGAACGTGGTACATTATAAGTGTTGTTGAATATACTTTAAACTGTATAAAACTATCCCGATACATTTGAGTTCGTTTTTTGTAACTGTTTTTCCATATTTTTTTATATGCAATGCAATTTCAATAGGATTTTGGAAAAAAATAGGTGACGGCAACAAACAAGTTGGCACAACATAAGGAAAAAACTCTTAGCTAAGGTAAACACTGCTAAGAGTTTTTTCCATTCTGATACAGAATTTGTACCAAAACCCGGAACTGACCTATATTGTAAAGAATGTATGTCACAACAATGTAGTGTTGTTCTGATTAATCGATTTGATCGATCATCAATCAGTTATGCCTTTGATCTGATTAATAGATTACAATTTCTCAGTTGTTGAAAATTATGACTTATTTCATTCTCTTGTACTAAAATATACAAGAAATAAAATGAGTTATAACTGCAACAAGTAATCACATATTTATAGTGGGTATCACAACTTTTTTTTAAATATATGTTGGTCAGTTTCAATCAGTTCCTTTATTACCAGAACATACTTGAAATGTGATTCTTTACTTCATTATAGTCTGAAAAAGACTTACACTTGTTTAATCGATTAATGATCGATCATCGGTCGGTTAATATTCTGATGATCGATCATGAATGTTCAGCTGATTCCCAACACTACAACAATGTAAAGTACCATATACCATGTCAGGCAGACAAGAAGAACTGATGAATTTCATTTATAATGGCTAGATATTCTATGTTATATGTTATATGTTATAATATGACCTGTATTTAAAGAGTTAAGATCCTTAAAAGAAACACACCAATGTGATCCCTATGGAAACACTACATTATTACATTTAAAAGGCACAATACCACTTTGTTGATACGTGTACCACATTTCATGAAGATACCCTGATAGAAACAAAGACAGGCAAACTGACAGACCTCGTTTAACCCTTAACCCGCTAAGCACGGCTATAAAAGCCTTTGCCTCCATTGTAAACCCAGATCAGCCTGAAGTCATTTTCCCCAAAACACCCCTTTGTCACATAAATGGAATGGGCTTAATTCAAAGAAAGAACAGTCCATTATATATATGTAGCAGGTTAAGGGTTAAATATTCCACAAACACTTTGTTTCATAGTGGATAATTACAGTTTGAAAGAAATATTTAAAGCAAATAATTGAAATAGGATGTTACAAGGAGAATGTTAGATAGTTATGCAATTTCAAGCCTCTTCATGATTATAATTATCAAAGACTCATCCTGGTATATTTAAGCAGATATTATGAAATAGTGAAGTTCTGATCCTAACAACCCCAGGATATTATGTGGGATTTTAATCGCGTTCGGACCCTAACACCCCCAGGATATTATGTAGGGATTTTAATCTCATTCCGACTCTTAACAACCTCAGGATATTATGTTGGGATTTTTCTCTCGCTCTGACCATAACACCCCCAACATATTATGTGGGGATTTTGATCTCATTCTGACCCTAACACCCCAGGATATTATGTGGGGATTTTAATCTCGTTCTGACCCTAACACCCCAGGATATTATGTGGGGATTTTAATCTTATTCTGACCCTAACACCCCAGGATATTATGTATGGATTTTATTCTCATTCTGACTCTTAACAACCCCAGGATATTCTCTCGTTCTGATCCTAACACCCCCAACATATTATGTGGGGATTTTGATCTCGTTCTGACCCTAACACCCCAGGATATTATGTGGGATTTTAATCTCATTCTGACCCTAACACCCCAGGATATTATGTGGTAATGATTATCTCGTTCCGACTCTAACACCCCAGGATATTATGTGGAATTTTAATCTCGTTCTGACTTGTAACACCTCAGGATTTTATGTTGGGATTTTAATCTCGTTCTGACCCTAACACCCCAGGATATCAAGTGGGGATTTTAATCTAATTCTGACCCTAACACCCTCAGGATATTATGTGGTAATGATTATCTTGTTCCGACTCTAACACCCCAGGATATTATGTGGGGATTTTAATGTCGTTCTGACTTGTAACACCTCAGGATATTATGTTGGGATTTTAATCTCGTTCTGACCCTAACACCCAAGGATATTAAGTGGGGATTTTAATCTAATTCTGACCCTAACACCCTCAGGATATTATGTGGTAATGATTATCTCGTTCCGACTCTAACACCCCAGGATATTATGTGGGGATTTTAATGACGTTCTGACTTGTAACACCTCAGGATATTATGTTGGGATTTTAATCTCGTTCTGACCCTAACACCCAAGGATATTAAGTGGGGATTTTAATCTAATTCTGACCCTAACACCCTCAGGATATTATGTGGGAATTTAATCTTGTTCTTACCCTAACACCCAAAGGATATTGTTTGGGGATTCTAATCGTGTTTTGACTTAACACCCCATGATATTATGTGGGGATTTTAATTTCGTTCTGAACCTAACAGCCCCAGAATATTATGTGGTAATGATTATCTCGTTCTGACCCTAACACCCAAGGATATTATGTGGGGATTTTAATCTCGTTCTGACCCTAACCCCTCCAGGATATTATGTGAGGATTTTAATCTCATTCTAACCCTATTACCCCAGGATATTATGTATGGATTTTATTCTCATTCTGACTCTTAACAACCCCAGGATATTCTCTCGTTCTGATCCCAACACCCCCAACATATTATGTGGGGATTTTGATCTCGTTCTGACCCTAACACCCCAGGATATTATGTGGGATTTTAATCTCATTCTGACCCTAACACCCCAGGATATTATGTGGTAATGATTATCTCGTTCCGACTCTAACACCCCAGGATATTATGTGGGGATTTTAATCTCGTTCTGACTTGTAACACCTCAGGATTTTATGTTGGGATTTTAATCTCGTTCTGACCCTAACACCCCAGGATATCAAGTGGGGATTTTAATCTAATTCTGACCCTAACACCCTCAGGATATTATGTGGTAATGATTATCTCGTTCCGACTCTAACACCCCAGGATATTATGTGGGGATTTTAATGACGTTCTGACTTGTAACACCTCAGGATATTATGTTGGGATTTTAATCTCGTTCTGACCCTAACACCCAAGGATATTAAGTGGGGATTTTAATCTAATTCTGACCCTAACACCCTCAGGATATTATGTGGGAATTTAATCTTGTTCTTACCCTAACACCCAAAGGATATTGTTTGGGGATTCTAATCGTGTTTTGACTTAACACCCCATGATATTATGTGGGGATTTTAATTTCGTTCTGAACCTAACAGCCCCAGAATATTATGTGGTAATGATTATCTCGTTCTGACCCTAACACCCAAGGATATTAAGTGGGGATTTTAATCTAATTCTGACCCTAACACCCTCAGGATATTATGTGGGAATTTAATCTCGTTCTGACCCTAACACCACCAGGATATTATGCGGGGATTTTTATCTCGTTCTGACCTTAACATCCCCAGGATATTTTTGTGGGGATTTTTATCTCGTTCTGACCTTCACATCCCCAGGATATTATGTTGGGATTCTAAACTCATTCTTACCCGAACACCCCCAAGATATTATGTGCAGATTTTAATCTCGTTCTGACCCTAACACCCCAGGATATGATGTAGGGATTTTAATCTAGTTGTGACTCTTAACACCCTCAGAATATTATGTGGGGATTTTAATCTTGTTCTGACCAAAACACACCCAGGGATTTTAATCTTGTTCCGACCTAATACCCCCAAGATATTATGTGGGGATTTTAATCTTGTTCTGACAACATCACAGGATATTATGTGGGGATTTTAATTTCATTCTGACCCCAAGATATTATGTGGGGATTTCAATCTTGTTCCGACTTAACACCACCATGATAAGATGTGGGGATTTTAATCTTGTTCTGACCCTTACACCCCAAGATATTATCTGGGGATTTTTATCTCATTCTGACCCTAACACCCCAGGATATTTTGTGGGGATTTTAATCTAGTTCTGACCCTAACACCCTCAGGATATTATGTGGGGATTTTAATCTAGTTCTGACCATAACACCCCAGGATATTATGTGGGGATTTTAATCTAGTTCTGACCCTAACACCCTCAGGATATTATGTGGGGATTTTAATCTTGCTCTGATCCTAACACCCCCATGATATTATGTGAGGTTTTTAATTATGTTCTGAACCTAACAGCCCCAGAATATTATGTGGTAATTTTTATCTCCTTCTGACCCTAACACCCCAGGATATTAGGTTTGGGATTTTAAATCTAGTTCTGACCCTAACACCCTCAGGATATTATGTGGGGATTTTAATCTCATTCTGAACCTAATACACTCCAGGATATTATGTGGGGAGTTTAATCTCATTCTGACTTAACACCACCAGGATATTATGTGGGGATTTTAATCTCATTCTGACCCTAAAACCCTCAGGATCTTATGTGGGGATGTTAATCTAGTTCTGACCCTAACACTCCCAAGATATTATGTGGGGATTTTAATTTCATTCTAAATCTAACAGCCCCAGAATACTATCCGAGAATTTTTATCTCGTTCTGACCCTAACACCTCCAGGATATTATGTGGGAATTTTAATCTCATTCTGAACCTAACACACTCAGAATATTGGGTGGGGATTATAATCTTGTTATGGTCCTTACTGTCCAAGGATATTATGTGGGGATTTTAATCTTGTTCTGACTTAACACCACCAGGATATTATGTGGGGATTTTAATCTCGTTCTGAAGATATTATGTGGAATTTTAATCTTGTTCTGGCCTAACTGCCCAGGATATCATGTGGGGTTTTAATTTCGTTCTGACCCTAACAACCTAAAGATATTATATGGGGATTTAATCTTGTTCAGACCCTAACACCCCCAAGATATTATGTGGGGATTTTAATAGTGTTCTGACCCTAACACTCCAAGATATTATGTGGGGATTTTAATCTAGTTCTAACCCTAACACCCCAGAATATTATGTGGGGATTTTAATCTCATTCTGACCCTAACACCCCATGATATTATGTGGGAATTTTAATCTCGTTTTGGCTCTTAACAACCTCAGGATATTATGTGGGGATTTTTATCTCGTACTGACCCTAACAGCCCCAGGATATTATGTGAGGATTTTAATCTTGTTCTGACTCTTAATGTCCCAGTATATTATGTGGGAATTTTAATCTTGTTCTGACCCTAACAACCCTAAGATATTATATATGATTTTAATCTCGAACATCGATACTGCCTTGGGATTTGCATCTCCAAACTTGCACCCCCTGGATATTGTGGGAATTAGCTTCTCCAAATGACGCCATTATCTTCAGGTTATGTATGCATTTGCCCCTCCGGCCCAAACATCTGCAGGTTATTATATGGGTGGGAGAAAAACATGCAGTTTTGTAAAGATTCTACTCGAAAAGATTATGGAAGTTTGAGCAAAACATTACTGAAGTTTGAGCAAAAACTTTAAGTGCTATTATAAAATGAATCTGTACGAGGAACATTAAACTTTTTTTTTTGCTCTCTCCCGACCCTAGTTTTCAAAATTGAGTAAGTAGGTAGGAAGGAAAAGTATTTTTTTTTAAAATAAATGTTTGTTCTATTTGCCTTAGTAGTAGTTTTTACTTCAAAATCTCAAATTTCAAAAACTGACTGTTATAATGAATACACTGAGGCAGTAAATGGTTTCATGGAGGCCAACATTTTTTGTTTCTTCCTTGACAACAACAGTGGCAATAACCCAGATCTAAATGTGCAAATTAATTTTGCAGGTAAAAATGTTTTTGTCGGGGTAGGTAGGTAGAGACCAAACTAATTATCTTTTAAAAAAAATTCTAGGACAGGAAGGAAAATCATGAGATACTTAAGTTATATATGTTAATTTATAAGTTAGAATTAAAAATAAAAAGAAACAGGTTATTAATAATTTCTGATAGAAGAATGTGTTAGCCATCGGCACTAGTGCATGCATAACAAAATATAATTGAAACTAAAATCAAGTTATACATATACCGATGGTTTTGTCTAATCAACAATTCTGAAAAATGTAGAAAAATAAAATATATAAACATGTTCGAAGAGATATCATTTCCTCATTAGGAAAAAGTGCTACCCGTAGACGAGAGGGTAAATACACTGCAGGTGAAACCTTCTTGTCTATCAACGCTGCGGGTTCAAATCCAGCTGGGATTCTGCCTTGTAAGTCAGAAAGAGTTGATTCCTGCGAATGGCGGGAGGTATACAGTACTGGTTCTACTCAGGAATAAATGGGTTGTCTGCCTCTATCACTAAAAATCGTGGATCCATGCGCCCCCCCTCCCCTAAAAATCCTGGATCCATGCCCCCCCCCCCTAAAAATCCTGGATCATACATGTATATCCATGTAACTGTAGATAAAATATCAAACAATTTTCGTTGCACGCCCTCAGTGTAAAAAAAATTCTCGCTCGCTAGACGCATAATGGCTAATGAGTGGTTTAATTAACTCATTCTTTAATCCTTTTATTTGAAAACGGATTTTTTTTATTCATACATGTATGTCCATGTAACTGTAGATAAAATATCAAACAATTTCGAAGCACGCCCTCAGTATAAAAAAAAAAAATCGCTCATTCGACGCATAATGGATAATGAGTGGTTTAATTAACACATTCTTAAATCCTTTTATTTGAAATAAATGTTTGAAAATAGCACAGATCGATATTGACGTCTAACAATAATCTCACGAAAATATTTTGCCACTGAACTATAGAAACACAATCAAATATTCGATAGATTTCGGATGACATACATATTTATATGAATGAAATCTATTTTTAGCAATTTTAATCTGTGCTATTCAAGGACTTTTCCAGATTTCAAGGTTATAAGCGTGTGTGGGAGCCCTGGAAAGATAACAGATAGATAAAATTACCCAGTTATTGGACATCTCCTAAGGTCAATGATTAAAAACAACCATATCAAAGTACACAGTATCTATGACCATTAATTATCCCATAATTGGTAAACCTAGTTAACCATCCTATCTAATGATAATGTACACTGATTAGATATATAAATCATCACCTCAGATACCAGCAGTGTAACAATACATCAAACTATTGATGCATGTTTTTTTTTCTAAACTTTGGACCCTTACCGTCAAAATTGGGAATTTTAGCGCAATTTTTCATAAATCTGACAGAAAAACAGTTGAATGTTCATTTTGTATCTGTTATACTGTTTACCATACACCAAGGTCAACAAAGGCATCTGAAAGTTTTGTGCAATCAATACTTTTCCAATACTTTTTCTTTATCCTATTTTTGATCGTTCTTTCAATTTGGAATTTTTGTCTCAAAGTTGGGAAACATATATGGCATATATTTTGGCATTAGACAGACAGACAAACAGACTGACTGACTGACTGACTTTCTGGCTGGCTGGCTGACTGACTAACCCCAAATAAGGTAACTATGTTATGAATTACTTTGTGATTTTGAGGTAAACTACAAAACATTTCAGTAGCATCATATTGTGATTTTGGGGTAAACTACCAAGACAAACTGGAAAACATTTCAATAGTGTCAGATTGTGATTTTGGGGTAACCTGGGAAACAATGAATAACACTTGTATCTATAAAACTTTTCATGATGTGTGATAAAGTTGGGACATATTTTGTGAAAATTTCGCACTGTGCCACGTGAAATTTAGATAAATTTTGAAGTGTCTAATCTATTTGGTATTAGGTCTGCGACAATACCATATCACAATTTGATGTTTATTAATTGATTTCATGTTATTAGCCCAGTTATTCGTCCAAGGACTGTCATATTGGCCTAATAGTATTAATTAACTCCCACTACAGCAACATTTTATTTTATTAAAATTATTTTGACATGATTTGCATTTATTTACGGTAGCGTTAATTTCATTTACAGTTCGATAAGCGAGCGAGAATAACATCACTTAAAGTCAATGACGTCACTTAAAACTCGTATTGGCGAGTTTCTTCATACTGACCTTTTTTTTCAAATTATTGGCCGGCTCCCGGTTCATAATGGCGGAGATTGCGTTGTATTATGTGTCAAGTTTTTAGTAAAACACGGCTAATATAGTACAGTTAATTAATAATAACATATATAAAACTATTTAACCTGTATAATATATCACTGCACGACTTGTATAATGTTAATTAATGTTAATTGCATATATGACAATTTTCTCACACTACAAGTCAAAATATTTAAGTTTATGTTCAAGGATGCATAGACCTGTATTAATTAATGCAATATTTGTGGTGAAACACTAACAAGCTCTCTGAAAAACAATGGAAAATCCATGCTAATGAAGGCGATGTGAACTGTAACAGCTGGGTATCTATAAATCTAATCCCTGTCAGATCTATAAATCCACATGTACCAGTATAAAACATGTCATCTCTGATTAATAAGCAAGCAGTTTAAAGGGACACACATCAATCTTGATTTTTTTTAAAAAAACTCACAGCGTCCTGTTTCTACACAAATTGCCTTTGTTCAATCATTTATATTAATTATAGGAATTGTACATGTATGAAGAAAATTGTTCTTGCATGACTACTAACTGTTGATTACATTTAAACAATAATTTATTCAAACCTATGCTAGAAAAATGAAGATAAGTTGAAACTCAAAATTGTATTTATCTATAAGCAAGCAGGTTTAAAGTCAACATGATAGTGGATTACTATATCGAGACGAGACTTTTAATGCTTCATGAAGACTTAAGATTGCCATGTGTCCCTTTTTAAATATCTCGCATAACCATTGCAGAAAACACAAGCAAAATTAATGTTATGTGTCTCATCTATGTCCACCCCCTTTAATTGCCACACTACAAAAACTACTTTATTTGGCTAATTGGAAACTCAAACAGTCTGAAGTTCATTCTTAATGGATAATGACCTCTCTCATTTGATACTTAACAATCTCTACCAAATTGATCCATGGCAGAAGAATTTTATTTTGTGTAAAAACTGAATATGCTGAAGATGATTTTTTCTGACTTTTTTCTTCTTTGTTTTTAAACTATAATCCCAGTGAAAATGAGCATAAAAACATTGATTTTACCTGATTAAATATAGCCATGTTTGTCAGCTTTCAAAATAAGTTACTTTAACAGAACTCCCCTACCTTCAAACTATTGGAAACCACCAATGTGTATTGGATATATCATCCAAGCAATTTTGCTATGAATGACCATTTTCCTGTATAAGACATGTCCTTTAAGCATTTTTCAGGTGAGGCGACATCGACTCAAATTCAGGGTTGTACATTTAGCGCGCCCAAGGGGTGGGGTGGGGTGTAGGGGTGGGGGGATGTGTGGGGAAGAAGAGGGAGTATGCGCTTCATTTAAATAATACAGAGCTTTACCTTGAAGACGAGGGGGGCGGGGTCGAGGGGTAGTATGCGCGCTTCATTTAAATAATACAGAGCTTTACCTTGAAGATGAGGGTGGGCGGGGTGGGGGGGTAGTATGCGCTTCATTTAAATAATACAGAGCTTTACCTTGAAGACGACTGCCAGTGATGTTTTAACCTTTTTTTGGGATTGGTACCAGAATTGGGGAAATTCACGTCATTTTGCCTTAAATTGGGAATTTTTCACTATCAAACCGAAAAGCAATATTGTATGGTTAAATACTTTACAAACATATTACCATTTATACATTTTTTTGTAATGTTCACTACCCTTCCCTAAAGGTATAAAGTTTTCCCATTTTTTCTGTTTAAAGTTCCCCTCAAAAATGTTTAAAAAAATAAAATAACAAAAAATAATAAGAATTTTGGATCGGGAATTTTTTCACTCCGGTAAAAAACATACATTTTGCCATTGGGAATGGTGCCGTTTTAGGGTACCACTTATAAAAGGGGAAAAACTACTGACTGCTGACAAACTGGTTATATTTAGAAAGAGACTTTCCAAGAATCAATTAATCTGAGCCATCATCAAAATGGTTAAACATGTCCAAGAAAGCTTAGATTAAGAATAAGTAAAACACTTGCTGCTCTGTTCAGGTCCAAAGAGTTGTCTAAGAACTGCTGAAATTAGACATCGAAATTAATATAAAAATAATAATAATAATAATAATAATAATATTAATAACAAAGCAATAAAAATACAAAATTAATGCTAACAATAGTGATATAAATAACGACAACTAGTACACAGGGCTTTTTCTAGGCCGGACAAGCATTTTCTATGACAGAGGCCTCAGGTCAAGGTCACAGTGATCTTATTTCGGTACGCGACACACCGCTATCCCAAGATGTATTTACATACCAAGTTTGGTATCTCTAAGTGTTATAGTATTGAAAATACGGTCCAGACAAGCATTTTCTATGACAGAGGTCACAGGTCAAGGTCACAGTGACCTTATTTTGGTACGTGACACACCGTTATCCCAAGATGTATTCACATACCAAGTTTGGTATCTCTAAGTGTTATAGTATTGAAAATACGGTCCGGACAAGCATTTTCTATGATAGCGGTCACAGGTCAAGGTCACAATGACCTTATTTTGGAATGCGACACACCGTTATCCCAAGATGTATTCACATACCAAGTTTGGTATCTCTAAGTGTTATAGTATTGAAAATACGGTCCGGCCAAGCATTTTCTATGACAGAGGTCACAGGTCAAGGTCACAGTGACCTTATTTTAGTATGTGACACACCGCTATCCCAAGATGTATCCACATACCAAGTTTGTTATCTCTAAGTGTTATAGTATTGAAAATATGGCCCGGACAAGCATTTTCTATGACAGAGGTCACATGTCAAGGTCAAGATCACAGTGACCTTATTTTGGCATGCAACACACCACTATCCCAAGATGTATCCACATACCAAGTTTGGTATCTCTAAGTCTTATTGTATTGAAAATACGGTCTGGACAAGCATTTTCTATGACAGAGGTCACAGGTCAAAGTCAAGGTCACAGTGACCTTATTTTGGTACACGACAAACTGCTATCCCAAGATGTATCCACATACCAAGTTTGATATTTCTAAGTGTTATAGTATTGACAATACGGTCCAGACAAGCATTTTCTATGATAGCGGTCACAGGTCAAGGTCACAATGACCTTATTTTGGCATGTGACACACCGCTATCCCAAGATATATTCACATACCAAGTTTGGTAACTCTAAGTGTTGTAGTATTAAAAATACGGTCTGGACAAGAATTTTCTATGACAGAGGTCACAGGTCAAGGTCACAGTGACCTTATTTTGGTATGTTATGTGACACATCGCTATCCAAAGATGTATCCACATACCAAGTCTGATATCTCAACGTGTTATAGTATTGAAAATATGGCCCGGACAAGCATTCGGAAGGACGGACGGAAGGACGAGGTGCAAACCTATAGTCCCCCACTGGTGGGGGATGGGGGACTAATGGGGGACTAAATAACTGGTAATGTTTGCCTCATTCATTATGTTTAAGTCCTTTACAAAAGAAAATATCTTATCTGTCATTTTTTAAGTCGAACCCTTAAACCCTTAGCCTAATAAATTGGCTCCTATGCAGTTTTTTTTTATTATTCTGACGTTCTATGTAACTGCATATACTCGCCAATACGAAAATTTTCAAAAGAGCATTAAACGTGTATTTTAACACACTATTAAACCCTGTGCTGTGTCCCTTTAAACAAATATTACGCTAAATCATTTGCATGGGTAAAAGTATACTGCATGACTGCTTAAAGGTTTAATGACTACATAATGCGGCAAACCCTGATAGCTACAACAAATAAAGATTCAAGATACATAAAATTCACAAATTTCCAATGAAATCTAAAATTTATAATTTTGGTTTTCTGGAACCGGAAGTCGGGAGATGCTGACAGTGACAAAAAGCTCAGCATCAGCAGCAATTAGCTCCTAATTGACAACACTTGTTCAATTTTATCAGTGATTCTAAATAACTTAAGAATAAATTGCATTTTACCATATCAGCTGGGACCCCGATTTTCTCTGCCAAGAGGTCCAAATTCGATCCATCTTCTTTCTCCTCCATGATTAACAGTCATCTGCAACTGTCTGTTATTATTGTTCAGCGATGTCAAAGGTCACGGGATGACGCGTTAAGTGTTGCCTGGTTCCCTGGCCTGCACAGGAGCAGAAGAGCATTGTGGGAGGCTAGGGAACCAGGCTAGTTTAAGTGTTGATATGAAAATGACTCTTGATAGCTTAACATAAACCTTGCACGAATATAGTATGCGACTACATCTAAGGCAGGGAGTACGTTATAGGGAGGAGAAACGGGCTCGTTTTGCCGATTTATGTTGTCGCGCTTGTGTTTCACTACTCCGTGAAAATGACTACTTCCGGTTGCTTCGCGAGTGTGTGAAAAACAGCAAATTCTTATAAATAATTACACTTACAAACTCAATAAAGGCAGGGAGTACGTTATAGGGAGGAGAAACGGGCTCGTTTTGCCGATTTATGTTGTCGCGCATGTGTTTCACTACTCCGTGAAAATGACTATTTCCGGTTGTTTCGCGAGTGTGTGAAAAACAGCAAATTCTTATAAATTATTACACTTACAAACTCAATAAAGGTGCTAAATGTAAACATAAGTATTATTTATTTACATTGTGTCCTCTGATACAGAGCGTGTATTTGTTTGCTTGTTTAAAAGCACATTTTACCAGACGGTTCCGTGTAACAAAGATGGCGCCACTCTGCGCCAAATAAAAAATGGTGACAGTGTATAGCTAATGCAAACGAGATACGAGACTACGGGTTATTTACGCATTAATAATAACAAAAAGTGAATAGTAAACATATTTATCTTTGTAAAGAAGATAATTTCATGGTGGTGATTATAAGACAAAGCCTAAAAAGAGGTGATGACTATGTGCCTTTTGAGATATCAGCTAAATTTTTAATTTTATAGAATTAAAAATGGTGTGAAGCTATTGCAAACGAGATACGAAGTATGGGTTATATTAGGTATTAATAATAACAAAAAGTAAATAGTAGACATATTTATCTTTGTCAATAATGTAATTTCTTGATGTTGATTATAACAGAAAGTCGTAAAAAGGGGCTGTAAAAACTGCCTAATTTGAGATGTTGGCTGAAATTTTAACTTTTCAAATGTAACGCGCTTACGATCGATTTACCTGTATCGATAAAATAGTAAATGGCGGCGTTCTAGCGCGACAACATAAATCGATAAACTAGAGCGTTTATGAACCCGTTTCTCCTCCCTATAACGTACTCCCTGATAAAGGTGCTAAATGTAAACATAAGTTTTATTTATTCACATTGTGTCCTCTGATACAGAGCGTGTATTTGTTTGCATGTTTAAAAGCACATTTTACCTGACGGTTCCGTGTAACAAAGATGGCGCCACTCTGCGCCAAATAAAAAATGGTGACAGTGTATAGCTATTGCAAACGAGATACGAGACTACGGGTTATTTAGGCATTAATAATAACAAAAAGTGAATAGTAAACATGTTTATCTTTGTAAAGAAGGTAATTTCATGGTGGTGATTATAAGACAAAGCCTAAAAAGAAGTGATGAAAATGTGCCTTTTGAGATATCAGCTAAATTTTTTATTTTATAGAATTAAAAATGGTGTGGAGCTATTGCAACGAGATACGAAGTATGGGTTATATTAGGCATTAATAATAACAAAAAGTGAATAGTAGACATATTTATCTTTGTCAAGAATGTAATTTCTTGATGTTGATTATAACAGAAAGCCTTAAAAAGGGGCTGTAAAAACTGCCTTATTTGAGATGTTGGCTGAAATTTTAACTTTTCAAATGTAACGCGCTTACGATCGGTTTACCTGTATCGATAAAATAGTAAATGGCGGCGTTCTAGCGCGACAACATAAATCGATAAACTAGAGCGTTTATGAACCCGTTTCTCCTCCCTATAACGTACTCCCTGTCTAAGGTGACCTCGATTAGGTACGCGTTTCGACACGTTTTTTAACGAGCGCGCGTGATTTGATAAGTCAAAAGGAGTTTTGTGGAGCATGCATTTCCTACAATACAGTGATATAATTATTAATTATAAATTACAGCAAGTTTTACAAAAGCCACGGAAAATTACTCTCACGCGTGAACATTAGGGATGATTCTACAAGTTTAATATGGCTATCCTGGGTGCGTAACCAGAGTTAGGGAATACCATCTCTGGGTATTTTGTTCAGTGCCATTTATTTTAGTCGTTCATTTTGATCAATTTAATATAGAAATAATGTATTTTGAACATTTCTTAAAGAATGACCAATCCTGATGTACTCCCTTTAAGTAATCCATAATTACAGTATACGTTTCCCGATTAAACATTTTTGTTCATATTGTTTAAAACAAAATATTGAATTAATCCATGACAAACAACTATACAATCAATAAAGTCCAACGGTTTAAAACTATATAAATATATATTTTGGTGAAAGTTTAACTGTGCGGAATTGTTCATAATTAAATGTCATATTTAAACTTTTTAATATCCAACACAAAATAAATTGAAAGCTAACCTGGAGCTTTCGTCCTAGTACTAAGGACTTCATCAGCAGACTGAATAGATTAGCCTACTGGGGATATATAAATATATATATTGATCCTTTTTTTGTGTTTGTGAAATAACACATTCGTATTTGTTTTCACGAGTCTAACCGAATAGATCACGCTTCTAAATCTATATGAAATATATAGTGCGATTTAAATTAATAAAATCGAAATGTTAAATCTCCTTCAGAAATACGAGATTGTCACGGTGGATAAACAGCATCTCCCACTAGGTCAAGTGAATACATCTTGTATATTTTCGGGAAAAACTGCGACTTATAGAAAGCTGATACAGTGATGAAATGTACCTTTTGTAAAATCGTTATACCTATTTATTTTGAAAACTAAAGCGATGACCCTAGGTATATAATACATTTTTAGAAAGGTCTGGGATAAGATAACTGTTTTTTTCTGAATCAAAAATGTTTCTATTTGCCGTTTAGAATTATTTCAATTTTGAAACTATATATATCGAATGAAAGGCCATTTTAAAGGCGTTCAAACAATATATTATTCATGAAAATGTATTAAAGGGATCGGGTGCATCTGGATTTTTATAGAAACATATTAAATTACACAATTATTCCAGTTCATGATAAAACACTTATATCAATCAAAATATAATGTAAGAGACATTTTGTTTTAAGTTATTATACTGTTAGCTTGAACGCTTTAGGTTTTGAAAATCCGGGTGTTGTTCAGAAATTCACTAAAATATGACAATTTGCAAAAAAGTGACCTATTTCTCATTTTTGAAAATACACATTCTAAAATTTATAAAGGTGACTTTCTCCATTACGGCAGCAATGATAGGAATATCCCTTCACAGATTGGTATCAAGATAATGTTCACATTAAATCCAATTTGAACTTTGCTTCGTGGAATTGACCATGTCAAGCAAACATCTAACCACAGTTTTATGTCTTTAGTGCCAGAACTTGTCAATGTCAAAACACTCAAGCATTCACATTTATTTCACAGTGTCAAAATTGCGTTGATATGTTGCAGCAGTTCCAAGTACTAATTAAACTAGCTAATCACTAAATCTCGCTGAATTGTCTAAAGTCACTTTTACAATATGTTAAACTTGTAATTAATATAAGAACAGTTTACATATAGACTTGTTTACAGGAAATCCCCAATACTTGCAAATATGAAATTTACTGCAAACTGCAAGTTCTCTAGTCATATATAATATAGAAATGATTACATTAATCATACTTAATGTTTAGGAAATACATGTAGTTGGATATTAATTGCCTATTGAGGTTTTACTGTAAACATACAAGTTTCAGCACTAAGAGGTTACTAGCACATTAGCCCTTTATTATCTGATATTTACCATCAGATTAAATGCATAATCAATCTACACAATCACTATCCCTGTATCTGGCTGGTTTCCTGATATTATCTCTGGGACACAGTGATCTTGTCGTAATGTTCTGTCGCTGAATGTTATCAGTTGAGTTATGACTCTGTTGGCTGTTTGTTATGCCATGATCATTAGTGAACGGGCCATTGTAATCATCGTCCATGATCACCACAGGTGTTGGCTCTGATGTTTTCTTGAGATGAACTCTGTTACGTCTGAGGTTAAAGCCATTTTCTGTTGTAATGTTATACGACCTTGGTGTGGAATGTTTACTACCAATGACTGCAGGTTCCCACACTTTATTTTTCCAGTAGCGTACTGAATCACCATCCTGCAGGGGTTTCAAGATTTTTGTCATTTTATCATAGAAGAACTTTTGTTTCTCCTGGCATTTGAGTAATTGTTGATGAGCATCTTTTGGCACTTGTGGTTCAAGTAGTGCTGAATTTGTTGGTATTTTATCCCGAAGTCTTCGGTTGAACAACAATTGTGCTGGAGAGTAGTCACAACCTGTGACTCGTATTTCTGTATTCCAGAAGCGCGATGCTTTCGTCTTTGCCATTTTCATATGCCTTTTTAAGCAATTTCTTCACGGTTTGAATCGATCGTTCTGCCATGCCGTTGCTTTGACTGTGTGTCGGGCTACTTGTGGTTATTTTGAAGTTATTGTTTTTTGCAAAGTGTTTAAACTCTCTGCTGTTAAACGGCATATTGTCTGCAATAATTAACTTCCTCAGGAATGCCGTGCACAGCAAATATTGCTAACAGCATCGTTTGTACTGATTTGGCGTTTTTCCCGTTTAGTTTTCTAATTTCCACAAATTTACTGAAATAGTCCACACATAAGACATAGTCTTTGTTTCTGTACTCAAATATGTCGACACCTACTTTCTGAAATGGTCTTTGTGGTATTTCGTGCTGCTTCAGGGGCTCTTTTTGATTTTGCCTTTTATACTTGTTGCACGTCGCACATGTGGAACAGGCTTTTTCAATGTCATGTTTCATTCCTGGCCAATACATAGACTCACAGGCTCTGGCTTTTGTTTTTACCATTCCCATGTGACCTTCATGAAGTAGGGTCAGCATTTTACTTCTCATTTCTTCTGGAATTATGACTCGATTGTCTAGGAACAAAACATCATCTATAATGTGTATTGATGTTTTGAAATTCCAGTATGGTCGCAGTGTTAGTGGAAGGCTTTTCATATGATGCGGCCATCCTTCGTTGACAGTTTTATGCAGTAGCACGAGGGTTTCGTCATTTGCGGTGGCTGTCCTAATTTCATTCATTTGATTGTCATCCATAGGGTGATTTTGCATCAATGAGTGAACTGTGACGTTCAGTTCCTCAGCATTTTCCATCGTTTCCGGATCCGTCTCATTTAGATATGCACGTGACAGTGTATCAGCTACAAACATGTACTTTCCAGGGGTATATTTCAGATTTATATCATATTTCTGGAGCTGTAATAACATCCTTTGAAGTCGTGGCGGTGATCCACTTAGAGGTTTCTTCAATATGCTTTCCAAAGGGTTATGATCGCTTTGTACATTCACGTTTTTTCCATATATGTACGCATGATACTTAGATGTAGCGAACACTACGGCCAGTAATTCCTTCTTCTATATCATGGCGTACCGCTTTTCAGTTTCCGTCAGTGCTCTTGATGAGTACGCGATGGGATGTCCGTCTTGCAGTAAGCAAGCACCAATACCATTTTGAGAGGCATCGGCTTGTATTGTAACTTCCTTTGTTACGTCATAGAAACTCAGAACAGGTTCTTTTGTTAGCACTGTTTTTATTTGTTCTAATGACTTCTTTTGTTCATGTTCCCATATAAAACGATTGTCCTTGCGTAGCAAGTTTCTGAGAGGCGCGGTAATTTCAGACATATTGGGAATGTATTGTGCAAGAAAGTTCACTGTCCCCAGGAGGCGTTGTACACCTGCCTTATCCTCAGGGGATGGCATTTCCAGTATAGCTTTTATTTTATCTAGGTCAGGCCTCAGTCCTTCTTCGCTGATGATATTTCCCATGTATTTTACTGAGTTGACTTTGAACTGAATTTTGTCCTTGTTGAACTTAATATTCTTCTGTTCAGACCCTTTTCAGTACTTTGTGCAGAATTTCGTCGTGACACTTTTCCTCTTCTGCGGCGATTATCATGTCGTCTGCTATCATAAATACACCTTCAATGTCACCAAATGTCTCAGTGTTTTTCAGTTGAAAGACTTCACTGCTGGATTTCAGTCCAAATGGTAGACGTGTATATCTATAACGACCAAAAGGCGTTTGAAAGGTACATAAGTACGAGCTTTCTTCATCGAGTTCAACTTGATGGTAGCCGTCCTTTTTATCTAAGATTGTGAACACTTTCTTCCCACTCAGTTGTGACGTAACATCTTTGAGTGTTGGAATCTTGAAGTGATGCCTTTTGACTGCCTTATTCAAGTCGCGAGGGTCTATACATATTCTTAAATCGCCATTTTTCTTTTCAGTCACTACAATACTGTTGACCCAATCCGTCGCTTCCTGTACAGGTATTAATATGCCATCTTCAACCAAATCATCTAGTTTGTTTTTTTAGTTTAGGCAAAATTGTGTACGGTACGTTTCTCGGCGCGTTCACCACAGGCGGCACGCTCTTATCAATTTCAATATGGTATTTGCCTTCGAATTTGCCAAGTCCTTGGAATAAGTAGTCATAATCACTTAACACAGTTTCTAAAATGTACTGTTGATCAATTGAGTCTATTTTTGACACTAGTTGAAGTGTCTGACAAGCTTTAAGCCCAAGTAATGGTGTGCATTGGAAGTCCATTACGTAAAAGTCTAAGCTTTGTTGTTCACTGTTTTCCTTTAGTAGCTGGCAATTGACTGTAGTTTTCCCAAGTGGCATAATTGTAGAGTTTGAGAATGTTGATAGTTTAGTTGTTGTCTTTCTCAAACTTGCGTTTTGTAATTTGTTGAAGAGAGTTTGTGGAATGATATTCGCCTCTGCACCAGTGTCTAGCTTAAATTTTACAACTGTCACCCATTTTGACTAAGGAATACCATCCTTTATCCTCATTCATGGATTCTATTTTCAGTTCTCCTGCAAACTCACAATCTGACGACGAGTCTTGCAATTCTGCATGATTTACTGCTCTCTCTTTATTATAGAAGCATACCTTTGAGAAATGATTTAAGCGATTACACGTGTTGCATTTCTTTCCGTAAGCAGGACACGCTGATTTGTTATGTTTCCCACCACATTTATTACAGTTCACCATAGGCTGCTGCTGCTTTGTGTGCATATAATTATAGCTCGTGGGGCGATGCTGCTGTTTGCTCGCCGCACTATAACCTTGTGCCGGCTTTCTAGCTTGATTTCTGTAGTGAGTTCCTTTTTGTACAACATCTATTTTCTGATCATTTTTTATCTCTTTGATTTGATTCTTGCTGCACTCTGCTGCTCTGCACAGGTCGACGACACGGTTTAAATCTGGACTTTCAGAGTCTCTTAGGAGCCTTTCTCTTAGCCGTTCATCCCCAATGCCAAATATGATTATGTCCCTGATCATAAGATCTCGTTGTTCTCTGAAATCGCAGTTTTTAGACTTTGTTTTGAGTTCATTGATGAATTCATCAATTGACATGTCATTTTGTTTAATATTCCAAAATTTATACCGTTCAATCACAGTGTTTTTCCTTGGTTCGCAGTATTCACTAAACTTTTTTTGTACTTTTGCAATGTCTTGTTTGTCATCATCGTTTTCCCAGGTAAAGTTATTAAATATCTCAAGGCCATCATCTCCAATACAAGTAAGAAGTACCGCAACCTGCACTTTTTTTATCCTTCTCGTTTTTACCACTGGCTATTAGGTAATAGTCGAATTTTTGTTGCCATCTCTTGAAGTCTTCCGCAAGATTAGCATTTCCGCCAAAAGCAAGAGGTTCCGGAGGTTTAAATTCCTGTGCCATTTTAATTTTCACTGAATATAATCCAGTTATTTTCGCATCTCATTAACAACTATGATCGAACATAATCAAATCAGTCACTATAATATTCCAATGATCGAATATAATCCAATCAGTCACTTTTAGTATTCCAATGATCGAATATAATCCAATCAGTCACTTTTACTCTGACACCATGTGATATCTTCTGATATATATATTATTAATGAGTGGGTGTTTATACTAGTATAGTATAATAACGAGAGACACAGAGTTATATGTTATGATGTTTACTACACAAGCTAAGATAGGAACTGACCAGCATGGTATGAGATGCATTAGCCTGCAATGTATGATTGACAGATAGAGAGGAGGAGCTAAGCTAATTATCAATGATTGTAAGAAGTCCATGACAGGTTTTGTAAATGTTGCCGATCGTGGGTGCTTGAAGGGCACTTGTGTTACCTATTTCCCGACACGCCTAAATCTAAGGTTTCGTCGTTCATATTTTTCGACTTTGAGTGTAGCCAAGACATTAAAGCGGAGTGTCAAATTGGATACAGTCCCGATTCTTGCTCTGAGTGTAAAGATGGAAAACCATGCAATATGTGTCAGAGGTGTCAGAACTGTTCAAAACCCTGGTGCGGGCGACATAGACATGTACCAAATTACGTCGTAGCCCAAACGGCTTGCCCAAACTGTTTCGGTGTGAAACGTTAGAAGAAAACGCTACATGCTGGTTTTGCGGGAATCGATGTTCTAATTGTAACCAATATGATGCCCATCTAGCCATTTACAAAAAAGAGCCCTGTCCCGAAACGTGCGGTTTCCGGGAAGTGATATTCCAAGGTGACAATACTGTAGAAGACCACAACAAACATCTCCAAACTTTTAATTCTACTGAGGATGATGTTGTTTCCGCACATATCACTCGGTGCACTACTTTCAAGGCTGGTGTAAACGATAAGCAAAATAAAATGCCTACCATGTACTGGATTCCTAAATTACATAAAAATCCGTATAAGGCTCGCTTTATTTCGAATTCTAGTGCCTGCACCACAACAAACAGCTCCAAACTTTTAACTTCTTGTCTTACTGCCGTTAAAGATCACGTTAAACTATACTGTGATAAAACTTACGAAAACTCTGGGATTAATTTATTTTGGTCTATAAAAAATTCAGGAGACGTTCTTGATAAAATTTTCAATAAAGGTCAAGTTTCATCAATAAGCACTTATGACTTCTCTACACTATATACAACCTTACCACATCACCTTATTAAAGACAAGCTAATTTCTCTTATTCAAAAAACATTCGCTAGAGAAAATACTACATTTTTGGCATGAAATAATATTAACGGCAGTTTAGACAATTATACTATGTGGACTTGCTATGCAGTTTATGAAGCACTCATCTTCCTATTAGATAATATTCTCGTCAATTTAAAGACTCTTCTGCGACAAGGACTTTCACAACCTGACTTTTATGGTGATGTGATTTATAAACTTCGAAAGATTCTTGGTCATGATCACTTTCATTCTATCTTTGTTAAACTTGTTAAAAAGTTTATCAAAAGAGGTTGTGACCCTATCATTTTGCAACGTACTGCATGCTTGGTAGTGGACCCTTTTACAGTTCGCCACTATGCTTTCCTCTTTAATTGTACGATGACCGGACAGGCTGTGGACCCTATGATGACGCCTACCTAAAGCCCATTGGGACGGTGGCGTTCGATGTTTGTCTATGATCTTTCTTGTCGTGCCCTTAATGGTTTATTCTCGTGTTGCTCTGGCTTCTGCCAAGTCATTGAATACCTTCATTGTGGCTTTCTAGGCTATTGTTTTTTTGTATTATATTTACACGAGTATATTTGTGTTTTACTTATATTGCCTATTGATGTTGCCTTGTTGGTTAGCGATTAGATCATGGCGGGGATTTCTTTATTTACACTGTCCTGTTTTATTGGGATGACAGTAGGGTAAGTGTGAGGTTTGGTGCACCCTAGAACCGGTTTAAACCCCCCAGTGGCCTATTTTGCAACTGACCGTTCCAAGGCGGTAGCCCTATTGTCAACCCTTTTTGTGTTTGTGATGTCGTTTGCATTTATTATTACTTTTGCCTTCTTGTTTGTCTGTTTGCGTGTTTGTTTCTGTGTTTTGTGGTTGACTGTCCTCCTTGAATGCTACTTTCCCTGTCCGATCTTTTTATATTTCTTTGGCAAATGGCTGTTTAATCCCACGCACAAAGGATGTACCGTACTGGCTCATAACATGAAGGTTAGTATTAACTGTACATATATAAATAAATACGTTTTCGTGCATTGTTTTCTTTTATATATACATAAAATCATAACAAACAACTTAACGAAATAATAATCGTGCTTTTTTTCTTTCTTTCAGGGATATGACGGCGTGTTTTTATTAGAGTACCTCGTAAACAACAGACCTTCGAAAGTAATTTATAATGGATCTAAAATAATGTATATGGATGTGGAAAGGGACAAGATATCAGAGTACTGGATTCTCTAAACTTTCTGCCAATGAAACTCGCCGATCTGCCAAAAGTATTTGGATTCAAAGGAGTTATGCAAGGGATACTTTCCGCACTTTTTTAACAAGGTTTACCACCACTAATTACATGTAAGCATCAGAGGTGTAGTCGAATGTAGTTCCTATAATAAAAAGTAATCCCTCCTTTTTTGATGAAATCGGGCATTATAAGTAGGGGGAAACTGCCCATTTCTATTCGATTTTGTAGTTGTATGTATTAGAAGCGTATTAATAAGTTTTTCTGGATCACTGATGAACATTTTCGAAATTTCGACTCTATGCTTACACTTTGTGAGCAATGAAAACAGTCAATCAATGAAAACAGCTGTACCCTTGACCTGTTTAGTAAACAAACAAGAACTTTCTTACATTGTGACCCCACCTTTTCTGGTGATTTTTCAAGAGGAAAATTAGTTTTCTATATGAACATTACACTGCTGCATTATCCATACTTGAGTTTGCAGCAAATCATTAATATGTGACACTTTAACATTGGTGTCTATGGGGAAAATAATTAGTGGTATAATACCACAAGAGAGAAAATCAGCAATATGTAGGAATTTATCCCGAGCCTAGTTACTATGGCTCAGATTATATGGGAAAAGGAGACGGAGATACATTTCTGATATGGTATCAAGACAATGTCGATAGCGGAGCCATGTTTAATTTCAAGAACGAAATGGAAGCGTACTGCCGCTCTGATGTCGATATTTTACGTAAATCTTGCCTCCAATTCCGTCAACTCCTTATAGATGCTACCAAAGTCGATCCTTTTCAATACATAGAGGATCTTAAACGAGTTCCCATTTCATATAAGATTTATGAAACGAGTTATGAATTATTTTAATTTTAACGAGCCTTTTGGCGAGTTAAAATTAAAAATAATTCATAACGAGTTTCATCAATCTTATATGGAATGGGAACGAGTTTAAGATCCTTTTTATCAAATAACATTGCAATCAAATTAGTAAAAAATAATTCAGATGGACATAGAACCGCCACGACGTCAGACACACTTTAGCGCCAAAACGTCATAAAATATATGACGTCGTAAAGTCGCGTCTCACACATAACGTTGCATATAAAAGAGTTCGTGTTTTAACTCTTTACAAAATAGCAGTTTACGCCAACTTTTTAACAAACCAACAACAATGTTTTGTATAACGTGCATTATTTTTATAAGCTGTCACAAATAATAAGTTTATGACTCAGATCTGGGTGAATTTGTAATAAATAAAATAGTTTCAGTTAATAAACTTGCGTAGTGTTACAGGTTTAACTCAACCAATCAAAATCGTTCCAGGTTGTATTACACGTTTGTCATACAATAAAATATTAAATGGGTGTTCGACACTGCTAACAAGGGACGTTATGTGATAAATCTCTATAGCTGGCGTGTGTATGGGTGTCTTCAAAACTATGTTTCTAGAAGAAAACTATGTAGCCATCCTACAGACTCCAGATGGACATGACACGCCATGGGTCCCCGTCAAACTCGACCGTGAAGGATGGAAGGTGATCTTAGATGGAGAGTGGATATTAATGGAAAAAATGCAAGGGTACACATTCACGGTGAAGAAAAGGATCGATACAGCCATTGCTCAAATGCCTAGTGCGGGGTAAGTTATATATTTATACGTAATCAGTATACGTTGATACATGTTATATAAATAATAAGCTCATTTTTTTTATATCTACACTTTTTAAAATACTTTTTGTATATTTACTTCTGTTAATACATTTGTTTGTATTTTAGGTACGTGAAAAAAGATAATTATAGCAAAGCGTCTATACAGTGGCTGCTACCTCGTATATGCATCTGGAAGAGACGGTGTACAGATAGAAATTCAGAATGCTCTAAATGTCGGCGAGAAGCGAATTTTGGGTACTAATTATAAAGTAGATGGTTTCTGCGTCTCCACAAACACCGTATATGAATACCATGGTGAGTCGATTGTGTGTTTGTTTGTTTGTTTGTTTATTGTATTATGAAGTATATGGCTGACTCGTCCGAACTGATTAAAAAACAAAACAAAAACAAAAAGAACTAATTAACGATGAATCACTTTGTTTTATTTACAGGCTGCATTTGGCACGGGTGCAAACGATGTTACCCCAATGATAGGCAAACTACCAAAAGCCCTCGTACCAACCAGTCGTTTGAAGAACTGTACGCGTTGACACTTCTTAAAAAAACTGCCTTATGTCAGCTCGGGTATAAGTACGTTTGCATCTGGGAGCACGACTGGTTAAAACAGATACAGTCCGACCCCGAAATCGATTGGTTCGTTTCCCAGATCGACATCGAAGAACGATTAGACCTTCGAGACTCGTTCTTTGGAGGACGTACGAACGCTGCTAAATTTTATTACACGGCTACAGGCGAAGAAAAAATCAAATACGTTGACTTTACTAGGTAAGTTGAGTTTATGTGGATTTATGTATAACATCAGTAAAAAAGAAAAGTTAAAACAAAAGTAATAAAAGAATATCGATATAATAAGAATGATTATTAGTTATTGTATTAGGTCAGCACATATTACTTCAATAAGCATTGTAATTGTTTTGCATATTATTTTTTATTTTAGTTTTTACCCTTACGTCAACAAATACAGTCGCTACCCAGTGGGACATCCGGACATAATAACTAAGGATTTTAGGCCTTTAGACGAATATTCTGGTCTCGCTAAGATCAAGATCTTACCCCCAAGGGGACTCTATCATCCTGTACTACCATACAGATCGTGCGGAAAGCTCAAGTTCCCGCTATGTCGTACCTGCGCTCAGCCTGATAAAACATCAATTACCTATTGTTCGCACACGGAGGAGGAGAGTTCCATCATAGGTACTTGGTGTACACCAGAAATCGAGGTCGCCATCAGCAAAAAGTACAGAGTGATGCAAGTGAACGAGGTGTACCATTGGTCAGAATCATCTCAGTATGACCCATTGAAGAAAGAAAGTGGACTGTTTGCTGAATATGTGAACACATTTCTAAAATTCAAACAACAAGCGTCAGGTTGGCCCGGCTGATGTAAGACGGATTCGCACAAATTACAGTATATACGAAACTATTTCGAAAAAGAAGGAATCCAGCTAGATTCCGATGCCATCATGACAAACCCCGGTCTTTGCTCTATTGCCAAGCTGTGCTTGAACTCGTTCTGGGGTAAATTCGGACAACGGCTGAACCAAGGACAGTGTCAGTACTTTCACGAGGTAGAGTTAGATGATTTTTTTTAAAAAGCTGTCCGATCCAACCAAAAAAGTTAAAGACTTTCATATCATCAACGAAGAAAACATCCAATTCGTGCCTGAAGATATGAAAACAAATGTGTTTTTGGCTGGGCTAGACTGAAGTTATACAAAGTACTGAGCAGTTTAGGAGAAAGCGTTTTGTATTATGATACAGATAGTGTAATTTATGTCAGCAGTCCAGATCAATACGATCCACCCCTCGGCGACTTTCTCGGTGAGTTGACGGATGAATTACAGGTTGGAGACTACATTACTGAGTTCGTTTCAGGAGGACCTAAAAATTACGCATATACTACTTCAAAAAACAAAACAGTATGAAAAATTAGAGGGTTTAGTCTCAATTACAACAACGCCCAGCTTTTAAATTTCGACAGCGTAAAGGAGATGGTTACACATATTCATCCGGGGATAAGCAGCACCTACAAGACCGCATCAAACAAACGAAAAGGGGACGATACGGTCGTATTATCGAGTAAAAAGTTTATCGAAACTGTTAACCCAATAAAAATTACTAGAGATAAAACGTCAAATGTCATTTATAACAGAGAAGAAAAGAAAAACTACAGGGTCGTTTACGATAAACGAGTGATGCTTGACAATTTAAATACCCGACGTTACGGATATTAGCAATACAAACGCAAACACGCACACGCAACATCACCAACAAAGACGCTTTTGGAGGAAAGGAGGGTACCCTAAGTAGTGACACCACCTTCTCGTGGTTTAGGGTGTAAGTAGCTTTCGGGCGAAACTAAGAGTGTCACATTTAAAGTTTATAAGAGTATTTTGAAGGAATATTATTAAAAAATATATATATAAAAAAATGGACCGAACAGTCAGCGAACTTTCTCGAGAAAAGATGTCATGTTAAGGCATTTAAGAAAGAAACACCCTACACACATCAGTGAATCGAATTCGCCTCCGCCGCCGCCGCCGCCAGAAATGAGCATCAGCCAAGCGCCGCTACCGCAGCCGCTGCAACGAGACACGGACCTGAGCTTAATACCGTTCGAGCCTTGTTCTAGCCTCATGTTGGCGGGGCCAACGGGGGTTGGGAAAAGTTGGTGGGTTTGCCAATTTCTGCATCATAGGGATAGCATGTACGTGAATGATCCGCCGATAAAAGTGATGTATTGTTACGGCGTGTATCAACCGCTGTTCGATGACATGGAAAGAAACTTGACTCATTTTACCTTACATCCAGGATTACCTACGCAAACGGAAATAGAAGAGTTTTAAGACGATCAACATAACCTAATTGTGTTAGATGATCTCATGCATCAAGTCTTAGAAAGCCGAGATATGGAGATATTGTTTACCCAAGGCTGTCACCATTGGAAGTTGAGCGTAATCTATATCACGGACAGGGTAAATCGGCTAGAACAATAGCGCTCAATAGTTGGTATATGGTATTATTCAAAAATGTAAGAGGAACTTCGCAGATCGCCACACTAGGGAGGCAACTCTTCCCCGGAAAATCCAATATACTGGTTGAAGCTTACCAAGATGCCACAAAGGTGCCTTACGGTTATTTGATCGTTGACCTGTCACCAAAAGGTAAAGATACATACAGATTGAGAACAGATGTATTTCCTGGAGAAGATCCCATCGTCTATATACCGAAAAGTTTATAAGAGGCATCAATAGAAATTTAAAAAAAAAAAAGAATGAGTCGACTCGTCAAAAGACATTGGAGCTATATTCAATTATTGATGTATATGACCTCAAAGCTTCAACGCAAACAGTTATTAGACACGATTACCAACGATCAACGGTTAATTTTCTTCTACTTATACTTCCAATTACGCCATCTAACAAGTCAAAATTGAAGAAACATAAAAACATCACTAGGCAAATTGCAGATACCTCAATAAGCCTTAAGAAGAAAAAGATCATACTGCGCAGACAAGGAAAAGTGGTTGCCTTGTTACCTCCAGGAATCCCAGTACGTGACGGAGAAAAGAAAATCAAGAAAGTAAAGGTAATTAAACAAGAAGCAGTCCGAGGGACGGCCATAGTCCCCTACCGGGTCTAGTGCAAAACTAACAATTCAGAAGCTGCACAGTTGTCGAAGGTTACTGTTTTGTCAACACAATAATTGCACAAATGTCAAACTGCTGTTAAAGGTTACTGTGTTTCGTCAACACAATAATGGCAAAAAAATCAAAGAAATAAAGTTGTTATTAGCCAGTTTGTTAATTCTGAAGTTATTGAAGAAACAGTTATCTTTGAATGTACCCATATGAAAGGTTGAATGTAGCCATGTGAATGATCATGCAAGGAATGTTGAATACCTTACCATGTTTAGCTGCAACATATGTGTTCCTGTGTTCTGAAGGTATCGTGACCTTGATGTTTGAGCTATGGAACTGGGTCTTGCGCGTGACACGCCGTTTCATTATGGTGAACATTTTAGCCAAGTTATTTCAAAATCATACAATGCATGACAAAGTTACAGCCCGGACAAGCCTATTTCTGACATTTAACCTCCAAGTGTGACCTCGACCTAAGAGCTACGGACCTGGGTCTTGCGTGCGACACGCCTTCTCGTAATGGTGAATATGTGTGCCAAGTTATTTCAAAATCCCACGATGCATGACCAAGTCACAGCCGGGACAAGCATATTTCTGACCTTTAACCTCCAACTGTGACCTTGACCTTTGAGCTATGGACCTGGGTCTTGCGCGCGACACGCCGTCTCATTATGGTGAACATTTGTGCCAAGTTATTTCAAAATCCCACAATGCATGACAAAGTAACAGACCGGACAAGCCTATTTCTGACCTTTAACCTCCAAGTATGACCTTGACCTTTGAGCTACGGAACTGGATCTTGCGCGCGACACGCCGTCTCATTATGATGAACATTTGTGCCAAGTTATTTTAAAAGCCCACTATGCATGACAAAGTTTCAGCCCGGACAAGCGTATTTCTGACCTTTAACCTCCAACTGTAACCTTGACCTTTGAGCTACGTACCTGGATCTGCGCGCGACACGCCGTCTCATTATGGTTAACATTGTGCCTAGTTATTTCAAAATCCCACGATGCATGACAAAGTTAGTCCGAACAAAAAAACAGACTGACCTTTAATCTCCAACTGTGACCTTGACCTTTGAGCTACGGACCTGGATCTTGCGCGCGACACGCCGTCTCATTATGATTAACATTTGCGCCAAGTTATTTCAAAATCCCACGATGCATGACAAAGTTACAGTCCGGACAAAAAAACAGACTGACTGAAGCACTGAGGGACTGACTGACAGACGGGGGGCAAACCTAAAGTCCCCTCCGGTCCGGACCGGTAGGGGACTAAAAAGTTATACCAACCAAAAGGTGGATTACCGTGTAACGATGACAGATTGGAAAAAATATCTCGCGTCTATTTACCTTGATGCCAGCCATCCGGGTAGTTATGCTGATACAAAATCGTGAAATCCGAAGGCAAACATAAAATTGGAAAATATAAAATCAGAAAATGGTTACAAGATCAGGAATCTTACTCGCTCATCAGAGGCGCCAGAAGACACTTTCCGAGATCCAGAGTGATAGTAGAAGGTTTGGACAGTATGTGGGACATAGATTTAATGGACATATTTTCATTGGCGGACAAAAGTAATGGAATAAAGTACGTGTTAGTTGCCATTGATGTATTCTCGAGATATACTTGGTGTCAACCTTTAAAAAACAAGACGGGAACTGAAGTAGTAAAAGCTCTACGCCTTATACCCGAAAATAAGGGAAAACCGGAAGTTATAAGAAGCGACAAAGGCCGTGAGATACGTAACAAAGAAGTGTTACGATACTTAAAATGTATGGATATTCATCATTTTGTAACACAAAAAGACCAAAGCCAACTATGCGGAAAGGAAGGGTGATCAAAACCTTAAAACATAAGATGTTTCGATTCATGCTAAAAAAACAGAACATCTCGGTACATCGATGACCTTGCTGCTTTAGTGAATAGCTACAATAACACGATTCATCAACGTTTGGGTCAAACACCCTCATATCTATTAATAAGAAAACGGAGGGAGAACGTCGCCTTGTACAATACCTGTTGCTGAAGAAAAAGAATTCGAATAAAATGAAAAATCGACGAAGGAGATTCAAGTTAAAGATCGATCATCGCACGTGAAAGGAGTATTTGATAGAGAGTATTCCCTAAAGTGGACCGTAGAATTATTCAAAATCAAAAGAAGAGCGATGAGAGATGATTTAGCGATATATACTCTAGAAGACTGGACCGGCGATCATGTCGAAGGCAAATTTTATGAAGCCGAATTGCAAGCGGTCAAGGTGGGTGAAACTACAGAATATCATATTGAACAAATATTGAAAAAAAGAGTTCGTAATAAAAAGCGCGAAGTTCTCGTTCGGTGGTTACACTGGCCAAAAAAATATGACTCTTGGATTCTCGAAAGTGATGTACATCAATACTCATAAAGCCGGATTTATTTCGAAATGTTTTCTTATTGAAAGACAAAAGAAAAAGCTTATAAGAGTGTTACTGAAATGTTTACTGTGCATGAAAACGGAACGATGGAAGAAGAACACTACCTGTTCCCGAGTAGTCAGAATTCTAAAGAGGAATATCCAGATAATACGTCTACAGATTTCACTATAGAGTTACCCAGAACGTATCTACTGGAGTGTAACTGGGAATGCGAATTAAAGGAAACTGAAACTGTTATTCGCGATGAGATTCTATATGTGTGTACCGACCTTTGGCAAGAGTATTACGTAGAAAATACCATGTTTCCCGTGTTAAGGGTAATCCGAAGTATGAAAGTAGGAAAAATGCCAAATACCTATAATCTGTATAATAAAAACGAACACGTTAAATCGATTGCGAATCTGTATAAGGGGGCCAGGACTACAAATGATAAATAAAGATAAAACTACACTTCGCTGCACGCTGCATTTCAGAAAATCGAGATGGACGTAGACAAATAGAAGAGACACTTTCGTCGAATGGCTGAAGGAAAAACACGCCCTAACAAAAGCGGACAATATGTTGTAGATAGTGGTCAAAGTGGAGGGATGTCAACAGGTGAACCCATCATAAAATGTGTGACGCCTATGGCTCAAGCTGTGGAACTATCCAAATCTGACTCGAAAGGCCAACATGAATTAGTTTATAAGGGCAAGTCAATTTCAGCTAAACGAAAGGTCACACCAACCAAGAGAAAGCTATTTTCCAAAGCTGCGAAAGGAAATAAGAAACCGCGTGTGAAAGATTTTGTGTGGAAAAAATGAATGGCGAAATCCACGATAACGATTTGGCTTTGTTTCAACAGCCTGAAGTAGAAGTGGGATCCCAGATTTTTTTTAGACCTACCAATCAGCTTACAGACGGTTCAGCCATAGAATTTAATATACCGGGAACGTCGTCTACCTAGATTTGAAAAACACGTTACTTCATGTCAAACTAAAAATAACTAAAGCTGATGGTACGATATAGGTGCTACCGAAAAGGTTGCGTTAACAAATGCCCCATTGCATAGTATCTTCTCGCCAATCGACGTTAACGTGCAGCAACATCCTACAAGTGAACTCGGTACCAACTATCCGTATAAAGCGTATCTGGATCTTCTCTTGGACACTCCTACTCAGCACGATTTAGACTGTCAGCTATTTATAAAAGATGATGACGATTCCCCAGGGGTAACAGTTCCAGCGGGGACCAATAGCGGTCTTTTCGAAAGATGGAAATTGACAGGGTCATCAAAAATCGTGGATCTCATTGGACGCTTAAACGTAGATATATGTCAGCAAGATCGACTGCTATTAAATGGAGTTGTGATCAACTTTAAATTATGGCAGAGTACAAACCCATTTAGATTGACAGCGGCGTCGGCTACAGAAGCATATAAAGTGAAAATTACGGAGGCTGACCTCAAGGTAGCTGATGTTAAAGTCAACCCCAGCGTTATCATAGCTCATACGGACGTGCTCAAGACAACTGAAGCACTCTATCCCTATACACGCTCTGTAATCAAGACCTATGCCGTACCCAAGGGACAATATTCCTTCATCACCGACGACTTATGTCAAGGAGAAGTTCCGAAACAACTGATAGTAGGTATCTGTCTTCGTCAGCCATCCACGGAGATTTCACTAAGCCCCCCCCCTAAAACTTTCAACACTTCAACTGTATCTACGCAGGATTTTTCGTCGACAGTCAGTCAACACCTTCTCAGCCATTACAGCCAAATTATAAGGGTAACAACTACGTTGAAGCTTTTCAAAGGTTGTGCTCTGATCATCGGCAAAGAGCGGTACATATCAGTAGGAAAGGATTTCAAAACGGAAGTTGCTTGTAGGTGTTCAACCCAGACGGGGATACCAGAGATCGTTTAAGTTCTCTGAAGCTCTGCCAGAAACATGTACAGTGATCGTGTGTGCCAAGTTTCCAGCTTTAATGAAAATTGATGCTAGCAGAAACGTGACATAAGAACAATGAATACGTTCCAGTTAACGTATCTTTTAAAAACGTATCCTATAGTACAAAAACAATTTGGAGGCGTGATTCCTGCGGATACACTACCCTACGTCATTAAATATAGACCCCGGATTTACATCGTTAACACCGATGACAGCAGCCAACCAGGCGAGCACTGGGTAGCGTTTTATTTTCCCTCCAAGGGACCTTCAAAGTTTTTCGATTCTAATGGACGAGCGCCCGAATATTACCATAGACGATTCAGGCACGTGTTGCTTAAAAATGGAGGACATTATATTTACAATAATGATAAAATACAGCAATCAAGAACAATAACTTCCGGTTATTTTTGTTTGTATTTCGTTTTTTATCGATGTCGTGGATGGACTAGGAGACGCATTGTAAATAGTTTTGATAAAGTAAACTCTAACTCTAATGAAGAAAGAGTCAGACATTTTGTTGGATGTTTATAGTGCATGTTCAATAAAAAAAAAGGTATATATTGTTTAATAAAATTCACCTGACATGTTACTGCCTTTAACAAAAATGAGTTATACTTTTCACCCCCAAACAGGTAGTTACCGTATTCAGTTAGAACAAAAACCTCTATAGTCACCACAACATTATGTAAAAGCGTTGGTAAGTATGTTAAAAACAACTACGATATAACTATTGAAATAATTTTATTTACCTCTCTCAGCGGAATACGCTAGGTATTAGGGCGGTCCCCTTAGCGTACTTTACAATAATTATAATTCTATCAATGTAGGCATGCATATTTTATACAATTGTGTTTCTTTCTTAATTCCCGTCATCAACACTGCGCCCGTATGAAAGCAAGTAAAATGAATAGCGTTCTTCATAAACATGGCCGCTGGAAATCTCTCTGGTTCGTAGTTTCCTTCATAATGAGTCACAATCTTAGGTAATCGTCCCTCCAACATAAAATAGGCAGAGATTGTAGATATCACGATGTTTTGTAACTTGACGTTCCACCCCATACGTTGTAGTATTCTGGCATATCGCCTTACTCGTTGTTTGGCTTCTTTGGTAGAGTTCACTTTTCCGTTCACCATCATTTTCCCGTTGATAAACAACATACAATTTCCACTGATCTTCCTGTGTTTCCATATAGCTCCCGAAAACTTTCTAGGATTGTACACTATATTACTACATTTAAACGTTAATTGCCTCAAATTTATGTCACAATGTAAATCCGTATTACACACAATGTTCGTAATTATCGTAGCACTGCGTTGGTATCTCTACGGCTTCTCTGGCTTCTCTGGCTTCTCTGGCTTCTCTTCTTAATTGGTAACATCTTAACCACCAACTGAAGTCATCAATCAGTGAAATGATAAGTAACATAATGAATAATCTGTCTATATAAACGTTTCCTTTATATCATGAGGTTAACGGCACGTGCCAAAATGCTGTCTTCCCATTGGTTATTCTCATTCTAATGTAGATGACAACGCACTCACGTTTGACGTATAGAATGGTACTTTATTTCGATCAAAAATCACCAGGACGACGAACCTCATTCACAAGAAATCCCACCGTCATAGTTGTCTTCTTTTCCACACCCACCATCTTGCCATATTCGCAGTTAGAAGACCATTTCAGGTGTTCTATCATAGCTTCGTCGCCCCTCTCCCAAGAGCTCACTTTGACTTGGCAACGAAAACACGTAACCATGTCAGATTTTCCCGCGTAATAAAATCCGGCCTTAGCTAGTTCGTACTTATTGGGTAAAATCTGTTTCGGAAAAGCGTCAAAAGTTGCCAAGCGTGTTTCATAATAGTTCATCTTGAAAGCGGGGTAAACAGAATCCATCGTATTCATCTTAACATAACAATGACGCATATCTTCGAAACTATCCCTTATAAAAATCAATCCATATATTAATTATGCCCATCAAAATCCATTTTGACATCAAATCACGTGCGCTCGTTAAAAAACGTGTCGAAACGCGCGTACCTAATCGACGTCGCCTTAGATACGGATCTATTTTTAGATACCCTTTCTATAATTTATGCGTGACGTCATCCGCTGGGGGCGTGGCTTCGCCTGTCAATCATGCCCCGAAAGTGATGGGGATGTAGTTATGCGAACCGACACGTACGCTCTTTCATTTTTTTTTCATATTTGGAGAGCGAGTTGAACGTCAGAATACAACAGACAGAAGTCCAATGTATTAGACTAGAGGACAGAGCATGTTTGAAAGTGGGATGGGAATAACGATATATGCCAATGCTATAACTTGGCTCCAGACAATAGTTGATCATTATGTTTTTTTTCACCTTAGATCTAGATGTTACAATTATGAACTTCCCCAAAGTATAAAATGTGTATGAGACTGTCACCTCATTATAACATTCCTACGGCATAATTCATATTTTGTAGTTTTCATTGCCATCTTCTATTACTTACATTCTATTTCAATTTTTTTTGCAAGTAACTGATCCTGCATCAATTCGAGAGAGGCTGTAGAGGGCTTCTCACACTGTGTTGCGACATAGCCTCACCAGCAATACAACAAAACATGTACCCAAAATATAGCAAACCTGAACACAAATAGTAACACAAACTATAACCCATTGGTTGACATCTTTAGTTTCAAAATACGTTTTTGCAGCCCCTCCCCCTTCAACACACACGCACGCACACACACGCCAAGGTACATGCCCAAAACTGTTAATATCCCCGCCACCCCAACATTTAATTTTGTTTATATTTATATAATTGACCACTCAAAAATTAGTACAAGACCTTATAAGTAATTTATGAGAGTATCCAACGAGAGGGGACAGTACATCTCAGAATCCTTGGTATTCTGCTGACTACTTCGGATTCTGCTGACTAAACCCCAGGAACAGACTCAATGGAAGTCTGCTCTCTTTTGTTATAGTGTATTGGGTTCATAAATTTCCATAGTTCCATAGACCATTTCCTTAGTTTATAATATGTCTTTTGTTTCATATAATTGTTTGTTTTTCGCCTATTCTTATCAGTAAAAGGTCCAATACTAAAAAGTTGACAGAACGAGTTTTTTTCTCCTCAGAAAAATAAATACCCCCCACCCCACAACCTCATTGTACAACCTTGTTAAGCTATGTTTGATAGGGATAGGGTGCGTTTTTGTCAGCAGGGATCCTGGCCTTTCAAAAATCAAAAGGGTCATCCTCTTTCCATAGACACATCACCCACGAATGGCTTCATGGAAAGAGAAATTATGGTGTGGACAATGTTTTTCATTTTTCTCTCGGTGACCATGACCTTTGACCTCAAATCAATAGTATCATCATCAAACCACAGGCAGTCAAATCATGAAATGTTTATGAAATTAACTTAAGGGAAAGAAGATTTATAGTGAGGGCACGTTTTTCATGATCAGGGAACTTGATCATTGACCTACTGACCTCACAATCAATACTGGTCATCATCTCACCACAGACAGCAATCACTCATTATTTGGTAAGACTCGCTCCAGGGGAAGTGGAGTTACAGTGCGGACATTGTTTTCATGATCGAGTGACCTTGACCGGTGACCTTTGATCTATTGAACTCAAACTGAATAGGGATCAAAGACTGTCAACCCTAGAAGTTTCATGAGATTTGCTTCAAGAGAAGAGGAGTTACAGCGTGACAAATGCTTTTTTATGATCGAGTCATGGTGAACTTGACTGATTTCAAAATCTAAAGGGGGTAATTATCTCACCACTGGCGAAATCTCATCAAAAAGAGGAGTTGCAGTGCAAACAAGGTCTTTCATTATCAGGGCAAGGTGAACTTGATCTTTGACCTATTGACCTTCAAATTCGGCTATTCTAATCAGTAAAAGGTCCAATACTAAAATGCTTGACAGAACAAGTTTTGAGACTCGCTCCAGGGGAAGTGGAGTTACAGTGCGGACATTGTTTTCATGATCGGGTGACCTTGACCGGTGACCATGACCTTTGATCTATTGAACTCAAACGGAATAGGGATCAAATACAGCCAAGCCTAGAAGGGTTTTCACATTCTTAAACGAGCCTGGTAAGTCATCCTCTTACCATAGGCAGTTAACCCAAGAAGTTTGATGAGATTTACCTCAGAGGAACTGGAGTTACAGTGTGGACAAGGTTTTACTTTATCGGTTCACAGTGACCATGACCTTTAACCTACTGACCTCAAAATTAAAAGGGGTCATTCTCTTACCACAGGCTGCCAACCCACAAAGTTTGATGATATTTGTTTAAGGGAAAGTGGTTACAGTGCATTCACTGTTTTTCATTATCGGGTCGCAGTGACCTGTTTTACAAACCTCCAAATGTAACATGCACATTGACGCTTGGTACATTTTGTCAAATGTAGGAGGAGTAGCGCAGACAAGATTTGACAAGGTTTTTCATTATCAGGCCACAGTGACCTTGACCTTTGACTTACTAACCTCAAAATTGGATATGTACAACTAGAAATCAAAGTGAGTTTTCTTAACAAGTTTTGTTAAATACAACAAGCCGTTTAGAAGTAGCACAGACCAGATTTGACAGGTGCATTATCAGGTCTCGGTGACTGACCTACTGACCTCAAAATAAGATATACACAACTTTAGAGTTAAAATCCTGCCATGTTAGGATACACGTGACCATGTCATTGAAATTGAAATACTTTGTCCTCACATTCTACAATCGTTAAAATGATAGATCATTTGAAGATTGGGATATGTAGAGGGGTGAGGTGTTGTGAGAACACTAAAGGGAGAGACAATGACCTCATATAGTATGTGTTAGGACCTAAATGTCCTCACTTAAAACTCATTTACGTCATGTTCTATTTTGTCCTCACATGGATGGTTAATCAATTCCTATTGTTCTTGTACATACATGTATTTCTATTCCTCAAAGTCCAAATCAGACAGACCATGTTAGGCAAACCCACTCTATTTTTAAGAGGCAGACCCTAAAACTTTTTATGCCAAAATTAAAAAAAAATCCGAAGAATGACTTATCACATAGCTTACACCATGGAAATGAAATTTAACACCATTCTATATTTTCTGTAATCGGCTGGGCATTGGTGGTATAACTATGCAAATAATTACCGAATTATTCAGCAAAAGTGTAAAATATTTATGCAAGCCATATATGACTTGCCTAGAATGTCATATAAAACGTTCAGAGAAGTTTTTCTTTCATGTAAGCTGGCTTGCAGAACGTCGGTGGTTCTACCCAGGTGCCCGAAAATTGCCCGGAGGGGCTCCAACTTTCGGGCACCTGGAGTCTTCCTCCACCAGTGGAAGCTGGAAAGTCGCCATATAAACCTTAGCTGTTGGTGTGACTATAAAATCCAATTCAATTCAATTCTTTCATGTAAAGAATGAGATGCTAATAAACTAGAAAACTAATTAGTAAATTGCATTTTAAACAATGGCCTTCTGATTTAAAGTGTCCTATTTTTTGTAACAGGAACGCGTAATTTGACTATGATGGTCTTGTATCGAGGTAACCCGACATCACAGAGAAACTTTCATGTTGTATCATCAACTTGTATGGGTTTTAAGTGATAAATAAAATCTCACAGTATCAAAAAAAGTATGAGAGTAAGTGACCAATCAACATGTCGCCAGTTGTCAATCATTTATCCATTTCAACCAATCAAACCAAAACGATAACTCCAACAAACAACAGCCATGTCACTGTATAATAAAGCACATGCAGTTATGTTATATTGTCGATATACTCCGACATCGACAATAGGGCGGAGATATCTAAGAAGTGGCGACAGTAAGTAATGGATAAGAAACATAACAACATCACCTGGTTTCTATATTTTTATTAGTAGTCAGATCTCATGGGGGTATTAGTCAAGGAAATACTTGTCATAAATAAAAATCAACATATACTCATCTAAATGAATTTACTACATGTAGCAAATGAATACAAAAATATTGATGTTTATCTACACTTGTTCTGTTCATCAACATAATTTAAAATGGCATTTGATTTCTTAAAAAAAACCTGATCTTAGAGTTATCATTTAATGAAGTTTACTCTTAAAAAACACAAACAGATGATTACGAATATAAAACTTCTTAGTTGAACACGTTAACACTACTTTAAAGGGACACACGGCAATCTTGACTTTTTGAATTGAATTGGGGTTTTAAGGCGCACCAACACATGAAAAGGTTATATGGCGCCTAACAGGCATGAACATGCCAGGCTCATCTTCCATGTACATCAAGATAAAATATGGAAAATGGGCCTAGAACCTTCTCACCCTGAACTGCAGAGTTGCTGCAAATTCTATCGTAGAAACTCCATTTACGCTGGAGCCACGTTATTGTTTTTCTGCGAGCGAGATAGCACCTGAAACACTGCAGGGATCATGATGAAGACCTTAAATGAATATGAACAAAAAATGATAAAATGAACATGAATTTGGTGGGATTCTACCCCACTCCAAAGGGATCTGCAGTGGCCCTATTCTTTGCCAACTCGCGGTGTTCCGTTATTTCAATCATTAATATTAATTATAAGAATAGTATAAACCAAATAGTTTTTGTTTATTACTGACTTTTGATAATACTGCGCCAATAATATATTTCAAAATTTGGTAAAATAACATAGAAAATTGAAAACACGAACATTTATTTAATGATACGCAAGCCGGTTAAAGTCAAAATGTTCCTTGATAAATAGGTAGAGACGCTATTATTGATGCTTGTTAAACATCAAGATTGCCATGTGCACCTTTAACATGTAGAAACTTCCATAACATGTAAACATGTATGAAACATGTATCTAACATATAAACCCTTCTGTAATGTGTAAACACTTCCATAGTATGTAAACATTTCCATAACATGTAAACACGTATGTAATATGTAAACACGTAAGCAACAGGTAAAAGTACTGTAACATTTAAAAATGAAGGACGAAATTAACATGACTAATCATAAAACTTAAATGTTTTTTGGTCAAAATGATTTCTTTCATAAATGGAACACGAGATCTATATAATCGAGATATAACTGGCTGCCTTTATTGCAAAAATCTAACAATATTCTGACAGAAAGTGCCATTTATCTAAGTGCCTCATTTTGATACATAGTAAAATGAAAGGCTTTAATATGAAGTGTCATCACGTATTTATCCCTATAACCATCCATGCTTCTTTATCCGCCCTCGCTGATTGATATTCCTAAAAACAATTAGAAACCAATTTAGCGGTGAATACCTTACCAACATTTTGTATGTTGACACGCATTAATAAATATGAACATGTATGCTAAAAAGCCATCAAGCATTGTCAGTGTAAAATCTTGCACACTTGTTTTCCAATCAAGTTTCATTTCCTATAGAAACAGTTTCAAATGACTTCATTAAATAGAAGTCGTAATAACTGTTCTTTTTTGGTATCCTGATCAGGGGGTACAGGGTGAAATATGGTAATTATATTGCGTAATTTGATGGTAATGTTAAATGCAAAAATGCAGTCTTTAATAACCAGTTTATATGAGACAACCTCTACTGCTTGAAAACAGCAAGCATATAAAACAGTCTATTAAATCATTTTAGAATTATTTTATCATTAGAATTTTGTGTTTCTGAGTTTCAAGAACCTCACTACTCAATGTCCAGTAAAACCTCAGTGTGTTCTGAGAATACAATGAGCATTCAATTAACTGGTTTCATTGGTCCAATTTTTATCAGTGAACCAATCAGAATGCTTCATTCATAATTTCCTTTGGTTGCTTCTATCATGACATCACTTTCTGGTATTATGACATCACACCCTGGATAATTATGACATCACGTCATGCTATTATGACATCACATCATGCTATTATGATGCAGCTCAATGTGTTCTCAGAACACAATGAGCCTTTTAATTGCTGTGAGCAACAGATTAAGAATATTTGTATCACTCATTGAGGAATGAGTTTCTTGAAACCAAGAATCACAGAATTCTAAAGATAAAATAATTCTAAAATGATTTAATAGACTGTTATAAATATAAAGTATAAGTTAACACACTCTTTAAAACAGTTTGTACACCAGACTAATGGTTCCCTTCAGCTTGTATTGGGAACAGACAACAGGGTACCATCAGTATATACTGAGCATTGACTATTGGTTCCCTTCTGTTTGTTTTGGGAACAGACAACAGGGTACCACTAGTATATACTGAGCACTGACTGTACCCAGTATATACTGAGCACTGACTGTACCCAGTATATACTGAGCACTGACTGTACCCAGTATCTACTGAGCACTGACTACCGGTTCCCTTCTGTTTTTTTGGGAACAGACAACATGGTACCACTAGTATATATACAGAGCACCAAGGCCAACAGGGTACAAGAGATGCAATGTATTCAACATGTGCACCACAGACAACAGGGTACCAGTACAATACAGATGCATAGCATGCAAAACAGGATACCAGTAGATATGCATGGCTGAAACCTGGTAACAGTATAAATGCATTGTAGGTAACAGTGTCAGCAATTTTTCATAATTTAAGAGAAATCAATCAGAACAATATATACTTCGAATTAAACAACTGAAACACCCTCTTAACCAACCCAAAAAGGCACATAATTAAATAATGTATAACGATTATTAAAATGCCCACTTGAGTCGGGGCAAGAACATTTATATTTACAATTTTGTTGTTCTTCTTGTCACTCATTTGTCACTGCGTAAATGTTTGATCTCAGTTGATACAGAGGTACAGGTAACCCAACTATGAATGATATGATGTAAATAATAACTGATAACACAAGACAATGATATTGACATAAAACATGCCTAGATGAATGAATTGAGTTTTATGGTGCACAAACCCAAAAAAGGTTATATGGGACCAACCGAAATGGACATTCCAGGCCCATCCACCGTTATATGCAAGAAGGATCAAGAACCTTCTCCATGCAGAAGAGGGGGGGGGGGGGCCCCTCCTCAGTAACTAAATTGAACTGAATTGGGTTTTAAGGCGCAACAACACATGAAAGGTTATATGGCGCCTAACAGGCATGAACATGCCAGGCTCATCCTCCATGTACATCGAGATAAAATATGGAGAATGGGCCAAGGACCTTCTCACCCTGAACTGCAGAGTTGCTGCAAATTCTATTGTAGACACTCCATTTATGCTGGCCCTCCTCAGTAAATGTTTACAAAAAATAACTGACATCCATTCAAAATCATAGATATGTTGCCATAAATTAAGGGTTCTAAAGTTGTGTAAGCACAGCTAAAATACATTCCGTGTTGACAGCTCTACTAACTTAATTGGTTTTCTGTTGGCATCTGTGCTATTTATACATTATCGATACCCTGCTGACCTGGACCCCACAAATTGGGAACCAAGTATAAAATAAAGCTTACATTGATCTAACAGCACTGCAACCCACACACATCTAACTAATACATGCATTTCACTCTACTGAATCATTTCTTAAAGGGACACTTGTAAGTAAGCAGATATTGAGCATAGCCAAATAACTGTCTGATTTTTATTCAGTGATATGTCTACATGAAAACATTAGCATAGACCCAGATAAGCCTGTAATACATTCGCGAGTTTGGAAAAAAAAGAAAAGTTTTTTTTATTATTTGTGAATAATGTGGGACCAACTTTATTTACATTTTCTGCTGATCACATGACATCCATTAGTGCATTAGCTTTTATATATTGCATCTATTACGTAATACATCTGGCCCAGTTAGCTCAGTCGGTAGCGACACTCGACTATTATTACTTGTGAGTGTAATTTTAGTGTGGATTACGAGTTCAATCCCACGAAACGGTTATTCTTTTTTTGTACCTCTATTAAATTCCGTCAATCTTGGTTTTATTTAGTAAATATTCAATAATGGTTGGTGTGTTATGTTTGTCAACGTAATTATTTTGTGTTTTATAGGCTAAAAGTTACGGACATTGTCCCTTTAAGACTGTGTTATGTATTGGGCATCATGAGGAAACGTTCTGCATTCTTGAATATTATTATTATTTTTTTTTTAAATAAACCAACATAAAAAGATGTTATCATTTTATTATTGTGAACATTCCACACCAGTCAACTAACTCACTCAAAAATCAACCTCCTTTAACTCAATGTTTATAATTACAGAATTTAATTTTACAGCTCAACAGCACAAAAAGGGTATATGGCGCCAACAGGAATAAACATTCCAGACCCAACCTCCATTTATATAAAGATACATTTAGGCAGAATTGATCGAGAACCTTCTCACCTGCAGAGTTTCAGCAGGTTCATTATATTGTAAATAGACTATTTATCATCTGGGATAAATTAATGTAAATGTATGTTCATGTAAATGTATGGCCATGTAAATGCATGTCCATGTAAATAAATGTATATCCATGTAACTATATGTCCATGTAACTATATGCCCATGTAAATGCATGTCCATGTAATTGTATGATAATAATGAATGTCCATGTAAATGTATGTCCATGTAAATGTATGCCCATGTAAATGCATGTCCATATAAATGTATGATAATAATGGATGTCCGTGTAAATGTTTGTCCATGTAAATGCATGTCCATATAAATGTATGATAATAATAGATGTCCGTACAGATAAGGGCATGTTGAAAACAAGTCGTCTTGAGACAAAACCATGTAAAAGGTTGAAGTTTATTATGGGATTGCCCAAAACAAAGAGCAGCTTTAGACCTTGTACCGAACATAATCTCAATATCTGTTTTCCTTTCCGTATAAGCTACCTACACAGTTACATTGCAATATCTCATTCCTAACTGTAGTTATTAGCCTGAAACCATTTTTCTATATTTAGTAACAGCGACCTTCACCCCAGTGATCTCAAATACAATACTGGGCTTCCTTGCCATATAAGCTACCTACATAGCAAGTTGTTTTCCATTATCTCATTCCTAACGGAAGTTTGTCCAGACATACATACCTGAATGCCTGTATGTACACAGATATACATAAGGTTGACACATTGAAATAAATATTGACATGTTCTCACCCCACTTCCCCACTTTCTAGAAAGTTTAGTAGAATAAATCAATCTTTTTGTTTGTTTGTTTGTTGTGTAATACAAATTCTGTATAGGCAACTGGCCGGTAAAGTTTACACATTTTATCTCGGATGAATTATATACTAATAATTATGTGTCATTCTCTCGTATTCAATGAAAATAAATGCAACATGGAAGTCTATTTTATAGAAAAAATATGAAATGGTTCATTCGGGATGAGAAATTTGATCAAATATGGTTCGTTTGTTCATATGCCCCACCAACTACACACCCTAAGACTTTTAAAAATAAAATGGTATATACAATGCTTTTGGATAATTCGTTTCAAAATGACAATAAAGAAATGAGAAATGTCCACACACCCTACTTGAGAGGACGAGAGGGGTTTACAGATTAAATTGGAAGATGACACTTTTACGTCTGCCATCAACCTCTTCTTGAAGTAAATCCCATGTCTGCGTTGGACGTGTTGGACATTTTGACAATATCGGAATTGCAGAACAAATAAGACATTTGAAATAAATGCGAGGTAACTACAAGTACCCTTAAATTCTAACAACATATTTAACTACACATAAATTGCATACATTATATTTCTTGCAAGAATATCTATATTATGAAAAGTGATGGTTTTGATCATTTGTAAAATATTTAGGTGATTTTATGTGGTCTGATGTGACTTACGGTAATGTTTAAATGCATATGTCAATACAAATGATATCAATAAATATAAAAATAATTTGTCAAAATAACTGACAAATTCTATGAAAGAAATAAATTAAAAAAGACAACAGTAATAAAAATAATATGGAGTAACAATACTAAAGTATCTCTAGAAATATGTATGAGCACAAGAAACTGGACGATATGATCATATCTATACACCCCAACCGGGCGCGCCATAATTTCATTACACCCCTGCGAGGCGTGACATAATTCCATAACACTGCTAACAGACCAGCAGTGATCGTACACCCCTATAGGATATACTATACACGCAAGTCAAAGAAGAAAAGTCACTTCCCAATAAGAGGCAGGGAAATAACTCCTGAAAATAAATCTCAAATATTTCACCAACACTTTCAATAATCGAAGAAGAAAAAAAAGGCGATATTATACCCTCGGCATAGAATTGACATTAGTGTGCTACTTTTTTTAGTTTAAAGGGACACACGGCAATCTTGATTTTTTAAAAACTAGCAGCGTCCCGTTTGTTTTTCTACATAAATTCCATTTGTTCAATCATTAATGTAAATTATAAGAATTGTATTAAGCCATTTGCTTTTGCATATTATTAATTTTTGATATTATTGCACCATTAATATATTAAAACTTATAGTATAATAAGACGAAATAGTGAATACTTAAAATTTGATTCATTTAAATGTAACCAGGGTAAAAGTAAAAATGATACTGGATATATAAATCGAGACACCCATTTTAAATACTTACAGATTGCCGTGTGTCCCTTTAATAATAGGAAATAAACCAAACCAGCTGGTTTTCAAAATATGTTGAAATAAAAGTGCTTATCATACAATGTCCAACAGTTTAAAGGGACTGGAGGCAATGTGGAAGAGCGACTGGTGTTAATCTCAATGGAAACCATCATTCATGCGTGGTCCAGTGGTAGAGCGCCGAACACAGAATCAAGAGGTGGTGGGTTCGATCCTCGCCGCGGCCACGTTATTTATCCTTGAGCAAGACAGTTAATCCACATTGCTTAGTACTGGTTCTACCCAGGAAGCCATCGAGAGATTAATCTAAGTTGCAATAACTTGTTTTGCAATCGATGTAAAATAAATGTTTAAACTAAAACCTTCATAATTATTATTTGCTTCAGGTTCCTATGTATGAAACGTGCATACGCATTAAATTAAGCCGCATGTTACCTTTCAGTTAATTACTGTTAATGAAAATGTTTGGTCAGGAAAGCTCGACAACTCGGCTGCGTTTGTTGCTAAATCATAAATATTAGTTTATTGGCGATTATACTGTTAACAACTTACAATTGTACATACTGAATTGAATTGGGGTTTTAAGGCGCACCAACACATAGAAGGTTATATGGTGCCTAACATGAATGAACATGCCAAGCTCATCCTGCACATCGAGATAAAATATGAAGAATGGGCCTAGAACCTTTTCACCTGCAGAACTGCAGAGTTGCTGCAAATTCTATTGTAGACACTCCATTTACGCTGGAGCCACGTTTATTGTTTTTCTGCCACTGCTCTAGTGATTTAATTGTACATATAATTAAAATATTAAAAGTGTACTTCTATGACAAAACAAGAATGTATAAGAGCCTTAGCCCTTAACCTGGTAATGGCGACTACACTAGCCTTTGCGTTCATTGTAAACCCAGATCAGCCTTCGAGTAACACGCAGGCTGATCAGGTTACAATGTCCGGCTGGTCATCAGTCATTTCTCCAAAACACCCCTTTGTAACATAAATGGAATAGCCTAAATTTAAAGAAGGAACAGTCTATTATACATTCATAGGGGGCTAAGGGTTAAAGAGTCACACAGCAATCAATTTGTTCAAAACTCATGGAATCTCGTTAGTTTTTTTACATAAATAAGAAAATTGAAATCTCAAATATTTATTTAATTATATTCAAGCAGTTTTAAGTCAAAATGATACAGGCTTAATAAATGGAGATGCTAATTTCAATGGTCGATATAAAACTCAAAATGGCCAGGTCTCTTTAAAGATAATAGCGTAAATGGTTTTCCATTCTCCTTCCATAGCAAAGTGACGATGCTGACAACCTGTTAAAAGCTCAAACCTCGTTGGAATTCTGGGAAACTTATTTTTCAAATTTCAAAGTAATTAGACCTACAACATATGAATTACTTTCAATGATTTATACAACAAAACTAGCCGAGCATCTATTTTTCCTCACCAATTTCAAAACAATTAAATCGTACGGATAATGTGTCCTAGTTTAGTGCATATGAATCTGAAACGCATTGTGCTGGACGATCGCCTCCAGTCCCTTTAAACTTGATTAATGTGATGTCTAAATTTCCAAAAATATTTTTACAATAGTGAAAGCCAATTTAAACCAACAAGAAACATTTAAATGTCTTATAAAAACGAAATATAACAAGATAACCAACACTAGCTGAAAATAAATGTTTACTGTTTACAATCATAACCAATTTGTGAAAGCAAAAAGCTAATGTTTCCTTACATGTCACTGCACAGTTTCTCAATATGTAAGTTACTTAAAATGCTTGTAGAATGTTGAAGGTTTAGGTTTTACAGAAACTCAAAATATTTCCAACTTTAGGGTAAATATCTATTAAAACACCAAGAAACATTGAAAACACGTAAAAACAATTTCTTATCATTTTAAAATAGTTCTTTCTTCGTTACCTACATTTCAAAATAACAGTGCTTTAAGATCAAATGAAAAGATTTTGAAATCAAAGTCACATCTACATAAAAAAAATCTTGTTTTTAAAGCAAAATAATTTTGTTTTCAAATACATAGCATAGATTTTGTTTAAGAATAATTAAAAATGTAGTGATTTCCAGGTCAGATCTATATTTAGGTATCAGAGCACGTCTAATGATGGACAATCGTCCCAAGAATGGCTGACCGAATGTTCCGCGAGCTCCGTCTCGGTCGTGTAAAGTTCCTCACAAATATTACATTGAAACATTTCAGCTTTGTGCTTCTCAAAGTGGTGTTTTAAGCTGCTTTTATACCCGAACGTTTTGTTGCACATGACACACTTAAATGGTTTCTCCGCACCAGTGTGAATGCGCATGTGATTTTGCAGTAGCAATGGACGGGCAAAATCCTTATTGCATATATCACATTTCTTTAAACCACGTTTTATAATATCCATTGCTGCAACTGTTGCTTCATCTAGAATGATTGATGGCTTCTTATTTTTAGATTTCTTTTTTGGTTTATCCATTTCGGTGTTATTAATGTTCACATTTTCCACTACTGGAGCTGGTGCAGGCATCCCTGGTGTGGCCTCAGCAGGAGTCACGTTCATTTCTGTTTCATATTCATTAGTTTTTACTGCAATTTCTGTTTCAATACTTTCATCGATTTCACTTTTTCCGTCATTTTCATTATCTTTTTCACTAACATTTTCTACAGCAATTTCATTTTTAGTGAGACTTTCTTCATTTGTTTGACTTAAACTTTCAATAACTTGTTCTTTCTTCTCTTCTGTTTTTTCCTGACTTTCACTTTCAACATCATGTTCCCGTTTCACATTCGGGTCTGATTGTTCAATCTCAACTTTACTTTCTTCCTTCTTAACATCATCTAAAACGTCATCCAAGTAATTATGTAAAGCATGATCAGGCAAAACGACTTCGTCCGATTCGCTTTTAATTTCAGTTTTTATTTCCTGCTTTGTTGGTTCTTCAAACGCCTCCCCGGCTAAAGAACCTTCGACACTACTTTCATTTATATACCTAGCATGTTTGCAATCAATTCCACAACAATCATTCGAGTTTTCATTCACGCTCAGTTTTCTTTTAACAAGTTTACTTCTTTCGTGCCTATTCTCGCCATGCTGGCTGTTAATGTGCCGATTTAGACTGAATTTCATCGAGAAAGGTCGGCAGCAGTAATCACAAACGAAAGGTTTTTCTTTCGTATGTACTCGCATATGGTGCACCATCGAGCTAGGACTTCCTGTTATTTCTAACCCACATTCCGTACACTGTCTCTTCTTGTAACCACTCGAGAACATTTTCCTACAATTACTATGATTGTCACAGTTTGGTGTCTCTGAATTTTCGAAACTGTACTGATCAGTGCAATCATTCACGTTGGTCACTGGAGTTATGGAACCTGATCTGAGCTCTTCCGAACTGAATTCTTCATTATTTTCGGATGGAGCTTGAAAACCGTTTATTATGTCGAGTAAAGCTTGTTTAACTATTTCACTGTTCGTTTTTCCATCCTGATTTTGTTCAGAACTTTTGCTAACAATATCACACCCTGGTTTGATTTCCGTAAAGTCCTTGGCTACGTTACTGTTATCAACATCACTGTGAAATTGATTGGAAGCTTCTGCACTGGCATTAAAATCTTTAAAATCTGCAGCCGATTGTGAATTATTGTCTTTTTCACTTTTCAGGTCTTGACTTGAAACTGATTCAGTTCTTTCGCTCGCACTTTCTCCCTCATATACGCTAAACATTGTATATATTTCGTGTTCACTTTTCTCCAGGAGATCTTTTGAAACGCTGCCGTTAGTTATCTGATGTTTAAAGCAAGACTTGATATGTGTATTTGTGTTGCATTTTTGAGAGAATCGCTTGTTGCACATTTTGCATCTGTATGGTTTTTCTCCAGTATGTATTCGCATGTGATGTCGCAGTCCAGCTCCACACGAGAGCACCTTGCTGCAGACTTTGCACGTCCTGGTGGCCAATCGGTCTTCGTCAGACATTTTTCTTGCCGACAAAGACATCTTTTTCGAGTTTTCTGGCCTGGGGTTTGAGTTTTCATTTATTTTATACAACTGCGCACTGCTTTTTACATCACAATAAATGGAGCTTTCATCTATTTTTGGTGGGTGATTGGCATAATCTATTGGCGCACTGCTGACAGAATCTTTGACGGCGGGATTAGTTTCATATGGCTTATATGTGTCGTATAAACTCGTGCTTGGAGCAGTTTCTTCTTGCGAGGGAAAATGGAACGTGGTACTATGACTCTGTGGGTCCGACAGATTTGAAAACACATTAGAAAAACTTGGCAAAACATTGGCAAAACTTGGTAATGTATTCCCAGCTTGGCTAGCCTGTGACTGTGGCTGCTGTTGTTCCGGTATTGATGTTCCGGTGACAGTATTTGGATGTGACGGAGCTTCTGACATGGGTGGCAAATGACCATGTTCATAATTGTGTTGAAGATAGTCAATGGTGTAATTCTGAACAGAGTTTAGGCTACTGTGGCTTCCAAAGTCCCCTGAATGAGCCGATATAGGGTTGTTTTGGTAGTGGCTGTAGTCGAATGGTTGTTCATGTGAGTTGTACATAGTGTTCTGTTGGTTGTAGCCATTGAATCCAGGATGTGGAGCGAAGCTATGCGCTTCTGGGGGATGCAAAACAAAACCATGTGCTTCTGGTGGATGCTGAGAAAAATCTGTCGGGAGGTCGTAATTCACAGAGCTCATATCGCTATTTATCGAGTGTTGTCTCGTTGGGGTAGTTGGGTAACTACCATCATTTTGGTACTGAGAATCATTGGAAATTTCACTTGTTCCACCAGGTTTCATTTCATCTCTTGTATCAGATTTCTTCCTACATGACCGTAGATGAGTGTTAAGATTGCTTTTCTGAGCAAATGTTTTATCACAGAAATCGCAGTTAAAGGGACGCTCGCCAGTATGAATCCGCATGTGCGAGGCCAGGCTACTTGTGAAGGCGAGTTCTTTGTTGCATATTTTACAAACTACGGCTTTGGCCTTTGGTGAGAGCATTGCTATGTCTGCCATGGTTTGTCTGTTTGGCGATGCCAGTGGTGGATGCATTTCATTGTGGGCTGCATTTTCAACAGACTGACTTTCTAGTGAATCGTTTTCTTTCTTAGGCAATACATTTTGAGCTGGATGGCTAAAACCCCGAGGTCTGTTGAATTCTTCGAATGGGATGAATGGTTTACTAAATTCACTACTAGGAATTGAGTGAGACAGATTATCTTTTAAGTCGGTACGACCCTCTGCTTGCATACCTAAATGTGCACCTGCATAGTGCTGCAGTAATCCATCGGACAAATCTTTGGCTGATGGCTTTTTATCTGTTTGTGTTTGACCATGAAGGTTTTGATCCAAGTTTGCAAAGACTGGATTATTATGCGAAGCTGCCCCCATCTTGTCATGGAAATGAGAATAGTTTAAAGGCATTGGACTCATGTGAGTTGGATCATAAATCGAGGACATAGACTTCAAGGGGCTAGAATAGCTCTGTGGCGGTGGTGTTGGATATAACCGCGGTGGTGTACCCGCCCCGTAACTTCCATGTGGAGACTGGTTGTAAAACATAGCCGGATGCATGCTGGCGAAATCTTCTTGCTCTCGTTTCACATTGTAGTTATTGTAATGATTTGAGTAGCCTTTGTAATTCTGCGAGGGAATATCATACTGTGGGATGTTTTCATTTGTCGGAAATGTGGATCCGGCAGTGGGAACTTCCACCGGTCGACCCTTCTTGTTCGGAGTCGTTTCCTCATCAGGGGTCTCTCTAGAACCTTCAGCCCCTGGGATGCCATTATGATGTTTCTGTACATGTTGCTTCATGTTGCCTTTGAAAGTGAATGCTTTATTACAAACTGTGCAATAGTAGGGTTTTTCACCTGTGTGAATTCTATGATGTGCTTTCAATGTTGCCGAGGATGAGTAAGTTTTCTTGCAGATGGGACACACATGTTTTCCCTTCTCTGCAGACACTGGACCACATTTGATTGGTTCAGGAGCTTCAACCACTAAGGAGTGCTGGGAAGGTATGACTGGTGACTGGTTCACAGCTTGTGGTGGTTGCATAGCTGTTGTGGACTGGTTTATGTGTTGAACTGGTCGATCATTTACAGCAGACTGGTTTTGTGCATACTGATACTGTAACCTTTGCATAGACTCGTTTTGATTCATTCCTGCTTGCGAGTGTGCATGTGCAATTGGTATTGACTGGTTCCCAAACTGTGGAAGTTGCAAAACCATGGTCGACTGGTTCTGACCCATTTCATTAGGCCGGTTAAAATGCTGTGACTGCTGCATGGACTGTTCCAGAATTTCTAACGCCTGTTCTCTTTTCAGTTGTCCATCATGTGCAGACAGGTTCATTGGTTGGTTTTCTTCATCATAACTTAAATCCTGCCAATGTTCCACTTCTGGGTTCACTGCTTGATCATATATATCCATTTGTTCATTTTTCTCATTTTGTTTACTTTTGATCTCACTAAAAGATGGTTTGTTTATGGCATTAGCATTAGTTTCTTGTTCAATTCGATTTAATGTCTGTGCACTTGAAGTTGGATTTTTATTTAACTGTTCAACATTTTGTGTGGCACTATCCTGAGACTGTTCTGCACTCTTTGGTTTGTTGTGTATGTTTTCCATATGTCTTGTCAGGCTGAATTTTTGCGAGAAAACCTGATTACACTGGACACAAATGTGAGGACTTGTCCCCGTGTGCATTTTCATGTGGTTTGAGTAATAACTTGATGAAAACGACTTGTTGCAAACCTCGCAATATTTCGTTGGGTGTTTCCTCTCTCCTTGATATTCCTTGCCGGGTTTAGTATGGTATTTAAGACCTGTATTTCTAGTCTCACCTGATGCTGGGCTTGGATTTGCTGCCATTTTTGGAGAAGACGATAGATTCTCTGTCAACTGCACATCTGTATCTGCATTTGCATCTTCGATGAAAGGATGAGGGTTCTGAGTTACAGGTACATTTTGCATGCTGTAGTCATTTACGTATGGGGCTTGCTGCATATGATTCAGTGGGTTTGAATAAGAGGCATTATATGGATTCATGCTAGTGTTTGAATAATGCGGGTAATATCCAGTACTGCTAGGTGGATAATGTTGAGCTGCCATGTTTGGAAAGTCGTTGACGCCGCTGTTTTCAACGAGGTACTGGTTCACTTCTGTGTTCAGACCCCGATATGTATTCCCAGCCATGGGAGGTGGAGCAGCATGGGATTGGTTCATGCTAAAATCGAAAGCTGCACTCTGTGAGGAGGAAAAAGTATGCATTGGTGGTAGAAGTTGCATACCTGTTGCCTCGCTGACGGAATTCCATGGTGGATTATTTCCAGGTATTCCATCATTTCTCCACGGGTTAGGTCCAGTCAATGTGGAAACACCACTTTCACTTTCAATTTCATTCATCTTGGCAAGATTTTCTGTACCACTCACATCAGGGTAATTTTCCACTAGTGATTGACTGGAATCTGCAGAATCAGAGGCAATCTTTGAAGGTTTCTTCGGCTTCAGATTTAAGTGAGTTTGTATATGCCGTGTACAGTTACTCTTGAACGAAAATGATTTGTGGCATATGTCACAGCTATACGGTTTTTCTCCAGTATGTATTCTACAATGAGTTTCAAGGGAGTTTCTCGAAGACAACTTCTTTCCACATTCATTGCATTCAAACATTTTTTCCGATTCCGATTTATTTGAGTCGTCCCAATCTTGGAGTGCTGCATTAGGATAGGGTCTTAAATCTGAGTTTTCATTATCTACAGAAGCCTGGTGGGAATATGTTCTTGGGTTTTCTGGCGAACTACCGTCAAAATTATACATCGAATTTATGTCGCGTGCGTCACGGATATTCACGTTTGATTCAGCCATTCTGTTATACTGGAAATTTCTAGAGACAAATTCTTGCCCATGCACAGATGTATCGTTTGGAAGACTAATGTTTGAATGATTTTTTAACTGCCCTCCATGAAACATTGGAAGACCCCCATGATGTCGACCCTGTTCTGTATGATATTGTGGATGTGGTTTTAAATTTAATTGTGAAGATGCATTTTCAATTCTATCTAACTCGTAACCCTGATCTATAACACTTTGAATGGAAGACTCAATATGATCAAGCTCTATCGACCTCTTTTCCTCTTTTATTGCATCAGTGTTTTTCACTTTCATTTCTTTCTCAAAAGAGGCGACCTCTTCTTTTTTTTCAGTTTTTATATCACCCACCTTTTCCCCAGTCCTATATTCCATACCATTATCATCATCATCCATCACTTCATCCTTGGCTAACTCTTCTTCCAACACTTCAGCTTTATCTACTTGCATATCAATGCTTCCCCCTGCCATTTCCATGTCTTTATGCATTTTTTCCGTATGCCTTTTTAAGCTACAGTTCATTGCAAACTTAGCCTCACACAATGTGCATGCATACGGCTTCTCGCCCGTATGAATGCGCATATGAAACTTCAGTGCTGATTGACTGGACAATACTTTCGAGCACACATTACAAGTCTTCGGCACACTAGCATTTCTCGACCTCTTGTTACTGGTTTCCTCATTGCTTCCACTTAAACTGTTTATTTCAGTTACCCTGTCTGAAATTTCGGATTTATCATTCTGATCTGGCATGGTATTTAATGTTGAATTCTCAGCCTGAACTAAACTCACTTGACTATTTATTTCAGTCTTGCACTGAATTTTTTCCCCGTTTAAGTCACGGTTTTCAGTTACCACTTTCGCACCGAGTCCTAAATTAGCGTTTTCCTCCTTTCTCTCTAATTTGCCACTTTGCTCGCTACAGTCAACTTTAACATCTTTGACTACATTATTCTGGACATCACCCATTTTTACTTCACCATTACTCATTTCATCAAAGTTTTCATTTGCCATGTTTCCTAAAACAGCTACATTATCACTTATAGCATTATCAACTTGCGTTTCAACCGAAGTTTTATTCACCATAATCTCCAGATCAACATTTGACTGTAATTGTTTAATTTCTGCCAAATCGTCTTCGTCCAAATCGAAAATGTTATCATTATAATCCTCAAAAGAATTACCTTCAAAATCGTCTATCTCGAAATCTTTGTCAATTGCTACTACAGCATCCCCATCAACTATCTCTCTATATTCATCAAAGTTTATCTCTTCCTCATTTAACTTTTCTTCTTTTATTTTAGACACTTGTTCAACAATACGTGACAAACTTCTTTCAACATTTGTTTCAATGTCTGAATCAGAAGTAAGTATACTTTTCTGAGCAAGACTTTTTCTCAATCTGCGTCTCTTGTTCAATGCTCGTTTGGTTTCCAAGTTTACATGTTTTAACTTCTTATTGGACACTGCGCCCACATTCCACGTGTAAGGACTTTTTGGAATTAAATCATGCTTTGAAACTTTTACTTTATGTCTATTCTCAATATGAGTTTTTAGGTTCCACTGTTTAGTGAATGCGTGATTGCAGATTCGGCAAACAAATGGTTTCTGACCATCATGTACCATTAAATGATTTGCAAGTCCATAGGGGGTTGTCAGATGTTTGCCACATTTTTCACATTCAAATCCCTTATCTGTATATGACTTTGCAAATGGTTTTCTCTGTCTATACGCATTAATTAAATCGTTTGATATCGTTTCACAATCATCTGTACTTACATTATCACTATCTTTACTTTTCTCTCTTTTCCTATTCCTTCTCTCTTCGATTAACTCTTTAATATGATCAATTTCCTTTGCATCTACTTGTGTTGATTCAGCTAAATCCTCATCAACCAAGTCATCGAAAGCATAAATATTGTCACTAAACCCACCCTTAGACAGTTCTTTTCTCAATTCATTCAACCTTTTAAAAGACTTGTTTTCTCTATTCCTTAAAGTCATGCATGACTGTGACGAGTTCGAGTTAGAGTCACTCAACACACTTACACTTCTCTTAAACCTATCACCTGTTCTGTCTATATCCTTTTCATCACATACAATTTGAATCTCTTTTCTGATTTTAACAACAGATGAATCAGAATCACTGCTTGTCTCTTTCTTAAATGCTACGATCCCTGAGTTGTGTCGCGCCTTTTTCCTTACCACAGCTACTGCACTTTCATCTTTATCAGATATCACAATCGGAACATCCCCGTCTACTTCGTCATAACTGGCACTGATTTTATCATCAATCAACTGTGGAACCCTTTCAACCTTTACCCTGTCCCCAAGCGGAGGAATGTCATCAAAGTTTGAAACCTTTTCAACTTTTGCTTTATTTCCGATCTTAGGAACGTCATTAAAGTCACATTTCTGAACTAAACCATTCTCGACACCGGCAGCAACTTCCTTAAGTATATCAACTTGATACGAATAAGAGTGTATGGAATTATTGATGACTACCAAATGAGATGTGCAAGCTGGAACACTCCCCTTTGCTTCTAGTTTACTGAACTCTCTTTTCTCCAAACTGTCCGGAAACAAAGTTTTTACTTCTTCAGGCTCATTTACAGGCTTTACAGCAGAATCTGCACCATGTCCAGCAAGCTGCCTTAGTGTGCCTAACTTTAAATTGGAATACAAGTTGTTTGGTGCAATAGGAGATGCATTAGTTGTTGTTTTTGTTGTTGGAAGCGCTTTTATAGAAGGTACTGGCTGACTTGTTGAGGACGATGTTTCATTTTCTCTAAATGTGCTATTTACGTTAAGAATTGAAGTGAGTGCAGGGTGATGAATAATATGAACCGGACTACACTTTTTGACCGCGTTTTCGGAAACAATTTGTTTTACTGACACCACATCTGATGGAAATCCTTCAGCTTTCGGTTTATCTTTTTTCTCATCAATATCCGACTTTGCGATAGAATAAAGACTGGATTTAGCCTTTTTGAAAAAAACTGGTTCATCTGAGTAAGTGTATATATCTTCAGTATTAACTGATTTTGACTCAGTTCTCACAGATGGCAGTATCACAATTTCAGAAGCAGGGATCGGAGGTTCTTTCAAGAATGACTGAGATGTATTATGATCTGCGCAAATCCCCAGCTCGGACGAGTTTCTTTGAATTGGTCCAACTTTCACGGCTGGGGTGAGTTTTGTAGCACTTAGACAGTTGAGTGATGAAGATGTCTGATCATTTTTAAACAGTTCCCTTTTCTCACAGCCTTTTTTGTGGCACGTGTAATTCCATTTCCTACTAAATGAATGTCCGCAAATTTCACACGTGAATGGTTTTTCTCCTGTATGAATTCGACGATGAATAATCAGACCTTCGGATGTTGTTAAGACTTTCTCACATTCGGGGCATTGGTATGATCGTTTCTTTTTGTGTCTTTTTTCCATCTGTGGACACGCTGAGAGGGAGCATTTGCAGACATCTGGAGCACATCAGCGCATATGTTGTACACATGCACTCTCCGTCATCACATTGTGCTGGCATTGGACAACAACCACCTGAAAAAAGAATCTTTAGTTCAAATGTTTGCTCACTATGAACACAAATTTCAGTACAAGTTCTTCTACCACATTTCAATATAAACTGCTTTTAATAAATCTGAATAGAAGTTGCTGCTATCAAATTTTAATATACGCTGCTACTTTCAAATTTGAATAGAAGTTGCTTCTATCACATTGCAAAATAAATTACTTTTACCAAATTTCAATATAATTTGCTCCTATTAAATCTGAATACATGTTGCTTCTATTAAATTTTAATAAATACTATTTCTATAAAATCTGAATATAATCTGCTTCTATCAAATTCTAATATATATGTTCCTTCTTTCAAATTTCAATAAAAGCAACTTTTATCAAATTTCAATATAATCCGCTTCTTTTAAATTTGAATACATGTTTCTTCTATCAAAAGCTGCTTTGAGTACATGTTTCTTCTATCAAAATTTCTTCTATCAAAAGCTGCTTTGAATACATGTTTCTTCTATCAAAAGCTGCTTTGATTACATGTTTCTTCTATCAAAAGCTGCTTCTATCAAATGGTTTGATTACCAGTTTCATATACAGTTTTACAATATTGCAGCTTGAACTATAAAGGGCAATAACTTCTGTAATCCGATTTATCTGCCCTTGCTTCCTACAACATGAAAGTTCTATCGCAAAATATTAACCCTTAACCCCCTACATATATATAATGGACTGTTCTTTTTTTTTAAATTAAGACCATTCCATTTACGTGACAGGGGTGAAATGACTGATCAACAGCCGGACATTGTAAACCCTGATCATATTATATTATATTATTATAAACAAGATGCTGTAGTACTGCAGAGCAATACACGTCCCCTAACTGGGCATTTTTTTTTAGTAACAGTGACCTTGACCATAAATGCAATCAAAAACTTGCTTTTCAAATAAGCTACCTACACACCAAGTTTCAGGCTAATACCTCATTCCTACAGTTGCTGCCACGCGGATTACGACTTTTTCGCAGTATCTCCGCGACCGTTTTTCAATCGAAGTCACAAATCCCTGCGATCATACCGCGGATTGTCACCCGAAATATCACGGGGATTCCCCGCGATCGTCAAAATCGCCGCAATTGCTAATTCTCGAAAGAAAGCAATCACACCGCGATTTGCGGTAATAGGTTCTCGGGGAAACGCGCGGGAATTAGAGCAGGGATAAATAAAAAATGTAATAAAATTGATAAATACAATGAATAAATTTCGAAAGCAATACATATTTCAAACTTTTAATGCATTTAATAACACGTGTTTTTCGTTTTTGTTGTCCAAAAGTCGCATTTCTCTTCAACGGACAGAAGTTGGCTACTCACAATCCTTTGCGATGTGTGTACCTATTAACAATTTTTTCGGATTATTTCTGACTAAAGAACCCATCGATGTATTAATAATCAACAGCAGAATAGTAAAATTATTTACAAATAACGATTAACTAAGTATAATTTCCAGTAAAAGAATTACTAATTGAATTTTATGTTCAGTCACCGTGAAGTCGGTAATAGGAACCGCCATATAACTATCATGACCCAGTATACAATTCAATTCAATTCAATATACATTATCCGGGCATTTGAATTTTCCCAAAACAAAACTAAAATTGTCTTCTGCTTCAATTTTTTAATTGTTATGGAATAATAATGCATTAAATTGACTGCAAAATAATACATTGATAATGAAGGTAAATCGCGGCGATGGCCTGCGATATCACACCGGGTTACACAGTGTGCGAATCAATATGGGTCACGGCAAATCGCGGTGATTTTGTCGCGGTGGTCAAAAGTTATTGTCCCCGCGTTGAGTTGACTGTCCGCCGATCGCGGGGACAAAATCAGTGTGTCCATGTTGAGATAAAATCCCCGCGTTAAGTGTGATTAGTCGTAAGCCGCGTGGCAGCAACTGTATGTGTGATAGTCAGTTTTCACTAAAGATGTGATTGTTTTATATTCTTTTAAATAGTTAAGATGGGGGCGTCCGTGGCCGAGTGGTTAGAGTCTCTGACTTGCAATCATTTGCCCCTCACCGCTGTAGGTTCGATCCCTCATGGGCCTAGGAATCTTTCTGTGAGGAAGCTATCCAGCTGGCTTGCGGAACGTCGGTGGTTCTACCCAGTTGCCCGCCCGTGCACGAAAATTGCCCGGAGGGGCACCTGGGGTCTTCCTCCACCAGTGGAAGCTGGAAAGTCGCCATATGACATTAGCTGTTGGTGCGACTATAAAATCCAATTCAATTCAATTCAAATAGTTAAGATAGGTACCTTTAACTAAAGTAAAGGAAGTGTACCTAATTGTATATGTTAATTAAGGAGACACAAACAACCTATAATTATATTTGTACCTAAAATCTCATTATAGCCTAAACATGTTCACGGAAGATTTACGTGTGTATTGATTATTCCACCATTTAATATACAGGTATGTCGAGTTGATGTGAGGTATACAATATTGTATAAAATGATCAGGGACACCATAGCACCATATGCTTGTAAGTTATTTGTAGAAGACTAATGTATTGCTATTGATTCATTGATATTTAAAGGTGTAACGTATCTTTAAATGTAATTAATGATGGGCATTGTATTTGAAGTAACCTTTGAATTACAAGACGATCATTGGCTTTTTATTAAATGCTGTGATAACTGGCACTGCAATATATTGTAAGTCGCTACATTGTGATTCACTGTATTGTAATTCATTGTATTGTAAATTATGTTGTGTGAGAAAAGTATTATTTCTATTAGATGTTAAGTGAGAAAGTAATATAATGTATTGCTGAATGCATATATATATTTATTATAATTTTAATATATTTCCGAGGTTATCGATTGATTTAATCAATTGACTGATCAAATATGGAAACATATGAAGAAGTGTTTTGTTTGTAACTACGGGTCCCTATCAAGTCCCTATTACATATATAATGTTAGTGAGCGCCATTATTCTATTTTTAGTAACAGTGACCTTAACCCCAGTGGCCCCAAATGCAATCTTTTCATATAAGCTATCTACACACCAATATTCAGACCAATACGTCATTCCTAACTAAAGTTACTGAGTAGAAACCATTTTTTCTATTTTTAGTAACAGTGACCTTGACCCCAGTGACCCCAAATACAATCCCAAGCTTCCTGTTCATATAAGCTACTTACTCATAAAATTTAATTCCAATATCTCATTCCTAACTAAAGTTATTGATGGAAACCATTTTTCTATTTTTAGTAACAACGTATTTTGTGCATTTTTTACAATTTCTAGCAACCATAATATTAATAAGGCCTAAAAAAAAAGGTTTGTCTCTGGTTACATCCTTAAAACAAGAGGTCAATGACCTTGAAGCTCTACTGATTGATTTTGATTTCAGGAAGTAGTCGCTACAGACTTGTTTTTTGAAAAATTATTTTTAGCCGTGGCGGCCATCTTGAATTTACGGCCGACCTGAAATTTTGCTAGGATCAATTAGACATCAAGAGCAACATTCCTGTGAAGTTTCATGAAAATCCTTCAAGTAGTTTCAGAGGAGTAGTCGCTACAAGTTTTCATTATATAACTCTATGTAAACAAAGATGGCCACTGGCAGCCATGTTTAACGTCGAATCAAAATAATGTTTGACTCTGATAACCATCATGTCATGCTGTTCATTTTACAAAAAGTCCCATATCAATATCACTTATAGTTTTCAAGATGTAGTCGCTACAAACTTCTTTTTTACCAAGAGGTCAATGACCTTGAAGCTCTACTGATTGATTTTGATTTCAGGAAGTAGTCGCTACAAACTGGTTTTTTGAAAATCCATTTTTAGCCGTGGTGGCCATCTTGAATTTCCGGCCGACCTGAAATTTTGCTAGGATCAATAAGACATCAAGATGGCCAAGGTGGCCATCTTGAATTTCCGGCCGACCTGAAATTTTGCTAGGATCAATTAGACATCAAGAGCAACATTCCTGTGAAGTTTTATGAAAATCCGTCAAGTAGTTTCAGAGTAGTCGCTACAAGTTTTTACTTTACAACTCTATGTAAACAAAGATGGCCACTGGCAGCCATATTTAACGTTGAATCAAAACGATTTTTGACAAGGACCAACATCATGTCATGCTGATCATTTAAGAAAAAGTCTCATATCAATATCACTTATAGTTTTCAAGAAGTAGTCGCTACAAACTTGTTTTTTAAAAATCTATTTTTAGCTTTGGCGGCCATCTAGGATTTCACATCAACATGAATTTTTGCTAGGATCAACTAGACTTCATGGGCAACATTTCTGTAAAGTTTCATGAATATCCATCTAGTAGTTTCAGAGGAGTAGTCGCTACAAATAGAAGTTTACGGACAGACAGACGGACGGACGACGGACGCCGCAACATGGCATAAGCTCTGTTAGAAAATGTTAAACTACAATACAGGAAAACAGCATACTTTTTGCAATTCCCCTTCCTGAAGGCCCTGTGGCCCCAGTCACCTAAAAGCTGACTAGTGCCCTTAAAGATTGCCCGTGAAAGTGTTATTTGTATAACATCAAATACCGTAACGTTCGCACTCTGTGAAATTAGAACGGGAGCCGCATTTTAGAATGTCCCAAAACGGAAATGCGTCAATTTCCCAATATCCGGTTGACTTAAATTGCATTTTATCGTTAAATAAACAGAGTTGCGACTATTTACTGCATTTAATCGCTTAATAAACTATGTAAGAACTATTTTCTTTGTTGTTGTTTTCTACTGAAATGTTACTCGTCCTCTCGGATGACCGATACATGGATTTCACTTGTCCAGATTCGAATTTCACTCGTCAATACGAGCGAACGAGTGGAATTTTCCTGCCGTCGAGTAGAAACAGCTCATTCCAGAGAGCCAGGTTAAAGATCTATGCATTGACTTGAAACTTATGGACAGGTACTGGAAAACATTTTGCAGCGAACAAATACGTTTATTGCCATTTATATACATTTTGTTCAACTGGAGTAGTATTTCAGACGGGAAAAAATCGGATTTTTTTTTTTTTTCACACCCTAAAAAAAAATTTTGTCGGGGGGAGGGTAAAAGAATACGGTCGGTCGGGTAACCAGAAACATATTTTTTTAGGCCTAAAACAAAATGATGTGCTCCGCACACCCTTTTACCTACACACACATTTTCATTAAATAATCTAAAGCATTTCTTTTGTTATCAAAAAATCCATATATTTTGTGTATTTTTACTATTTCCGTTGCCATAGCAACCATGTCTTTTCAACATTTATAATATATAACATGCATAATCCCATCATTGCCCTCTACCAACATAGAGGGTGGGATGTGGGGGGGGGGGGGGGGGGGGGGGGGGCAAACATAAAGTCCCTATGAGGAATATGCCTAGACCCTTCTCACCTGTAGAACTGCTACAAATTCAGTTTTAAAAGACACCTATTTTACGTTGGAGCACGGGTGGTTGTTTTCTGTCGTCACTCAATGGCACCTGAAATTACACAGAGGTCACAATGACTAAATAAGTAATTTTAATGAGCTTGATAAAGAATTCTCCCCCTTGCCAAGAACAGACAGAGGCCCTATACTCTCAGGGGAACAACACAGACAGAGGCCCTATACTCTCAGGGGAACAACACAGACAGAGGCCCTATACTCTCAGGGGAACAACACAGACAGAGGCCCTATACTCTCAGGGGAACAACACAGACAGAGGCCCTATACTCTCAGGGGAACAACACAGACAGAGGCCTTATACTCTCAGGGGAACAACACAGACGGAGGCCCTATACTCTCAGGGGAACAACACAGACGGAGGCCCTATACTCTCAGGGGAACAACACAGACAGAGGCCCTATACTCTCAGGGGAACAACACAGACAGAGGCCCTATACTCTCAGGGGAACAACACGGACAGAGGCCCTATACTCTCAGGGGAACAACACGGACAGAGGCCCTATACTCTCAGGGGAACAACACAGACAGAGGCCCTATACTCTCAGGGGAACAACACAGACGGAGGCCCTATACTCTCAGGGGAACAACACAGACGGAGGCCCTATACTCTCAGGGGAACAACACAGACAGAGACCCTATACTCTCAGGGGAACAACACAGACAGAGGCCCTATACTCTCAGGGGAACAACACAGACAGAGGCCCTATACTCTCAGGGGAACAACACAGACAGAGGCCCTATACTCTCAGGGGAACAACACAGACAGAGGCCCTATACTCTCAGGGGAACAACACAGACAGAGGCCCTATACTCTCAGGGGAACAACACAGACAGAGGCCCTATACTCTCAGGGGAACAACACAGACAGAGGCCCTATACTCTCAGGGGAACAACACAGACAGAGGCCCTATACTCTCAGGGGAACAACACGGACAGAGGCCCTATACTCTCAGGGGAACAACACAGACTGAGGCCCTATACTCTCAGGGGAACAACACAGACAGAGGCCCTATACTCTCAGGGGAACAACACGGACTGAGGCCCTATACTCTCAGGGGAACAACACGGACTGAGGCCCTATACTCTCAGGGGAACAACACAGACAGAGGCCCTATACTCTCAGGGGAACAACACAGACTGAGGCCCTATACTCTCAGGGGAACAACACAGACAGAGGCCCTATACTCTCAGGGGAACAACACAGACTGATCAAGAATGAGGCTGCAATCGGTAGTGGTAATGTTCCTTCAAGTCCCCGTCCTGCCATCAACAAGCAAATTTACAACGTATTTACACCGTTTTGAAACCTACTGATGATGAGGGCAGGGCTTGCACTGGCTATTTTTTTCTTTGCGCAACTACTTTCGCCAAATGAAAAAAATTAGAGCCAAATTGAAAACATTGAAAATATTTTCTTTATGGCACAAACTCATTACATGAAATTTCAAGTTAACATGGTCCTCAAATCAAATCGTTTGGAGATACTTAACTATAACACTGTTTACTAACTAAAACAAACTGAGGTTGCAGATAGAATTTTAGAGTCACATGTATTGTTCTATAGTAGTAATCATGTTAGAACATTTTGAAACATTTAGGAATTGGAAGCTCAGGTAACTAACAGAGATTTCCCCAGGACTTTTTTTAAGGAGTGGTGGCATTTTTGCGGTGGAAGCGGGTGGGCTGTGGAAGTGTGGGTGGTCATCCCTTCCCGCATCTTTTTTATTTAATGGTCAGTTGGAAAGAAGAGATTTGATGTATATAATACATTCTTTTGCGCAAATCACTTTCGCAAATTTGTTTTTACTTGCGCCATATTTCATTTTTATGCGCATTTGGCACCATTTGCGTATCCCAGTGCGAGCCCTGTGAGGGTATATATAAATTCCATTTTTGAGACTCCAAACTCTATACACAATATAAATGGCTTTAACCAGCCAGGCCAAACCCCAAAACTGGAATGTTGAATTCAATTTTTAATTCCACTGGGTGTAAACCCGGTATCAGCGCAAATGGATTTTCGACGAAAACCAGTAACGGTTGCTCATCGACAGTGGTATCAGTTTTGCCACGAATAGTCAAGATTCTCAATGATGACTTTTACAAACATGGATTTTGAATTGCTTTTTAGAGAGTTTTATACATCAACTAGAAATTGTTATTGTCCATGGGACAAAAACGTATGGCTCCCCCACTAGCCCGAACAGGCATAAGACTCTGGGTCCAACCGTCCTCTATTGATCTGAGATGGTTTTGATATTCAATATCCCTGTGACTGTATCTACTATCTGTATCAGTAAGACCACATAAAAATATGTGTGGTTCAGGTAACCCGACCGACCCTATTTTTTTAAGGGGCCGACCCTAAAACTTTTTATGCAAAAATTAAAAAATTAAAATAAATATTTAAAAAAAATAAAAAAAAAAGAAAAAAAATTAAAAAAAAAGAAAAAAAAAGATTAAACAAAAAAATCAATATGGGTCATCTACTGGTCATGACCAACCATCCTTCCAAGTTTGAGGACCCTAGGTCTAACCATTCTCTAGTTATTGAACGGACATCGTTTTGATAGTCAATGTCACCGCAACCTTGACCTTTGACCTAGTGACCCCAAAATCAATAGGGGTCATCTACTTGTCAGGACCAACCATCCTTCAAAGTTTGAGGACCCTAGGTCCAACCATTCTCTAGTTATTGATCGGACATCGTTTTGATAGTCAATGTCACCGCAACCTTGACCTTTGATCTAGTGACCCCAAAATCAATAGGGGTCATCTACTTGTCAGGACCAACCATCCTTTCAAGTTTGAGGACCCTAGGTCCAACCATTCTCTAGTTATTGATCGGACATCGTTTTGATAGTCAATTTCACCGCAACCTTGACCTTTGACCTAGTGACCCCAAAATCAATAGCGGTCATCTACTTGTCATGACCAACCATCCTTCCAAGTTTGAGGACCCTAGGTCCAACCATTCTCTAGTTATTGATCGGACATCGTTTTGATAGTCAATGTCACCGCAACCTTGACCTTTGACCTAGTGACCCCAAAATCAATAGGGGTCATCCTCTTGTCATGACCAACCATCCTTCCAAGTTTGAGGACCCTAGGTCCAACCATTCTCTAGTTATTGATCGGACATCGTTTGTGACACAGACACGCAGAGAAACAGACAGACAGACAGACAGAAAGCACAAAATCAGTATGGCTCCCCTACCACACTTTGTGTGGGGGAGCCATAATTCATAAAATGAAAGCATTCTTACAAACCTGAAAATGTATAGCATTTTAATACATTATGCTTTATACAAACCAGTAGAAAATAATAATTAGTTAATATTGTTTGTCATAGGGTTAAAAAGAAGTTTTTTAAAAAAATGTCACGGTTTCTCCCTGAAAGTGTCATGGCATCTGGACGACAACATTTTTAATGCAGTGTCTAACTAGCAGATGCAAACATTATTCTCTGTGGTTTTCATCATGTACATAAGCTGTTAGACAGGCACAGGAAACAAGAGGCCCAAGAGGGCCTGTGGACGCTCTACTGGCTCAAGATAAAGTTTATGCATAAGGGGCAACAAGTCTTTCAAAAATAATTCAACCAGAACATGGCAATGACAGGTGCAACTAGGCTTAGTACTGATCATACTCGCCAAGATTCGCTGAAATCTGGACAAAGTTTGAGTATTAAAACATTTAAAGGGTCACAACTCTGCCAAAAATCATTCAACCGAAATATGGCGATGATATGCACAATTAGGCTTGATACTGATTATTCTTGTCAAGTTTCATCTATATCCAGCCAGGGGTTCAGGAGAACTAGCCCGGAAAAAAACTGTGGTATCAAAATCCTTTAAAGGGCCATAACTCTGCCAAATATCTGTAAACCGGAACGTGACATTGACATGCACAACTAGGCTTGGTGCTGATCATCCCTGCAAAGTTTCATTGAAATCTGGCAAGGGGTTCAGGAGAAGTAGATCAGACAAAGTTTGTGTATTAAAACCTTTAAAGGGCCATAATTCTGTCAAAAAAAATCATTTACCCGGAATACGCGAATATATGATTTGCAAAACTAGACATGGAATTGATCATCCCTAAAAAGCTTTGTTTAAATCCGGCCAGAGGTTCAGGAGAACTAGTCGGAACAAAGTTTGTATATTAAAACCTTTAAAGGGCCCTTACTCCGCCAAAAATTATTCAACCGGAACACGGCGATGATGTGCACAACTAGATAAAGAATCGATCATCCCTAAAAAGTTTCGTTTAATCCGGCCATGGGTTCAGGAGAATTAGTCTGAACAAAGTTTGTGTATTAAAACCGTTAAAGGGCTATAACTCTGCCAAAATCATTCAACTGGAACACAGTGACTATATACAACTAGGCTTGGTACTGATCATCCCTGCAAAGTTTCAATGAAATCCGGCCAAATGAAGGCCCTTTCGTCTTAATGAGGCTAGATATAGCATATTTAAGAAAATCAAGGGCCATGACTTCGATGTAAATGGTCCAATCTGGATGGTTTTCGAACTCGTCCAAGCTTTCATCGATATTAACAATCTGGTAAAGTTTCTTAAAGATTGGATGAAAGATGAAGGCCCTATCGTCTTGAGGCAAAATATAGAATTTTTTACTAAATCAAGAGCCATAACTCCACTATTACTGGTCCGATCTGGCTGGTTTTCGAACTTGACCGAGCTTTCATTGATATGAACAATCTCGTAAAGTTTCATAAAGATCGCATGAAAAATGAAGGCCCTATAATCTTAACGAGGCAAAATATAGCATTTTTAACTAAATCAAGGGCCATAACTCTGCTGTTACTGGTCTGATCTGGCTGTTCTTCAAAATGTCCAAGCTTTCATTTATATAAACAATCTGGTAAAGTTTGGTAAAGATCGAATGAAAGACGAAGGCCCTATCGTCTTAACGAGTCAAAATGTAGTATTTTTAACTAAATCAATTGCCATAACTCTGCTGTTAATGGTCCAATCTAGCTGGTCGTCGAATTTATCCGAGCTTTCATTTATATAAACAATCTGGTAAAGTTTGGTAAAGAGTGAATGAAAGATGAAGGCCCTATTGTCTTAATGGGGCAAAATATAGCATTTTTAACTAAATCAAGGGCAACAACTCCGCTGTTAATGATCCGATCTAGCTGGTTTTCGAATTTGTGCGAGCTTTCATTAATATTAACAATCTGTGCAAGTTTAGTAAAGATCAAGTAATAAATGAAGGTGCTATGTTCACAAGGCTTAATATGTCATTTTTCAGCAAAACAAGGGTCATAACTCCGTTGAAATTATTTCGACCTTGCCGTTTTTCGAACTTGTTCAAGCTTTTATTGATATAAAGACACTGGCAAAGTTAAGTAAAGATCCGATTAATATTGAAGGCCCTAGAGTGTTGGCAAGGTAGAAAATAGCATTTTTCAGAAAAAACAAGGGCCATAACTCCGGTGTTACTGATCTGATTAAGCTGGTTTTCGAACTTGTTCGAGTTTTCATTGATATTAACAATCTGTGGAAGATTTGTAAAGATCAAATAATAAATGAAGGTGCTAGAGTGTTCACAAGGCAGAAAATGCCATTTTTCAGAAAAACAAGGGCCATAACTCCAGTGTTACTGACCCAATTCAGCAGATTTTCGAACTTGTTTAAGCTATAATTGGTATCAACAATCTGTGCAAGTTTGGTAACGATCAAATAATAAATGAAGGTGCTAGAGTGTTCACAAGGCAGAAAACAGCAATTTTCAGAAAAATCAAGGGCCATAACTCCGGTGTTACAGATCCGATTTGGCTGGTTTTCGAACTTGTTCAAGTTTGGTGAAGATCAAATAATAAATGAAGGTGCTAGAATGTTCACAAGGCTTAATATGGCATTTTTCAGCAAAACAAGGGCCATAACTACGGTGAAGTTATTCCGATCTGGCTGGTTTTCGAACTTGTCCGAGTTATCATTGATATTAACAACCTGTTAAAGTTTGGTAAAGATAGGATGAAAAATGAAGGCCCTATGGTGGTAACAAGACAAAAGTTAACGACGGCCGGCCGGACGGCCGACGGACAACTCGTCATCCCATAAGCTCTGCTGGCCTTTGGCCAGTAGAGCTAAAAACTAGAAATTGTTATTGTCCATGGGACAAAAACGTATGGCTCCCCCAATCGCCCAAACAGGCATAATTGACAACTCTAGGTCCAACCGTTCTCTATTGAACCGAGATCGTATCCCTGTAACTGTATCTACTATCTGTATCAGTAAGGCCACATAAAAAAATATGTGTGGTTCAGGTAACCCGACCGACTCTATTTTTTTAAGGGGCCGACCCTAAAACTTTTTATGCAAAAATGAAAAAAAAAATAATAATTAAAAAAAAAAAAAAAAGAATTTAAAAAGAAATAAACAAAAAATTAAATAAATAAATAAACAAAAAAAAATCAGTAGGTGTCATCTACTGGTTACGACCAACCATCCTTCCAAGTTTGAGGACCCTAGGTCCAACCATTCTGTAGTTATTGATCGGACATCGTTTTGATAGTGAAGGTCACTGCGACCTTGACCTTTGACCTAGTGACCCAAAATCAATAGGGGTCATCTACTGGTCACGACCAACCATCCTTCCAAGATTGAGGACCCTAGGTCCAACCATTCTCTAGTTATTGATCGGACATCGTTTTGATAGTCAATGTCACCGCAAACCTTGACCTTTGACCTAGTGACCCCAAAATCAATAGGGGTCATCTACTTGTCATGACCAACCATCCTTCCAAGTTTGAGGACCCTAAGTCCAACCATTCTCTAGTTATTGATCGGACATCGTTTTGATAGTCAATGTCACCACAACCTTGACCTTTGACCTGGTGACCCCAAAATCAATAGATGTCATGTACTTGTCATGACCAACCATCCTTTCAAGTTTGAGATCCCTAAGTCCAACCATTCTCTAGTTATTGATCGGACATCGTTTGTGACACAGACACGCAGAGAAACAGACACGCAGAGAAACAGACAGACAGAAAGCACAAAATCAATATGGCTCCCCTACCACACTTTGTGTGGGGGAGCCATAATAATAATAATATAGACAGTTGAATCAAATTATGGGATTAATAAAGAACTATTCCATTTAACATACACGGAAACGATACATAGTGTGATTCATACCAAGTTTATGTTTCCTAAGGTCCACTATCATACTCTTTTATGAGTCTACGTGCGTACACTTACCTGCCTACTGTTCAGTAGGAGAGCAATTTTAAACTTTGAACACAACCATCACTATGGGGTGTCGTATTGTCTTTGTAAACACCATTGTTCATATCGCCTATTCTCATAGGTGATATCACCAAAGGATGTTATTAATAAAAGCCAATACGGCTTTCCATACATCAATTCATGCGGCTTTTGTAGGCTAGTGTCAAAGACTATTGTGACGCTACTAAATCTTCATATATCCCTCATACCCATCATATATATATATTTTTAATATTCCATATGCAAGCTATTGTAGTGTATAACCCACATACTACAAGTTTGTATTCACTGGTGTAGTTGTTAAAGGGAGAAAGAGCATGAAATGAGACGTTTGGAAATTGCCGAACATGATAAATACAAAAAATATTGCAGTCTCGATTTGATTGAGACTGTTCATGAAATTAGTGAAAATTGCTTGCTTCCGTTTATGCCCTCTAGCCCCGGGTTGAGCATTAAAATTAGCCTTTAGATTTATTAATCCAGTATCATTTTTAAACCTACTTGCATCTATTTAAATACAATGTTGATTGTTCAACTTTTCTTATCGTTATTCTACCATGGGTTTGAATATATTACTGATGAAATATAATCAACAATATGCAAATAACAATTTGCCTTATACTATTTTTATAATTAATATGAATGATTAAACAATTTCTGTATGTAAAAAAACACTAAGCCACGTGTCCCTTTAAGGTGGACTCATCTTCCATGGATGTACTAACATCTACTTCCTTTATGCATATGGAAGATCCTTCCTCAAAAGAAACCTCCATCACACTCTCAAACCTACTGGTATCTACGATTCCCTCCATTAATCAACCCTGTAATTGTCGTAGAAATTCAGTGACACTGTAAGGGAGAAACCGTGACATTAGAATTGCAATTGTCAGGACACTGCGACAGATATTGTTATGCCGAATAACTGCATAATACAGACAGTATTGACTTTTCGTCACGCAACAATTTACTGGTTTTCCATTTGCGCTGATACCGGGTTTACCCCCAGTGAATTCAATGCTCCAGTAACTGTTAAGAGTTACCAACACATAATTTATTTTACACATATTCAATCATGGTATTTTAAGAAGCTGTGAATAAACCTAAGTTTTAATCAGCACATATACAAGACCTGAACACTTGAATAGGGTCTTGATAAATGGTTTTGTAGCATAATTTTGTCGTTATTTGCCGGGTTAGTTCCTTTCAGACATGCCGTAAACTGCAACCTACAGTCATAAATTAAATTTAGCACATCAGCCTATTTGGCTGCCAAGCTGAATTCTAAAGTAGAATACAAGAGGTCAATGACCTTGAAGCTCTACTGATTGATTTTGATTTCAGGAAGTAGTCGCTACAGACTTGTTTTTTGAAAATCTATTTTTAACCGTTGCGGCCATCTTGAATTTCCGGCCGACCTGAAATTTTGCTAAGATCAATAAGACATTAAGAGCAACATTCCTGTGAAGTTTCATGAAAATCCGTCAGGTAGTTTCAAAGAAGTAGTCGCTACAAGTTTTCATTATATAACTCTATGTAAACAAAGCAGCCATGTTTAAGGTCAAATCAAAACGATTTTCGACAAGGACCAACATCATGTCATACTGATCATTTTAGAAAAAGTCCCATATCAATATCTCTTATTGTTTTGAAGAAGTAGTCGCTACAAACTTATTTATTTTAAATCTATTTTTAGCTGTGGCGGCCATCTTGAATTTCCGGCCGACCTGAAATTTTTCTAGGATCAACTAGACATCAAGAGCAACATTCCTGTGAAGTTTCATGAACATCCGTCAAGTAGTTTCAGAGGAGTAGTCGCTACAAGTTTTTACTATATATAACTCTATGTAACCAAAGATGGCCACTGGCAGCCATGTTTAACGTCGAATCAAAATAATTTTCCACAAGTCTCTACATCATGTCATGCTGATCATTTTAGAAAAAGTCCCATATCAATATCACTTATAGTTTTCAAGAAGTAGTCGCTACAAACTTATTTTTTAAAAATCTATTTTTAGCTGTGACGGCCATCTTGAATTTCCGGCCGACCTGAAATTTTGATAGGATCAATTAGACATCAAGAGCAACATTCCTGTAAAGTTTCATGACAATCCGCCAAGTAGTTTCAGAGGAGTAGTCGCTACAAGTTTTTACTATATAACTCTATGTAAACAAAGATGGCCGCTGGCAGCCATGTTTAACGTTGAATCAAAACGATTTTTGACTAGGATCAACATCATGTAATGCTGATCATTATAGAAAAAGTCCCATATCAATATCACTTATAGTTTTCAAGAAGTAGTCGCTACAAACTTATTTTTTAAAAATCTATTTTTAGCTGTGACGGCCATCTTGAATTTCCGGCCGACCTGAAATTTTTCTAGGATCAATCAGACATCAAGAGCAACATTCCTGTAAAGTTTCATGAATATCCGCCAAGTAGTTTCAGAGAAGTAGTCGCTACAAGTTTTTACTATATAACTCTATGTAAACAAAGATGGCCGCTGGCAGCCATGTTTAATGTTGAATCAAAACGATTTTTGACTAGGATCAACATCATGTCATGCTGATCATTTTAGAAAAAGTCCCATATCAATATCACTTATAGTTTTCAAGAAGAAGTCGCTACAAACTTGTATTTTAAAACTCTATTTTTAGCTTTGGCGGCCATCTTGGATTTCACATCAACATGAATTTTTGCTAGGATCAACTAGACTTTATGGGCAACATTTCTGTAAAGTTTCATGAATATCCATCCAGTAGTTTCAGCTGTGAAGTCGCTACAAGTTTTTACTATATAACTCTATGTAAACAAAGATGGCCGCTGGCAGCCATGTTTAAAGTTGAATCAAAACGATTTTTGACTAGGATCAACATCATGTCATGCTGATCATTTTAGAAAAAGTCCCATATCAATATCACTTATAGTTTTCAAGAAGAAGTCGCTACAAACTTGTATTTTAAAACTCTATTTTTAGCTTTGGCGGCCATCTTGGATTTCACATCAACATGAATTTTTGCTAGGATCAACTAGACTTTATGGGCAACATTTCTGTAAAGTTTCATGAATATCCATCCAGTAGTTTCAGCTGTGAAGTCGCTACAAGTTTTTACTATATAACTCTATGTAAACAAAGATGGCCGCTGGCAGCCATGTTTAACGTTGAATCAAAACGATTTTTGACTAGGATCAACATCATGTCATGCTGATCATTTTAGAAAAAGTCCCATATCAATATCACTTATAGTTTTCAAGAAGAAGTCGCTACAAACTTGTATTTTAAAACTCTATTTTTAGCTTTGGCGGCCATCTTGGATTTCACATCAACATGAATTTTTGCTAGGATCAACTAGACTTTATGGGCAACATTTCTGTAAAGTTTCATGAATATCCATCCAGTAGTTTCAGCTGTGAAGTCGCTACAAGTTTTTACTATATAACTCTATGTAAACAAAGATGGCCGCTGGCAGCCATGTTTAACGTTGAATCAAAACGATTTTTGACTAGGATCAACATCATGTCATGCTGATCATTTTAGAAAAAGTCCCATATCAATATCACTTATAGTTTTCAAGAAGAAGTCGCTACAAACTTGTATTTTAAAACTCTATTTTTAGCTTTGGCGGCCATCTTGGATTTCACATCAACATGAATTTTTGCTAGGATCAACTAGACTTTATGGGCAACATTTCTGTAAAGTTTCATGAATATCCATCCAGTAGTTTCAGCTGTGAAGTCGCTACAAATAAAAGTTTACGGACAGACGGACAGACGGACAGACGGACGGACGGACGACGGACTCCGCACCACGGCATAAGCTCTGCTGATCTCTGATCAGTAGAGCTAATAACGCGGTACTCTAAAGACTAACCTCTCAAATTTTGAACATACAACGCCTCATTTACCGTCTGGAAAAATTGTGATGTCACATAGTTTTACAATAAATGACGTCTTTGGATAATGCCAACTATATTGATGGTGCATGAATTTGAATTGACAAAGATTTGTTTTCGTGTACTTCAACATATTTAAATTGATTTGCATCAGAATTGAGATAACCTTGCTAATATTTTAAATCAGTTGTTGGTACATATGTTCAGGGTTATAAAAACTATGCACATATCATCCCAGATTGAAAAACATGGTTAAAAGACTGACTTTCTAAAATCTTGTAAATAAAATAACAACTCTATGTACATGTATGTGTATCAGTCTTTAAAAGACCGTACTTTTTCCCCTTCTTTTTTTTTTTTTGACAGGGAATGAATTATTTTTTTATTATTCTGAAATCATGAGCCCTTTGCTGGTCTGGTAAAACATTGGCTTGGATACTTTCTCTCATGATACATACATGTATATCGTATCGTGGGGTCTGTATCGTGACAAGGTAACAATACACAAATAAGCACAACCTTGCTCCTATTGACAAAAATAATCTTACTGTGAAAATTATCTTTCTAAAAGTTATGTTTTTTTATATTATTTGGGGTAGTTTAAAAAGGATTATTTATGTAAGTAGCTAGGGCTTCTAAAATCGCCGGTTTATCAGTTCCCAGACCGAAATCTGTTTCTCCAGACCGTTTTTCTTTTCAAAATCTCTGTTTAAATCGGTCCAGATATTTGATCTATCGGTCGTTAAAAAATCTACAATTGCCCTTTACCCTCCTTCTAATATGCCTTGCGGCAATATTCTTTGATCCACAACACGATTGTTTGTCACTCGCTGTGCGAAAGAAGGTCAATTTGGACTAAACCATTACCGATAGTAGGGAGTTTTCCGTAAGAGTCTATAGCTAGGTAGCATGCCTTTGATGTGTGATCAGAGAAAGTATATCACGCGTTCTGTCGGTTCACTAAAGCGAGTGTTACCATCTGGAATTTCTTTGATATAGCATTAGTCTCAAGGTGTTAGCCTGTTTTCTTGTGTCGGTTTTTTTTTTTAAGTGGCCAAAGCTGGGACTGATATTTGTTAGCGTCCTTAAAACAAATTAAAATACCGAGCGGTGTTTACTTGTTTGTTTGATTTTTTTTGATTTTTCACGCAACTTCCAGTTTATTAGACACTTCCGGTTCAATTCCTCAAATGATCAACAATTTTAATATTGAGTGAAAATTATTCATTCAGTAAAGCGAAGACATGATGTCAGTCATTAAAATGTTCAAATTGAGATAAAGTAAGTTATAAATAATACAAATATAATACAAACATAAATTTTAAATAGTTCTCTATATAAATGACTAAACGGAAAAAATGTATGGTGCAGCTGACATGGTGGGTGGGGGACGGCTATTTTAGTGATTTTTTCAAAATAAGTGCGATTCTTACTGCAGTAAAAAACCTGGACCGATTTGCATTTTAAAATTTTAGAAGCCCTGTAAGTAGCTACTGTCTTTGCCCCTCAGAGCAAAAAAAATGTTTCTGAGTTACTCGTCCTACGTAATATTTGAATAATACTGTCAAATTATTTAATTGTTAAATAATTTATCTGAATTTCTACTCATCCGGCATCAATGAGCACTCGTCGGGGTGAGTGGACGAGTGGAATTTTCGCGCCCTGTAATATTTCGACTTATTTTGTGAAAATAAGGTAGTATTTCATGCAAATGTGTATCGAAAACCGACTTAAGAGTGAATGTGAAGACAAAAAAGAGGATCAAAAATCAATCAACCGGAACATTGCGATGATATACACAACTAGGCTTGGCACTGATCATCCTACCCAAGTTTCGTTGAAATCCAGCAGAGGTTCAGGAGAACTTGTCTGGACAAAGTTAGTGTATTAAAACCTTTAAGGGGTCATAACTCTGCCAAAATTCATTCAACCAGAACGCGGCAATGACAGGTGCAACTAGGCTTGGTACTGATCATCCCCGCCAAGATTTGATGAAAGATTCAGAAGAGACTAATCTGGACAAAGTTTGTGTATTGAAACATTGAAAGGAACAAAAATCATTCAACCGGAATATGGCGATGATATGCACAACTTGGCTTGATACTGATCATCCTTGTCAAGTTTCGATGAAATCCAGCCAGGGGTTCAGGAGAACTAGCCCAGAAAAAAGTTTTGTGTATCAAAAACCTCTGAAGGGCCATAACTCCGTCAAAAATCTGTAAACAGGAACGCGACGATGCTATGCACAACTAGCCACGTGCTGATTATCCCTGAACAGTTTCATTGAAATCTGGCGGCGGATTCAGGAGAACTAGTCCAGACAAAGTTTGTGCATTAAAATCTTTAAAGGGCCATAATTCTGTCAAAAATCAACACTAGACATGGAACTGATCATTCCTGCAAAGTTCCATTTAAATCCGGCCAGGGGTTCAGGAGAACTAGTCAGGACTAAGTTTGTGTATTAAAACCTTTAAAGGGACATAACTCCACCAAAATCATTCAACCGGAATACGGTGACGATATTTACAACTAGGCCTGGTACTGATCATCCCTGCAAAGTTTCACTGAAATCCGGCCAAATGAAGGCCATTTCGTCTTAATTAGTCCAAAATATAGCATATTTCAAACAAGAGGCCCAAGGAGGCCCAAGAGGGCCTGTGGACACTCTACTGGCTAACATGGCTCTTATAACATCAGAAGCGAGTGACTGCATTTTACTTTTTTTTGAAAGTCTTGAGAAAAATACAGCATTTTTTAACTAAATCAAGGGCAATAACTAAAGAATCTGGTAAAGTTTAGTAAAGATGAGATGAAACACGAAGGCTCTGTCGTATTAACGAGGCAAAATATAGCATTTTTAACAAAATCAAGGGCTATAACTCTGCTGTTACTTTAACTTGGCTGGTTTTCAAAGTCTTCTGAACTTTCATCGACATTAGCAATCTGGTAAAGTTAAGTGAAGATCGGTTGAAAAATGAAGGCTCTAGCGTCTTAACAAGGCAAAATATAGCTTTTTTAACTAAATCAAGGGCCATAACTCCGCTGTTACTGGTCCGAAATGGTTGGTTTTCGAACTTGTCCAAGCTTTCATTGATATTAACAATCAATTAAAAGTTTGGTAAGGATAAAACGAACAAGAGGTCAATGACCTTGAAGCTCTACTGATAGATTTTGATAGCTAGATCAGCATTCCTGTGTCAAAGTTTCATAAAAAAAATGGTCAAGTAGTTTCGGAGGTGTAGTCGCTACAAGTTGAAGTTTTTACTATATAACTCTAGGTAAACAAAGATGGCCACTGGCAACCATGTTTAATGTCGAATCAAAATAATTTTCGACTTCTTGTCGTGCTGATCATTTCAGAAAAAGTCCCATATCAATATCACTTACAGTTTTCAAGAAGTTGAGTCGCTACAAACTTGTTTTTAAAAATCTATGTTTAGCCGTGGTGGCCATTTTGAATTTCCGGCCGATCTGAAATTTTGCTAGGATCACCTGAAGTTTCATGAACAGTAGTTTCACAGGAGTAGTCGCTACAAATTTTTGCTATACAAACTCTATGTAAACAAAGATGGCCACTGGCGCCCATGTTTAACGTCGAATCAAAATAATTTTCAACAAGGATCAACATCATGTCATGCTGATCATTTTAGAAAAAGTCCCATATCAATATCACTTACAGTTTTCAAGAAGTAGTCGCTACAAACTTTTTTTTAAAAATCTGTTTTTAGCCATGGTGGCCATCTTGAATATCCGGCCGACATAAAAAAATTCTGGGATCAATTAGACATCAAGAGCAACATTTCTGTGAAGTTTCATAAAAATATGTCAAGTAGTTTCAGAGGAGTAGTCGCTACAAGCAGAAGTTATTACTATATAAATCTATGTAAACAAAGATGGCCGCTAGATGCAATGTTTAAAGTTGCATCAAAATAAATTTCGACAAGGATCAACATCATGTCATGCTGATCATTTTAGAAAATGTCCCATATCAATATCACTTACAGTTTTCAAGAAGTAGTCGTTACAAATTTATTTATTTTAAATATATATTTTTAGCCGTGGCGGCCATCTTGAATTTCCGGCCAGCCTGAAATTATTCTATGATCAACTAGATGTCTCATCAAGAGCAACATATCTGTGAAGTTTCATGAACATTCGTCAAGTAGTTTCAGAGGAGTAGTCGCTACAAGTTTTTACTATATAACTCTATGTAAACAAAAATGGCCACTGGCAGCCATGTTTAACGTCGAATCAAAATAATGTTTGACAAGGATCAACATAGTGTCATGCTGATCATTTTAGAAAAAGTCCCATATCAATATCACTTACAGTTTTCAAGAAGTAGTCGCTACAAAATTATTTTTTAAAAATCTATTTTTAGCTGTAGCGGCCATCTTGAATTTCTGGCCGACCTGAAATTTTGCTAGGATCAATAAGACATCAAGAGCAACATTCCTGTAAAGTTTCATGAAAATCCGCCAAGTAGTTTCAAAGGAGTAGTCGCTACAAGTTTTTACTATATAACTCTATGTAAACAAAGATGGCCGCTGGCAGCACTGTTTAACGTTGAATCAAAACAATTTTTGACAAGGACCAACATCATGTCATGCTGATCATTTTAGAAAAAGTCCCATATCAATATCACTTATAGTTATCAAGAAGAAGTCGCTACAAACTTGTTTTTTGAAAAATTATTTTGAGCCGTGGCGACCATCTTGAATTTCCGGCCGACCTGAAATTTTGCTAGGATCAATTAGACATCAACAGTGTCTGAAACGGCCGGTCCCCCTGTCGCCAATGGCGATTAATACCTTGTCTGGGCGACCAAAAGTTGTTCAAAGTAAAGTTGTCACTGGCCCAACAAAAAACGTCTGGGCGACTGCCCAAAATCAGTAAAAAACAAGAGGCCCAAGAGGGCCTGTGGACGCTCTACTGGCTAAAGATAAAGTTTATGCAACAAGGGGCCATAACTCTTTTAAATATCGTTCAACCAGAACATGGTGATGACATAGGCAACTAGGCTTGGTACTGATTGTCCCTGACAAGTTCCATTGAAATCCAGCCAGAGATTCAGGAAAACTAGTCTGTACAAAGTTAGTGTATTAAAACTTTTAAAGGGCCATAACTCTGCCAAAATTCATTCAACCAGAACATGGCAATGATAGTTGCAACTAGGCTTGGTACTGATCATCCCCATCAAGATTCGTTAAAATCCAGTAAGGAGTTCAGAACAGACTAATCTGGTTTCTCTATTAAAACCTATAAAGGGGCCATAACTCTGACAAAAATCATTCAACCCGCATATGGCGATGATATGCAAAACTAGGCTTAACTAGTGACCTAGTTTTTGACCCCATACCCATTTTCGAACTGACCAAAATATAATTAAGACAACATTTCGACAAAGTTTCATCAAGATCGGGGTCAAAAATATGGCCTCTAGAGTGTACTAGTGACCTAGTTTTTGACCCTGTGTGACCCTGTGTGACCCATTTTCGAACTTTAGCAAGCTATAATTGAGACAAATATTCTGACAAAATTGCATGAAGATCGGGTCAAAAATATGGCCTCTAGAGTGTACACACGGTTTTTTCCAAAGTTTGACCTAGTGACCTAGTTTTTAAACACCATGTGACCCATTTTTGAACTTGACCAAGATATAATTAAGACAAACATTTTGACAAAGAGTGTACACAAGGTTTTTCCAATATTTGACCTAGTGACCTAGTTTTTAACCCCATGTGACCCATTTTCAAACTTGACCAAGATATAATTAAGACAAACATTCTGACAAAGTTGCATCAAGCTCGGGTCAAAAATATGGCCTCTAGAGTGTACACAAGGTGTTTCCAATATTTGACCTAGTGACCTAGTTTTTAACTTCATGTGACCCATTTCCGAACTTGATCAAGATATAATTAAGATAAACAATTTGACAAAATTTCATCAAGATTGGGTAAAAAATATGACCTCTAGAGTGTACACAAGTTTTTTCAAGTATTTGACCTAGTGACCTAGTTTTTGACCCCACATTGACCCATTTTTGAACTTGACCGAGATTTCATTGAGACAAACATTCTGACAAAGTTTCATCAAGATCGGGTCAAAAATATGGCCTCTAGAGTGTACACACGGTTTTTCCAAAGTTTGACCTAGTGATCTAGTTTTTAACACCATGTGACCCATTTTTGAACTTGACCAAGATATAATTAAGACAAACATTTTGACAAAGCTTCATCAAGATTGGGTCAGAAATACGGCTTCTAGAGTGTACACAAGGTTTTTCAAGTATTTGACCTAGTGACCTAGTTTTTAACCCCATGTGACCCATTTTCAAACTTGACCAAGATATAATTAAGACAAACATTCTGACAAAGTTGCATCAAGCTCGGGTCAAAAATATGGCCTCTAGAGTGTACATAAGGTTTTTCCAATATTTGACCTAGTGACCTAGTTTTTGACCCCACATGACCCATTTTCGAACTTGACCGAGATTTCATTGAGACAAACAATTAAGATAAAACATTCTGACAAAGTTGCATCAAGCTCGGGTCAAAAATATGGCCTCTAGAGTGTACACAAGGTTTTTCCAATATTTGACCTAGTGACCTAGTTTTTAACTTCATGTGACCCATTTTCGAACTTGACCGAGATTTCATTGAGACAAACATTCTGACAAAGTTTCATCAAGATCGGGTCAAAAATATGGCCTCTAGAGTGTACACACGGTTTTTCCAAAGTTTGACCTAGTGACCTAGTTTTTAACACCATGTGACCCATTTTTGAACTTGACCAAGATATAATTAAGACAAACATTTTGACAAAGAGTGTACACAAGGTTTTTCCAATATTTGACCTAGTGACCTAGTTTTTAACCCCATGTGACCCATTTTCAAACTTGACCAAGATATAATTAAGACAAACATTCTGACAAAGTTGCATCAAGCTCGGGTCAAAAATATGGCCTCTAGAGTGTACACAAGGTTTTTCCAATATTTGACCTAGTGACCTAGTTTTTAACTTCATGTGACCCATTTCCGAACTTGATCAAGATATAATTAAGATAAACAATTTGACAAAATTTCATCAAGATTGGGTAAAAAATATGACCTCTAGAGTGTACACAAGTTTTTTCAAGTATTTGACCTAGTGACCTAGTTTTTGAGCCCACATGACCCATTTTTGAACTTGACCGAGATTTCATTGAGACAAACATTCTGACAAAGTTTCATCAAAATCGGGTCAAAAATATGGCCTCTAGAGTGTACACACGGTTTTTCCAAATATTGACCTAGTGATCTAGTTTTTAACACCATGTGACCCATTTTTGAACTTGACCAAGATATAATTAAGACAAATATTTTGACAAAGCTTCATCAAGATTGGGTCAGAAATACGGCTTCTAGAGTGTTCACAAGGTTTTTCAAGTATTTGACCTAGTGACCTAGTTTTTAACCCCATGTGACCCATTTTCAAACTTGACCAAGATATAATTAAGACAAACATTCTGACAAAGTTGCATCAAGCTCGGGTCAAAAATATGGCCTCTAGAGTGTACATAAGGTTTTTCCAATATTTGACCTAGTGACCTAGTTTTTGACCACATGACCCATTTTCGAACTTGACCGAGATTTCATTGAGACAAACAATTAAGATAAACATTCTGACAAAGTTGCATCAAGCTCGGGTCAAAAATATGGCCTCTAGAGTGTACACAAGGTTTTTCCAATATTTGACCTAGTGACCTAGTTTTTAACTTCATGTGACCCATTTTCGTACTTGACCGAGATTTCATTGAGACAAACATTCTGACAAAGTTTCATCAAGATCGGGTCAAATATATGGCCTCTAGAGTGTACACACGGTTTTTCCAAAGTTTGACCTAGTGACCTAGTTTTTAACACCATGTGACCCATTTTTGAACTTGACCAAGATATAATTAAGACAAACATTTTGACAAAGTTTCATCAAGATTGGTTCAGAAATACGGCTTCTAGAGTGTACACAAGGTTTTTCCAATATTTGACCTAGTGACCTAGTTTTTAACTTCATGTGACCCATTTCCGAACTTGACCGAGATTTCATTGAGACAAACATTCTGACAAAGTTTCATCAAGATCGGGTCAAAAATATGGCCTCTAGAGTGTACACACGGTTTTTCCAAAGTTTGACCTAGTGACCTAGTTTTTAAAACCATGTGACCCATTTTTGAACTTGACCAAGATATAATTAAGACAAACATTTTGACAAAGTTGCATCAAGCTTGGGTCAAAAATATGGCCTCTAGAGTGTACACAAGGTTTTTCCAATATTTGACCTAGTGACCTAGTTTTTGACCCCACATGACCCATTTTCGAACTTGACCGAGATTTCATTGAGACAAACATTCTGACAAAGTTTCATGATGATTGCATCAGAAATGTGGCCTCTAGAGTGTACACAAGCAAAAGTTAACGGACGGACGACGGACGGACGACGGACGACGGACGGACGACGGACGACGGAAGACGGACAACACACCATCCCATAAGCTCTGCTGGCCCTTGGCCAGTAGAGCTAAAAATCATTTTAATCAATTATTTTCGGAGAACTGTCAACTACCGTTGTCACTTGGTAAAAGGTAGACATCTCTTTATTTCTCTTGCGACTTGTTAGTTACGAACGCAGCGATTGGTTCAAATAAACTATTGAACCAATGAAAGTGCATGTAACATATGATAACTGTGTAAAGTCAAAGAAAATGCAAGACGCATGGTCATTTCTTAAACGCACTAACGCTGCGGACTTTAAAAAGCAGTCAAAGTATGCGAAGTAAGTATTTTTTCTGTTAATCATAAATGTCGACATACGATGCTAGTCGGTAATTTCGATTGTGCGTCAAGTCTGCTTAAAATCAGCGGCGGATTCAGCAATTTGAAAGAGGGGGGGGGGGGGGGTAGTTACAGAGGAGTAGTCGCTACAAGTTTTTACTATATAACTCTATGTAAACAAAGATGGCCGCTGGCAGCCATGTTTAACGTTGAATCAAAACGATTTTTGACAAGGATCAACATCATGTCATGCTGATCATGTTAGAAAAAGTCCCATATCAACATCACTTATAGTTTTCAAGAAGTAGTCGCTACAAACTTGTATTTTAAAACTCTATTTTTAGCTTTGGTGGCCATCTTGGATTTCACATCAACATGAGTTTTTGCTAGGATCAACTAGACTTTATGGGCAACATTTCTGTAAAGTTTCATGAATATCCATCCAGTAGTTTCAGAGGAGTTGTCGCTACAAATAAAAGTTTACGGACAGACAGACGGACGGACGGACAGACGGACGCCGCACCACGGCATAAGCTCTGCTGAACTCTGATCAGTCGAGCTAAAAATAAAACGAAAGACGACGGATGCCGCACCATAAGCTCTGCTGATCTCTGATCAGTCGAGCTAATAAAACAAACCTTATTTCACTGAAACTTGTCCTGTTCATTTCTTCATTCAACACACAGGCAGTTGTTGCAGCCAACAGGCAATCCTGAAATATGCAGAAGTATACACTTACAATGGTTATCTATATGTACTTAAGATTTGTACCCTTAGGCCATTATTATTTGATTATTATACCCACGTTTTTGAAGAAAGAAAAAGGGTATATTAAAATTGCCTCCGTTTGTCCGTCCTTGACTGCATCTCCTCCTAAACCGCTGAACGGAATTCAAACTTAGGGTATGACTTCACCATATGACAACGGCGTGCAAGAGCAACATTATTTTTGGCTCCGAGTCCAGGGGCCCTCAGGGAAGGGGTCAAAGGGCCAAATACACTAAACTTCAATTACAGTGTCATTTTTCCATATTTTTGCAAAAAACTTGGTATATGTAAGGCCAAGAAAAAAATCGTTCTGTTTCAGGTTTCCTGCTCAAAAAGAATAGGGTAGTAGGTTGATTTTTTTTCTTTTCTTTTTTTACTACATGAAGGTAGAAATTACAACCAGAAAACATATAATTCTAAACTCTGATTTTGAGGGCCTCAAGGATGTATATATTAATATATTATATATATATAATTCAAAATGGACTTTTAACTCATCACATGAAGATGGGCAAGAAACGTCAGAGCAGAACAAACATGCATTTGTTTGAAAAATTGTTTCAATAAAACATGCAACGTACATAAAAGTACACACAGCTCTCTATGTTGCTATTCTAAAACTGGAAGCATTAAATATGTTAAATAAGTGGATTCAAAATTTTGATAGAGCATCATCAAAATTTTTTGATATAGCATCATCAAAAAAAATGACCAGTCAGTGACCAGAAATAAGACATACCAATACATTCTGGTTGGTGATAAACTCGGTCTTTATCCTTGATGTTCAACCAAGTTTACTGTAAAAATTAAGGTATCTACAGTATGATTCTTTTAAAACCCTGCATATTTAATGCACATTCATGCAAACTGATTCAATATATGTATCATTCAAAACCAAAATCTTGAAAATTATAGTCTCTTTACTCCGCCAAAGATTTTTATTTTACTATAGAACCTAAGGATAACAAGAGGTCAATGACCTTGGAGCTCTACTGATAGGTTTTTGATAGCTAGATCAGCATTCCTGTGAAGTTTCATGAAAATCCGTCAAGTAGTTTCAGAGTAGTCGCTACAAGTTTTCATAATATAACTCTATGTAAACAAAGATGGCCCCTGGCGGCCATGTTTAACGTCAAATCAATTTCTGACAAGTATCAACATCATGTCATACTACAAACTTGTATTTTGAAAATTTATTTTTAGCCATGGCGACCATCTTGAATTTCCGGTCGACCTGAAGTTTTGCTATGATCAACTAGATAACTCTATGTAAACAAAGATGGCCGCTGACAGCCATGTTTAAATTGAATCAAAACGATTTTCGACAAGGACCAACATCATGTCATGCTGATAATTTTAGAAAAAGTCCCATATCAATATCAATTTTAGTTTTCAAGAAAAAGTTGCTACAAACTTTTTTTCGAAAATATATTTTTGGCTGTGGCGGCCATCTTGAATTTCCGACCGACCTGAAGTTTTGCTAGGATCAATTAGACATCAAGAGCAACATTTGTGTGAAGTTTCATGAAAATCCGTCAAGTAGTTCCAGAGGAGTAGTGCTACAAGTTTTCATTATATAACTCTATGTAAACAAAGATGGCCGCTGGCAGCCATGTTTAAAGTCGAATCAAAATAATTTTCGACAAGGATCAACATCATGTCATACTGATCATTTTAGGAAAAGTCCCATATCAATATCACTTATAGTTTTCAAGTACTCACTACATACTTGTTTTTTGATAATCTATTTTAGCTGTAGCGGCCATCTTGAATTTCCGACCAAACTGAAATGTTGCTAGGATCATTTAGACATCAAGAGCAACATTCCTATAAAGTTTCATGGAAATCCGTCTTGTAGTTTCAGCGGAGTAGTCGCTACAAGTTTTTACTTAATAACTCTATGTAAACAAAGATAGCCGAGCAGCTATGTTTAACGTTGAATCACAACGATTTTTCGACAAGGACCAACATCATGTCATGCTGATCATTTTAGAAAAAGTCCCATATCAATATCCAGGGCTTTTTTTGGCTGTTTTTATAGCCGTTATTGGGTCATATTCCCAATGACAATACTAATATTTTTTTCCCAATTTTGAGAAGAAAATTCCCAATTGAAAGAAGAAAAAGAAAGAACACTGAAAAGTAGCAAAATGTGACAAGACTTAGTATTGAATATGAAATGCTTTTAAATGCCTCTGTTGATCTTGTTGTACTGTAAACAGTATGAAATATACAATTATGAAATAAATGTTTGACTGTTCTGTTTCCCAATTTTATGAAAAATCACGCTAAAAACTCCCAATTTAATGTAGAAAACAAGAGGCCCAATAGGGCCTGTGGACACTCTACTGGCTAACATGGCTCTTATAACATCAATGAAGAGAGTGACTGCCATTTACGTTTTTTGGAAGTTTCGGGGAAAAAACAGCTTTTGAACTAAATCAAGGGCCAAAACTAAAGAATCTGTTAAAGTTCGGTAAAGATCAGATGAAAATGAAGGCCCTACTGTATTAACGAGGCAAAATATATCATTTTCAATTAAATCAAGAGCCATAACTCCTCTGTTACTGGGCCGACTGGTCCAACATAGAGCTAAAAATATAAATATTAATTAAAAAAAATTAAAAGAAAAAAAAAAGAAAAAATAAAAAAAATAAAAAAAAATAAAAAAAATATTAAATTAAAAAAATAAAAGTTTGGTAACGATCGGATGGAAAATGAGGCCCTCTCATCTTAACGAGGCAAAATATAGCGTTTTGAACTAAATCAAGGGCCATAACTAAGCTGTTTCTGGTCCGATATGTTTGGTTTTCGAACTTGTCCGAGCTTTCATTGATATTAACAATCTGATAAAGTTTGGTAAAGATCGGATGAACAATGAAGCCCCTATCGTCTTAATGAGGCAAACTATAGCATTTTCAACTAGATCAAGGGCCATAACTCCGCTGTTACTGGTCGGATATGGCTAGTTTTCGAACTTGCTTGAGCTTTCATTAATATTAACAATCTGATAAAGTTTGGTAAAGATCAGATGAACAATGAAACCCCTATCGTCTTAACGAGGCATTTTTAACTAAATCAAGGGTCACAACTCCGCCGTTACTGGTGCGAAATGGTTGGTTTCCGAACTTGTTCGAGCTTTCAATGACATTAACAATCTGATAAAGTTTGATAAAGATCGGATGAACAATGAAGCCCCTATCGTCTTAACGAGGCAAAATACAGCATTTTTAACTAAATCAAGGGCCATAACACTGCTCTTACTATTCTGATATGGCTGGTTTTCGAACTTGTCTGAGCTTTCATTGATATTAACAATCTGATAAAGGTTGGTAAAGATTGGATGAACAATGAAGCCCCTAGCGCCTTAACGAGGCAAAATATAGCATTTTTAACTAAAGCAAAGGCCATAACTCCGCTGTTACTAGTCCGATATGGCTGGTTTTCAAACTTGTCCGAGCTTTCATTGATATTAACAATTTGGTAAAGTTTGGTAAAGATATGATGAAAAACGAAGGCCCTATCATCTTAACGAGGCAAAATATAGCAATATAGCATTTTCAATTAAATCAAGGACCATAACTCTGGTGTTACTGGTCCGATCTGGCTGGTTTTCGAACTTGTCCGAGCTTTCATTGATATTAACAATGTTGTAAAGTTTGGTAAAGATAGGTTGAAAAATGAAGGCCCTATCGTCTTAACGAGGCAAAATATAGCAATATAGCATTTTTAACTAAATCAAGGGCCATAACTCCACTGTTACTTGGCCGATCTGGCTGGTTTTCGAACTCATCCGAGCTTTCATTGATATTAACAATCTGTGCAAGTTTGGTAAATATTGGATGAAAAATGAAGGCCCTATCGTCTTAACGAGAAAAAGTTAACAACGGACGGACGGACGACGGACAACTCGGCATCCCATAAGCTCTGCTGGCCTTCGGCCAGTAGAGCTAAATAGCACTGATATCACTTAGAGTTTTCAAGAAGTAGTCGCTACAAACTTGTTTTTAAAAATCTATTTTTAGATTTGGCGATCATCTTGGATTTAACATCAACATGAATTTTTTCTAGGATCAACTAGACTTCATCGGCAACATTTCTGTAAAGTTTCATGAAAATCCATTCAGTAGTTTCAGAGGAGTTGTCGCTACAAAAAAGTTTACGGACAGACGATGGACGCCACACCACGGCATAAGCTCTGCTGATCTCTGATCAGTAGAGCTAAAAACCGATAAACACAAATGTTATCACCTACTGACAAAAAGATAAAATCTCAACATCTCTGCAATGGAAAATTATGTAGCACATTAATTGTATTCGTCATAAAATCATTTCTATTAAAAACAAATAAAACAATGATACATGATATTTGTTTTTATTTTAACTCTCAACACTTTCAGAACTGTATGAGAGCATGTTGAGAAAGTCAACATTTTGATCTTATATAAAGGGACTAGAGACAATCTAAAGTCTTTTTTTTTACTGTGTTGCTAGGAAAAAGACATACAGAACTGGTGACAGTAATATTGTAAGGATGAACCTCCCCGATAATATCGGCCACCAATTTGTGAAATACAGCTAATATAACTCCTGGCCTCTTGGTGGTCGTATTTAGCGACCTTGAAGCACACAAGCCTTGCTTTGGCAGCCATTGCCGGTACATATCAAACGAATTTATTATTTCGCAAACACGGACGTCTGCCCAGGGTGGGTGGGGCATGCAGGAGTTTTGTTTTTTTGTAATTATGTCTCAAATGAAACATTATGATGATGGCTCCGCACACCCGGAGGAAGGGGCATCAAATACACTAATAATTCAATTACGGTGTAATTTTCTCATACTTTTGCACATTAACTGGTATAATAGTCGTCTGTGAAAGAGATACACAGCATGTCAAATGATTATTTAAAACTTGGACGTCTTCCCTCGGTTTGGGGTTGGAGGGGGTGGGTTGTGGGTGGAGGGAAACAGTGGGTCAATTTTTTTTTAATTATGTCTCGAACATTTTGATCAAGGAATTAGTGTATATACTGTTGGGCTGGGTGTGTGTGCGGGGTTAGTGTGGGGGTGGTGGGAGAGAGGTAAATTCAAATATCTATTTTCCTTTCTCAATAAAATGTAATGATTTTGGGAATATCAGTATAATTTGCTCCAGGGTCACCACGGGACTCTTTGATAGGGGTCAACAGTTCAAATACACTAAAAAAAAGTTTTCATTTACAGTGTCATACATACATGTATTACTATATACAGAAAAGCATAAATAATACTATTTCTGATATGAGTATCAAAGAACGATCAAAACAATTACATGTAAAATGGATACAGGGTTAAAGGGAATTGACCTGTGTGAAGAAAATGTGGGTATTTTGCGATGGCGCGCCATCAAATTTGTTCTAGTTCATTTTACACAAACGCTCCTAAGATAAAAAGAAATATCAGTAAAACTCATATTAAGCGACCACTCAAGGGAGTGTCTATAAATGGTTGCTTAATAAAACAGTCGTTGAATAGAACGAATATAAAACCGTATCCGAAAATAGCGCTATCCGTATTTGTAGTGATGAAAGCAACAGTAAATATTAAGCTGAAAATTACTACATCATTAAATGCTTGTTTTTGCTACAGTGTCGTTTTAAACGTTTATTTCTTGCCAGATTGTGTCTACAGGCCTTATATCTACATGTACTTGAACGGTCATCTGTTGACTATTTTTCGGTAATTTAACCTGAGTGAAGGAAACTGAATGTTTCGTTTCACTAAAAAAATCAAGGTCGATTACTATCTTGAATCACGCGAGACCGATCAACAGGAAAGCTTGGCTAACATCCTTAAATGATAATCCATTAATAAGAGAATGTTGCAATTGTTACGATAGTCATGCAACAAAAACTGTTGTTGGCACCTTTCTGACTTCAACTGTTAACAAACAACAAGGGCATGACTATCCAATCTGGACACAATAATAATTTACGATTTGATAGTCCACTCATCTCATTAGTGGCTGCTTAATGATCAAACTTATTGATATTTGGTGTGAAAACCAACTGTCGTTGGTCGCGTTAGGCAAAAATTGCTTAATGCACTTAAAATATAGAAGGAAAATGATCGAGGTGACTCAAAAGTGGTCGCACAAGACAGGTCGCTGAATGCACTTGGTTGCATGAGCAAGTTTGGCAGTATCCATTTTATTTTCCATTGGGAATTTGATGGTTTTTATTTTTTATTTAATTTTCTCCCAGATTTTAATCAAAAGATTTGTGCTCTTTTTACCTATTCAACTAAATAAAATAAGGTTTCATTTACCAAATGATGTGATAACTATAACAAACTGTGATGACTTGGTATTACCAAATGATGTGATAACCTGATATAACCAAATGATGTGATAACCTAATATTACCAAATTAAATAATAACTGTGTTTTCTGTACATAGAAAAATGGGTCGACTTTTTTTTTGTTGCTTTATTTAGTTCTTTATAAATGAAGATTTTCAGCTCGAGAAAAATTAGATACCGATTTATTTCTGTGGCAGAACCCACTTTGTACAGAATGGATGCTCACATTTTTTGCCTTTTGCAGCTGTCCTTTTTTTGTGAGTGCTTGCATTTTTAAATAATGACAAACTGAGCAATTATTGTCAGTTAGTTTCTCAATAAAAGAAAGAGGAGTCGGCGGTGTTAAAGGGAATTTGTCGGGTTACAGTAAACACAGGTATTACTTTATCTGGTATGATATGATAACCTGATATTACCAAATGATGTGACAACCTGAAATCACCAAATGATGTGATATCCTGGTATTACCAATGGATGATATTTTAATAAATCTGGTATTACCAAAGGACCTGAACAGTATTACCAAAGGATGAGATAACCGGGTATTACCTAATGTTATGATAACCTGGTATTACCAAATGATGCAATAACATGACCAGTAACCTGACCATAGGCGAAAGGAAAATGGACCTGGCGAAAAAACAATAAACAAGAGGGCCAAGATGGCCCTATATCGATAACCTGAGTAATGGTCCATGCATTATGGAACTTCTTCGAAATCTTATGGTCATATACAATCTGTGCAAGTTTGGTTAAGATTGTTCATGAAATGTGGCCTCTGTTATTTACCAACATTGATATAAGACACTGACAAAGTTTAGTACAAAATGAAGGTGCTAAGTGTGTAACCTCTGGGGCATGGCCAAATGTGACCCCAGGGCTACATGTAATATATGAGATCTGTGTGCCTTGTGGTTTTAGAGAAGAAGATTTTTTAAGTTTGATAGTCTAGGCATTGGCGATCATTTTAAAAGAAAAACTGTTGAAATCTGTCCAGCGGTTCTTGAGAAGAAGATTTTTTAAGGTTTCGACCATATATGGTAATGACGGCCATCTTGGATGTCGCGCTGACCTAATTTTAACAAATTTAACAAGCATTCGATCATCCACGTGCAGTTTGGTCAAAATTGGCCAAGCGGTTTCTGAGGAGAAGTTTATTTGAAGCAAAAGTTAACGCCGGACGACGACGGACGAAGAGTGATCCCAATAGCTCACCTTGAGCCTTCGGCTCAGGTGATCTAAAAATCATAGCAAATTCGTCAAACATTATTAGTTAATGTACGCAAACGCGGAATCATGTTGTTGTTTTTTTGCACCTTTACTTTTTTCTCTCTCAAAAACTGTCTTGGCTAAAAGTTTAAGACATTCTCATTTAATAGGCTAAAGGAAATGTTGTCTTTAGCCATACAATGATAATTTGGCATCATAGCAAATTAAACTTTGGGACAGGATATTTTTTGATGGGTGGGTAGCATTGTAGTAAACTATATTATTTTTAATGTTGTCCGAGTGTATAATTACAGTTAAAATCCTGGTGTTTTACCATTTTCAGATTGATGCGCAGATCCCGGTCATGTCTTTTTGAACTTTACGATCAGTGGTATTAAGTGTTAAGTGCCCACTAATTAGTTGTACCAATGAATTAATTAGTTCACTGGATGTACACACAGTAGCATAAACTGGAACAATGGCAAATGTGAACGTGTTTGATCGGATGTCTGTAAATTGGGACAGATTTATGTTTGATTGTTCAATCCACATGAAACAATATAAAAGGTGCGATTACTCAAAATAATGCAGGGCCTTTTTACCAGTTTTGGGGAAGGGGCCTTTTGACCTAAACTGGGCGGAAAAAATCCATGAATGGGGAATGAATGTTTAAAAAATGAGAAAAACAGCATGATTTTAAAGGAAATTTGTTGGGGGAAGGGGCCTTATACAGGTCGCTGCAAAAAAGGGTAAAAGGCCCTGCACTGGTACAATTTTAGAATAACAGTGATTTTTTTACAATTTCACTTGTACGAGTCCTAGGACTCGCTGGGCCAAAAATCTATGAGTCCCAAAACTAAAGGAGTGAGTCCCAGGTTTTAGTAGTCATTTATTTCAAATTCAAGCACTATTTTATAACATGGTGTTGATAACTTTAATCAGGCATACATACGGTGAGAGCATAACAATCGCAGTCATGAGAACACTGCATCATTCTTAGTCTATCAACATCCCCCTTTCTTTAAGAGAAGTAGTAATAATCCTTAATTAGAACTAACTAAACTGTTAACATCAATGACTAGAATTTGCAAAATATTACTATGAAAAGAAAGGTGATTAATTGCAATCTGAATGACTAGAACATACCAAATACTGATCTGAACAAACATGTACTGGCCTTTTGAATGAAACTCGAGAGTGTTTGTTGCTTTGAGTCATTGTTTAGTTTTCTCTTTGGCCCCATTTTGCAGACGACGCATCGCCAACTCGTGGAATGTTTATATCCGCACCGTTTCGTGTTTTAACTCACGGCCGATTCCATTGGCTAATCGTATGACCATTATCCAATAATAATCGACTTAACAAAATTACGCGGAACGGCGCGAGGGTAAACTTAACCTTCATCGAATAGTCAAATATGGCAGTAGACGCGGAGAAAAAAGTGACGGATTGAATTCTTACAGGGGAACGCGGAGAAAAAAGCGACGGATTGAATTCTTTCAGGGGAAATATGAATTACGGAACTCTTTACTTGCAATTTATGTGCGTCCCGAGAACGCACGTTCCGACAATTTGCGTCCACGGAAATATTTGTGCGTCCTGGACGCAGGACGCAGAGGTAAAAAAATCACTGGAATAATGTGGCTTTCATTATTCATTCTATGCATGTTTATCGTGGTGTATGCAGCATTTCTGAATTTTGTCTCACAAGGCAACGCAATCTTTCTAGCTTCTTCGGAACCCCCAGGGCTTTTTCAGCCTGTCTCACGGGGCCGATATTCGGCCCCGTTCCCAATGCCAAATAGCGACTATTTTTCCCAATTTCAAGAAAAAAATTCCCAATCTCGGATTTTTTTTTTTTTTTTTTTTTTTTTTTTGTCTTAAATGTGTCTTCCTGTAGAGCTGTCTGAACAAACTCTTGAAGAGCTCTGTAATACTTTCAGAGACAGCAAAGCAAGACAAATTAAGCTGTAAAGCAGAATAATAAATGTTGAAATTTTCCAATTGGTTTGATTTGTCGATAATTTTTTTCCCCAAATTTGACTATTTAGGTTTATAAAACATAGTCTTTTAACTTACTACACAAACGCGAGGTTAAGCGCCTTCAATTAAAGTTCCATGATATCCCGGCAAAAGTCTGGCTTAAGACATTCTAATCCGGCAAAAGGAATATTTAGGGCTTTAACCAGGCTAAAATAGCCAGATTTGGCGAAAAGGTTTAAAATCCTAGCACTGGCCTACTTAGTCCTATATTCCCTTAGTATAAACCACTTCATAGTTCTTTGGTAGTTTAATAATATATAAAACCATAACAGCTATGACTCTCACAGTTAGTAAGCCTACATTTATGATCAGCAATGCAAAACCTGATAGGTGGCGCTGCTTAAGCTATATTAAGAATTTAGGAATATCCCAACCTGGGGTTGGGTACGTCAATTACACACTTTTAAGTGCTAAGACACTAAAAAGTGAAACCAGTTATACATAATTTAGAAAGGAAACACTGCATAAATTACGTATTTGACCTCATGGAGTTTTCAGAAGTTCAGGATTAAATCGGATGATAACACTAGTTTAAGTACTAATAAAATACTTCAATCATTTATCTGAATTTGTTTTATATTTAACCTCATAAAAAGTATGTACTCTTGGTGTATTTGCGCATTTATCAACACATGTTAACATTCATTAACCATGAATATCAGGTCTACATTGCTACCTACAGTTCATGGCATAATTTGAATTTTGAGATCAAAATGTTCAATAATGTACTTAAATGATCAACAACTATTCATTTGAATAAAGTATCTTAATATATAATAAAATGCCTCAATTATTATTCTGGCAACAAGGACAATCTTGTTTTACAATTTTCGTATTGGCAATGCATTGTGCAGTGTTTTTATGATCTTATTTTTGTAAGGGACATGTTAAAATATGTAACATGCCTAAACTTGACCATCCGTGATTTGAAAATATTCCGTAATTCTCAATTCAAATTCATAATTTCATACACAAAATGTGAGACTTAGTTACAAAACATATTCTTGACAGGATAAGATTGTTGAAGTTGTGATGAGATCAGTGATTTGACCAGAATTTCAATTTTGTTGCGTCTCCAAGAATATTTTGGCTAAGTCAAAAGTAGGTCACCGGTTTGCATTGAAAAATTGCAATTGCAACACAAGTTTGCATTAATCCAGTTAGTCCCTGAGCATGTACAATTATTCTGCTTCAAACTTACCGTACGTGATGTGTAATAAATGCACTGAAAAGAGGGTAAAATTAATTAATTTGCATTTGTTTTGTTCTCCGTTTGTTGATATCACCTCCAAAATGCAAATGGCGAAGAGTATTCGAGGAGAAGATTTTGGGGTAAAAGCCGTACCCTACGGAATTATTTGTTGGGCAGGAACTGGCGAATATATTTGTGGTATTGGGTTATGTGGTACATGTTTTACACGAGTTTAAGCAAATTAACAGATCATATTACTATATTTTGATGGAATGTAGGCCTATGATGATTTAAAATTGAAAATGGAGCACAATGCAGTATGACAAGAAGGAATCCTTAAAACAAAGAAAGGAAAACATCCTAGTAAATGATCAATTTAAGTCTGTTTTTACAGAAGAACCGATAGATACCCCCACCTACCTGGGGCGTAGCCAGCGATACGCACTTACGCACGTGCGTAACATCGATTTGAAAAGTGAAAAAATAATTATGGTCAAAAATGGCATAACATTATTTTACCCTAGAAGGCCGCCAAAATGTGACCAAAAAACCCACCAGAGGCTGCCAAAGGATGTCTATATATTAAAAAATTCTAGGGGATGCCTCCTAACCCCCCGTCCCCACAACCCCCCAGCAGGAGGGGGCTACCCCATCCCGCACCTACCCCCACCTCGGCGCTACGCGCCAATGGTAATGCCTTCGGCATTACGGGTGCGTACTTAAGAGTTTAGCCTGGCTACGCCTCTGCCTACCCACCCACCCATCCACCCATCCACCCACACAAATAACGGTCAAAGTACGTATTCCCCAATGAAAGACATTACAGTTGAACAGAACGGTGTCCAACAACTCCTTGACAAACTTAATGTTAACAAGGCGGCTGGACCAGACAATCTCAGTGCACGTGCCCTCAAGGAGTGCAGCACAGAGATATCCCACATCCTTACAATCATTTTTAACACATCAATCAGTCAAGATGTTGTTCTAGATGATTGGCGTACGGCTAACGTTGCCCCTGTGTTCAAAAAGGTGGAGACATATTATCCTATTAACTATAGACCTGTCTCACTGACTAGCATCTGCTGCAAGACATTAGAACACATTCTTGTAAGCAAAAGCATGCGCCATCTATCATTTAACAATATTCTGTCAGATTGTCAACATGGGTTCAGCAGCAATATATATTGTGATTCACAACTAGTCCAATTTGTACACGACTTGGTCTCCAACCTAGATGGTACGATTAATCGAAGACATAAACAGATCTCATAATTATGGACATTGCTAAGGCTTTCGATAAGGATACCACACAGAAGACTCCTTTACAAGCTAGATTACTATGGGCTCCATGGTACCACAAGGGTTTGGTTAGAGGCATGGCTCTCTGGTCGTACCAACGCGTAGTTTTGGATGGGGAATCGTCAGATATTGCCCTAGTATTAACTGGCGTACCACCGTGCTCTGTTCTTGGTCCTATCATGTTCTTAATCTTCATAGACGATCTTCCAGCTGGCATCAAATCACCAATTCGGGCAGGTTTGCTGACGACTGCGTCCTATACAGAAACATATGCAATGGTCAGGATTGCTATGACTTGCAACAAGACCTCAACAAGATGGCAATATGGGAGAGGGAGTGGATGATGAAGTTTAATGTTTCCATTGTAATCTCAGTTTTTCCCCTAGAGAAACTAAGGCTACTGCTTACAAGACATTAGTTCGCCCACAGTTAGAGTATGCCTCCCAAGATAAACAAGTTAGAAAAAGTCCCGAGAACTGCAGCAAGATGGTCATGTAGCAGATGGCACACACAACACTAGTCACGTGGGGGAGATGCTCAGTGATCTTAAATGGCCCACCCTTGAGTCACGTCGCAATCAAGCAAGCCTCTTATTCTTCTACAAAATACACAACGACCTGGTGTATTTTGAATATAAAGAAACATACCTCCCAAAACCCACCTCCAGAAGATTAGAGCGAATCATGAGTATCAATACATCAGACCAAGTGCCTACACAGATGTATTTAGTAACTCATGATCATACTTCCCGAGAACAATTCCACTGTGGAATAATCTTAACCCCGGAACTGTCTTCGCTGAGACAGTAGAGGGGTTCAAATCCCACATTTAAACATTAATGCAGAGGTTAACAATTAAACCTCTGACATACTTCCTGCAAATAGTTTTAATCGGAGGCCCAGTCAGTAGACAAATATCTATTCCCCTCCCCCACTTTTTGATATTTGGATATATGTAAATATTTTTAACATGCCACCACCCTTTCTGCCATTATGATCCTATAGGACAGTGTGCAGTACCAATAGAAAGAAAGAAAGACACAGTGTACTATTTAGGTTAACAGATCCCGTTTTATTTCTAATTCTCCTCAGTGTCTATACCAAAAGTTCATCCCAGTTCTCCTGCACTAAAACAAACATCTCCAAACTATCAACGTCGTGTCTAACTGCTGTTTAAGATCACGTGAAGCACTAGTGCTAAAGCTTATGACAACTCTGGGATTCATTTATCATGTTTATTACCTATCTCTAACTGCTGCACACCCTCATGGGTAAGTTCGAGCAGGTACAGTATGGTCAGTTAAAATTAATGGGGAATTGCCCTCTTCGAAAATTTACTATATATATTTGTAAATTTGAAGATTTTTGTGATTTGAATTTGCATTTTATTTAAAAACTATTTTTAATAATAACGTCTCAAATATGGCTATATTTGAAGTTTTTCATAAAACTCCCGTTGTATTCAAGTGTCAAAAGTTTTAGCGTCAAAGAGTTTTAGTTTAGTCACCTGCAATTATTGTTGTTATATAAAACTGTTCGTCTGAACGAGGCCTTTCATCTGATATATAAATTATATCATTTAAATTAAGCCGTAAACTTTTATTTATATATTTTTTCCAATTTCTTTCACCGCTTTTTTACCGCTGGAATTTTAAGAAAAAAACAACGTTAAAGAGTTATCTTTTAAATGGCTCGATAAAAAAACTGCATAATTTTAATATGTTTTCGAGAATTTAATTTGCTGGTCATCGAAAACATATTTTTAGTATTCTTGTGCTTTTGACCCCAAACCACTTGAAATAGACGTCTATGGCCATGTCGTGTCGTAAGTTCAAAATGTATTTAATGAAGGTGACGTAAACATTGGAAACAAACATTGATACATTTTTAATAAATTATAAGTAGTAAATACTGTTCCCTATTTTCTACTTCTTCTTTTTTATTCGTTTTAGTTTTTCTTTTTTTCTAGAGTTTATATGAACACCTAAATTGCATTTATTTTCATGCATCATGTCTAAATCGCTCAAATCGCTGGCATAGTACGGCATTACATCAATGTAATCTGCGCAAGCTAAATATCATATCACGGACTTCATTTGGTCAGTGAACAAGAAATTGAAGCACAGCTTCTATCAATGTTGGACATGGTCACTTTTAATTAAAAAAAAGAAAAGAAAAAGAAACGCAACTTTCTTTAGCGTCACTTTTGCTTTTTCAAATATACTATTGTTAATTTACCAGTGACTGAAAATCGTCACCGATACCTCCACTATATATTTTGTTGAAAGTTACTGCTGGTAAAACGTAAAATACAAAATGTATCGTATGCACGGGCCATGGAATGTGTACTCAGATACACTTGCCATTTTCTGCATAAATTTCGTCAACAATCATGGATTCTTGATAGAATCCAGGATTTTTGTCAAATTTGGTAAAGTTGTCTTGATGCCACGTTTACGCAAAGATCAAGGTGAAGACGCCGTAAGATAGCTGTTGAACGGTATTTCGCAGAATACGGTATCTGTCCATCTTGGAGTGAATAAATGCATCATAATAAGACTATTTCAACGTCTGAGAGAGACTGTATTGACCAAAAACCGTCCTAGACAATGGCGTCTTGTTAGCTGCAGGTGTTACTTCGTTTCTTTTTTCCTTTAGCATGTATGAAATACCTAGGCCTAACTGTTTAACTTCAAATAATTCTGGAGACATTTTCCACGAAAGTGGAAGGGGCATCTAGTCTTACCCTTGTTCGTTCGTTCGTTCGTCTGACCGTCCGTCAGTTCGACCGTTCGTTAAGAATTGTACATTCAAGTTTTTCGTTAAGTCCATTTTTATTTGACAATGACTATAGCGAGACATCGGTGTCATATTGACGACACATATTCTAGGTTAATAATTATTTGTTGTTCTTTTTAATGTGCATATCTATTATCAGAAAGTTAATTTAATTGCATATTATTTTACGGCTCATCAACACATTATACTGTTATTCAGTTAATATACAACTTACCACACAACCTTATCAAGCTTATTGCTCCAATTCGAAATACTTTTGCTTGAGAAAAAGGTACACATTTGGCCTATAACAATATTAAAGCATGTTTTATTAACGTCAAATTATACAATAATATTACAATATGTGGACTTGTCAAGAAGTTTTTGAATGACTTTTATATTCCTATTAGATACTATTTTTGCCGGGTAGGTAAATTGTTGGTATACCAATGCGTACGAACTTTGCACCTCTTGATTTTGTGTTTCTATGAAAGAGAGTTCATGTTGAGTCTTTGTAAACACTTTAGTCCATTCCATTAAGTATTTCGGTATCTTCATGATGCATTTAACGTTGACAACCCTCTCTTCCCTATTTGGCTTATAAAATATACCCTAGATAGCTTCACAACTCAACATAATTAATATTTTTGTCGCTTCTTTCTACTTTTCTCGATTTACAGCTCTCCATTAAAATGGAGAAATGAATAAGCAAAACAATTTGCTTTCTTTCCCAAAAGCAATTCGTTGACCTATGTGTTTGCAACGATACTAATAAAAGGGTTTGGTATTTTCTTTTTCATAGAGTTTACTAAAGTTGGTATGATACAAGTTAACAAATAACAAATAATTACACATTTCAAACTATAGCCAGTTGCAACAGAAAGCGAACACTGAGTTTTGTTTAGATTTAATTGTATAACCTTTTTTTAGAATTAAATTGACAAATTCCAAAATGAATATGCCATGCTTGGTATAAAAGTTTTTATCATTTCATTGCCAATATCATGTTATTATTTGGTTTTCAATATATCGAATCAATAAGGGACTGTCGCTTGTTAAAGAGGATAGGGTGTACAGTAACATTTTCAAAGTGTCCAGTTTCTTTTGCAACTGAGTATATGTAAAAACATAAAAATGTTAAAATTCGACACATTGTTGATAATATGACAAGACAACAGAAATGTTTAACGTCCAACGAGTGGGCGAGATGTATGAGATTTCGAAAACAAAATGTTTAGCCAGGTGTATAACACATTTTATCACATAACTTATGTGGAAGTGGAATAACACCATTCTATATTTTCGATATACCACTAGTTATATAAGTATGCAAATGAGCCTAGTACGTGCTGTCAAAAAAAAAATCGATAATGACTATGATCCAATTCCGACGGTTTATGTCGGTTTCGCGTGTTAAAGCGACAGGCAAAATGCAATAAAGTCGATATGTGAGTTATGTGATAAATAGAATCTAACATTCGTTCTTATTTATTATTGAATTTATTAACGAGTTGGCAAAATCGCCGAGCATTATATCATTTTTGCTAACGAGTTTAATAAATTCAATAACGAATGAGTACTCATGTAACATCCTCTATTTATATCACTGTCAAACTGAAAGAAGCCTGTGTTGAGTATGGTATTTTATATGCTATAATGTAGATGGTATTTTATATGCTATAATGTAGATGGTATTTTATATGCTATAATGTAGATGGTATTTTTATATGCTATAATGTAGATGGTATTTTATATGCTATAATGTAGATGGTATTTTATATGCTATAATGTAGATGGTATTTTATATGCTACAATGTAGATGGTATTTTATATGCTATAATGTAGATGGTATTTTATATGCTATAATGTAGATGGTATTTTATATGCTACAATGTAGATGGTATTGTATATGCTACAATGTAGATGGTATTTTATATGCTATAATGTAGATAGTATTTTATAGGCTACAATGTAGATGGTATTTTATATGCTACAATGTAGATGATATTTTATATGCTATAATGTAGATGGTATTTTATATGCTACAATGTAGATGATATTTTATATCCTATAATGTAGATGGTATTTTATATGCTATAATGTAGATTTCCTTGGAATGAAGCACTTAAAAATTAGAAAATGGCGAATGAAGAAGTAAACACTATCTGTTTTTTTTTTAAACTGGATACATCACTGATTTTTGAAAGAAGTGATTGGGCACTTACTCAAATATGCCACAATCTCGTATGATACAAGATAAAACAGACAAATCTCGTTCTTCTGTTTCTCTTCTTAATGTTAAGGCAGAAAGAATATATCACTACACACAGGATATAATTCTCTTTAATTTGAGACCAGTCGAAGACTCCTGCTGTGAAAAATAGATAAATTCTATACAAGAGCAGATTTCAGCAAAACTACAACAACATCAGGAAGTAGCATACAATAGGCCATGGTGATTTATTACGTCACTGGATAAATGAAAGTGAAAGGAACAGCTTTAAACAGTGATGAAGGTTAGCATAATTTTTATATTGGCTAAACAAAACTGATATATAATTTTGTTATGGAAAAATTGAGAAAAGCAACACAAATAAAAAACAAACATATTTATATTTAATTGTCAAATATCTCAAACCAAGATTAGAGTATAAAAAAAACAAGAAAATGCTGTCTGACATAAATGTAAACGTATTTATTTCTGACATATGCATGTTGCTTATTTTGTATTCATGTCAATGAATTATAATTACATAGATTTAACATTTATATAGTCATTTACTATCTTTGCCCAAGCAGAATATGTTTAACAACAAGAAATGTCACAGTAAGTGACAAATTCCCCCGAAGTGACCTGTAAGTGTGACCTTGACCTTGGAGCAATATGAAACCAACGGATATATTTTAAACAAAAACAAAAAAATTTATTAAAAAACAAAAACAAAACAAAATAATAAAAAAATAAAAATATTTAAACATTTAATAAATAAATAATTTTTAACAAAAAAAAACAAAAAAACATTAAAAACAATAAAAAAAAAATCAATAAAAAAATAAGAAATGAATGTTTTTTTGTTTTGTAAAAAAAAACAAAAAAAACATTAAAAACAATAAAAAAAAATCAATAAAAAAATAAGAAATGAATGTTTTTTTGTTTTTTTTTAATTTAAACAAGTTATTTGAAAATCCATCCAGGCATGCCAGAGTTATTGTCTCACACAATTTTACCTTTGACCTCTAAGTGTGACCTTGACCTTGGGGCCACAGACCTGGATTAATTTGTACTCGACACATCGTCTTATTGTGGTGAGCACTTGAGTGCGTGAAAATCCGTCCAGGTTATTGACCGGACACGATTTGACCTTTGACCTATGTGTGACCTTGACCTTGAAGCCACGGACCTGAATTTTGTGCGCGTCACATCATGTTGTTGTGGTGAGCACTTGTTCCAAGTTAATTCAAAACCCGTCAAGAAATTAAGTAAAATGTGATGGTCATTTGATATACAGTTTGTCGCTAGAACAGTCAACCACCCACAGTCAAACAGCTATGAGCTTTCCAAACTCTGTTTAAATATACAGTACGGACTATAAACCTTAGAACTACACACACACACACACATTTAAATATACAGTAGGCCTAATGCCCAGTCAACTGTTCGTGTCTCGGTTAGGTGTTCAGACAAAGTGGTCGCTATACGGTAGCCCAGAGACATAAACGTGGGGCCTAGCACGCAGTTGACGATTAATTATATAACCCTTCCCCACTCACCCCCACATTTTTTTTGGTTTTTACTCTTTATTTATCTATTTTTAACATGCATTGTAATCGTGAACTTTTACTCCAGTTGGTCCGATTTATGGGCTTTTACCCATAACCTCAAGGGGACGTCACTCCTGTGCAACATGTCAACAAACATTGATTGTCAAAATAAAATAATTCAAGGATTTTTCAACTTGATTAGAGATAAAATAAATGACAACCCTGAAGATAGAGAGAAAGCAGTTGCGGAATATACCAACCGCATAACAGAAGGAGAACAATGTCTAAAACTGATAGGTTGTTCTGAATTACGGGAAAAATTGTGAGTGAATGCATACTATTTTTGGAATTAGGTCAAATGACAAATCACATTTATGATGTGACAATGTTCACGGTTGACGTGGTTGACGTAAACAATTTTATAACAAACAGCCATGTGTTGTTGATTCAACATAGATCTATGTATCACGTATATCTTGGAGGGGATCTGTTATGTTTTTGCATGTTATTGCAAGTGGGGTGTGGGGCGTGGCCTTCTTGGTTGTGATTGACTTCCATGCGCAGCTCTGTGGCCCTGAAGTATATGTATATTATGGGTCATGTTTTCCAGAGATACAGGTCACATATTCACATACATTTCAATATATGTCTATATTTCAAAGTGCTGTTTTAAATTCAGTCGGTACCAAGTAGCAACATATTTTTGCTGAATTGTTCTGTGTCGTACAGTGTAATACACGAATGTACCACGGGTACATTTGTGTATCAAATATGCACCATGAGAAAATAGTCCAACCACTATAGTACCCAGCATAACACCAGTGTATCTTCGGATTTCAGGTTTATTATAAGCCGGGGAACCAGTATGTCTTCCCACTGCATCATTTCTGAATTTTCGATACACACAGTACCTAATTAAAGTTATTTTTGTATTGTTTTAACATTGAGAAAGATACTTTCTCAGAACACAGGGTACATTCATGGGTGGAATACTTTCTCAAGGAACAGATATGTATCTATAGTCCCGATCATCCAGACCTCTCGCAAGACTTCTCTCAAAGAAGTCCACATGATGGTCTGGAGTAAAGCTTCTTTAGAATTTGTGAAATCAAAACGAGGTCTGGACAAAAAAAAATCACCATCCGCTAATTGGTCAACTTCAGTTTGTTAAGGGAATCACCGCCCTACGTCTTCAAAAAATTGTGACGTTACGCGCAAAGTTGTGCAATAAAATTACCCCAAACAAAGTCAGCAGATCACGATTAATGATAAAAATTAAATTTTAAACCATTTTGTACTATTGATTATATTATGTATTTAGAGGAACTACAAAAACGAAGTTTATCATTTATTGTATATTTAATAAGGACGTACACACATCCCATTGGAACTAATGTTGCGCAAAGTACAACGTGCACATTGATGTTGCGGTCAAAATGACGTCACATCGCAGTCAGTTTTGACGTTTGGCGCCGTCTATCGGTCAAACATTTTAACGAACCACGAGTCCAGACGCTCGCTAGCGCTCGCAGTCAGCTTGAGTGTGTCTGGATGATAGAGACTAATGTATATACCCAGGGTACATGGAAGGGGTCCCAAGTTCGAACACAATGAGTGCCTAAATATTTGTGTATTTTTTCTGGTCAGATTACACTGTATTTATGTGATAATAATTATCAGGATTCTAAAACATTTCTCATTAAAATGTTTATATTTTTTCAGATGCAAGCAACTTGCTATTGTGTACAATGAGAGAGGATTTGTGAAGTATCTCAAGGTGGACTTCAGTGAGGCTATGCAGGATTATACCAAGGCTCTGTCCTATGACAAGGGTTTATACTACACCTACTACAACAGAGGGTTAATCCATTACAGATTAGGTATGGATGTTCCCCTTAAAAATAACCAGTCTGTTTAGTCATGGTAGTGTAACACACTGGGTACCGGTGTTCCCCTTAAACATAACCAGTCTGTTTAATCATGGAAGTGTAACACACTGGGTATGGATGTTTTCCTTAAACATAACCATTCTGTTTAATCATGGAAGTGTAACACACTGGGTATGGATGTTTTCCTTAAACATAACCATTCTGTTTAATCATGGAAGTGTCAACGAATAGGTATGGATGTTCCCATTAAAAATAACCAGTCTACTTAATTATGGAAGTGTAACACACTAGATATGGGTGTTCCCCTTAAACATAACGTTTCAGTTTAATAATGGAAGTGTAACACACTGGTGTCCCCTGGGTAGGGGTTCCCTTTAAACATAACCTGTTTTCCTAATTATGGAAGTGTAACACACTGGGAATGGGTGTTCCTCTTAAATATAAACAGTCTAATTAATCATTGAAGTGTAACAGACTGTGTATGGATGTTCCCTTTACATATGGCAGTTTCATTTTAGACAATGCTACAAATGCTGAAATTTACTTGTCTTCCACAAATACATCATATCGAGATTTTCATAGAATCATATATATTTATGCAATTGCATTTGTAATATCTTCAAACATTCTCTATTGTCAGGTAATTGATTGCTTTTAAATTTAATTTTGTTTTTGTTTTTCAGGAAGATTTGACGAAGCTGTAGATGATATGAAAAGATCAGTAACTATCAAACCTGACTTTGATTCGGCTCAGAAGTGTTTACAACAAGCGCAGATAGACAGACAAACAAAGAATAAAACAGCTGCATGAAATCGTTTGGGAGCACAGACAGACGGACAAGCATAAAACAGCTGCAGTGTAATGATCAGGAGACAGCAGTTGTCTGAAAACTGAAAACGGCTCTATGGAGATAACTGCTGTCAGAGCAATTCCAGAGAAAATGATTAGCTGTGCTTCGTTTGTGAGCATGTGCAGAAAACAGGAAGCTTGCGACATTGTGAGCATGTGCAGACAACAGGAAGCTTGTGACATTGTGAGCATGTGCAGACAACAGGAATCTTGTGACATTGTGAGCATGTGCAGGCAGATTGAACTTTTCTGGCGCAAGGCCTGGAGAGCTTATGTAATGGTAGTTCTTCCAATGTCGGTCAGCCATTCTTCATTTAAATCTTCACAGAAATGACATTTACACTGAAATGGCTCAACAAGTTAAAATAACTTTGTCAGACTTTTTCTTGAGTGGTGCCCTTTCAGATTTGTGTTTTTGCTGTCGGCAGTATCAACAGCTTGCTAAAAATAGACTGACATTAAGGACATCTCCCAAACCAATTATTCACTGGTAACGAATATTAAATATTATGTAAGACATATATAGGCAAGTATCACTGTATATATATATATAATATATAACTTTTGTCATTAAAATAAAAAATTACCTGTCTTCCTTTCAGTAAAAAAAATAAGAATATAAAAACAGATCACATCTGTTTGTTGAAAATTAGCATTATTTTCATAAAAGATACATATAAATCATAAACCAGCGTGACAGCGTCTCCGTGGTCGAATGGTTAACGATGTTGCGTTGTAAACAATCGCCTCTCACTGCTGCAGGTTGGAATCCCATCGGATGATCCACAGTCAGGAAGTGTCGATTCTTACGGATGGTGGGAGGTGTACAGTACTGGTTCTACCCAGGAAAAGTGGGTGGTCTGCCTCCACCACATAATTATCGACAGTCATATAACCTTACATGTTGCCCTCTATCATTGTTTGAAGTTTCATTTCTATCCCATCTGTAGTTTTGAAGTTATGCTTTGGACAAAAATTCGAAGTATAAAATTACAAAGGGCAATAACTCTAATTTGAATGACAGAGTTACGAATCTTGCATTCTGCACTTCCTCTCATTGCCCTCTATCATTGTGTGAAGTTTTATTGCAGTCCCATCCGTAGAGTTGTTATGCTCTGGACAATATCCTAAGTAAAAAATTACAAAGGGCAGTAACTATAATTGGAAAGATGACATAGTTACAGTTCTTGCATTCTGCACTTCCTCTCATGGCCCTCTATCATTGTGTGAAGTTTCATTGTAGTCCCAACAGTAATTTTGAAGTTATGCTCCGGACAAAAAAATTAAGTATAAAAGTACAAAGGGCAGTAACTCTAACTTGAATGATGACAGAGTTATGGTTCTTGCACTCTGCACTTCCTCTCATTGCCCTCTATCATTGTTTGACGTTTCATTGTAGTCCGATTAGTAGTTTTGAAGTTATGCTCTGGACAAAAATTCCAAGCATAAAATTCCAAAGGGCAATAACTCAATTTGAATGATGAAAGAGTTACGTTTCTTGCACTCTGCACTTCCTCTCTTGCCCTCTATCATTGTGTGAAGTTTTATTATAGTCCCATCACTAGTTTTGAATATATACTCCGGACAAAAGTGGGAAGGATAAAGCGGCGACTATATGCCCCTCCCCCCCCACTTTTAAAAATAAAGTAGCTAGAATGTTGACAAGGCAAAATATAGCATTTTAGCCAGAACTGTTTATTATCTGATATTGGTGTTTTTTGAACTCATCTGAGCTTTCATCGATATTAAGACTGGTCAAGTAGGGAAGGAAAGGATGTAAAATGCTAAAATGTTGACAAGGCAAAATATAGCATTTTTATGCAAATCAAGGGCCATAACTCTGAGGTTTATAACCCTGTACCCGTATTTTTCAAACTTAACCAAGCTTTCATCAATATCAGGTTTAGAAAATATCGGATACAAAATGAGGTGCTAGAGTGAGAGTGTTGACAGCATTTTTAAGTAAATCAGGGCCATACGAGGGAGGATCCAAAATAACGTAGACTTTTCGCATATTTTTTATACATTTAAATATATCATATAAAAAGTTACATAAACATAAATCGGAATCTATCCGGCATTTACATACAAAATTTCAGTCACATAACTCTTTTCTGATAAAAATTACAGAGGTTTGAAATGAGTCAGTATCGGCAACCCGGGGCACGCCGACCGAAATGGAGTAACGTCGTTGACGTCGTTACGCACTAAACGTTTCGGCATGCAAAACGAGTTCTCATTTCTTCTCAAAATATTCACCATCACACTCAATACATCTTCAAATCGTTTGTTAATATGCTATGTACAGTGCCGTATCCCAGGTCAAACATCTCGCAAAGCCGTCTGACCGTCAACCGTCTATCGTCGTCAAGCGCGTTGCGGATTGACGTCACCATCGGCATGCCATATTTTCGTTTTCTTCCTCGCCCTTCTTGCTCTTCAATGCTTTCTAGTCCTTCCGAAAATCTCTTATGCCACTTGAAAACAAGCGCTATACTCACAGAATCTTTTCTCGGCGTCTGTTTGATCAAAGCACACGTCTGCGTAGGCGTTTTTCCCAGATCCTTATAGAACTTAATTATTGTCCGAATTTTGAGTCGGTCCGACGACGACATTTTGTCTTAATTTACGTTGGTGTCACCGCGATTTGAATGTTGTTTAATTCAATATCCAACGTCCAAATGACGTCAAATTTGGATATGACGTCGCTCTATATCTGTGGTACGACGTCGCTAAATTTGGCGCGTTTATGCAAAATATCTTGTAATTTATTAATAGTTCATTAACCTGTCGTATAACGTAAAAAACGCGTGCCCCGGGTGACCGTCACCTTGGTTACTTTAGCGAATGGTCTAGGCACAAAATAAAGTATATGCCTAATTTTGCATATTGATCGTATTATATAATAATTCCGATTTATTTACATATATATTTCATTATAATAACTACATCTATGCGCAAGCAGTATCAAAAGTCTACGTTATTTTGGATCCTCCCTCGTATATACCTGTAATGTTTTTTGTCCGACATTGTGGTTTTCAAACTCATCCAAGCTTTCATCAATATTAAGACATGGTAAAAATTGGAGGCAAAGTCAAGATGCGAGTGTTGACATCAAAAAATAAACGGACGAAGGGACAACAGACACACCATCATGGACAGAAGACCCTAGTAGACTTAAAATAGTTTTTAAGTAGTCATCACAAGCTTTTATTAGAAAATGCTATGTACAAAAAGATGGCTGCTGACAGCCATGTTTGGCGTTGAATCAGACTGAATTTTGTTTAGAACTATTGTTTGGCGCGCTTGTTTCAGCCAAAGGTTTTTCTCCAATCATTTCATTAATATACGATCAATCGATGAAAGTTATACCTCAGTATGTTGGTCTTTTTTGGTGGTAAAGGCAAACTCATGTCACCAACTTCAAAATGACCGTATCTGGAATTGTCTGTATTTCTAAAAGAAGCCCCATTCAAACGCATGGCTGAAACAAGCGCCCCAAACAATAACTACATGTAATAGTCGTTTTGGTAAAATTTTCAATAATTTAAGTAATAAATACCACAAAAAGGGAAACGAGGTAATCTTGAAGTCTTTATCAAGCATTAAAATTAGCCTCTCAAATTTATTTATTAATCCAGTATCATGTTGACTTCAAATATGTTTGTATATATTCGAATACAATTTGGAGTCTTCGACTTTTCTGCGTCATAACGTAGGTTTGAATAAATTATTGGTGAAATGTAATCAACAGTTAGCAAAATGCAAAAAACAATTTGCTTTATACAATTCTTAGAATTAATATTAAAGACTGAACAAACGCAATTTATATAGAACAACAGGTCAATGACCTTGAAGCTCTGCTGTAAGGTTTTGATAGCTAGATCATAATTCCTGTGAAGTTTCATGAATATCTGTCGAGTAGTTTCATGAGTAATCGCTACACATTTTTAATATATAACTCTATGTAAACATACATGGCCACTGGCAGCCATAATGTCGAATCGAAATAATTTTCATGTTATGCTGATCATTTTAGAAAAAGTCCCAACTGGCATATCAACATCACTTATAGTTTTCAAGAAGTAGTCGCTACAATCTTGTTTTTAAAAATCTATTTTTAGCTTTGGTGGCCATCTTGGATTTCATATCAATGTGAATTTTTGCTAGGATCAACTAGACTTCATGGGCAACATTCTTGTAATGTTTCATGACAATCCATCCAGTAGTTCCAGAGGAGTAGTCACAGCAAAAAAAGGTTTACAGATGGACACCGCACCACGGCATATGCTCTGCTGAAGATCAGTAGACTAAAAAACAGTGGAGCAGCGAGCTATTTAAAAATCCAGATTGTCTGGCATCCCTTTAATATAATTTAAGATTTTAGAGGAGTAGAGATCACAAACTTGGTGTTTTTTTAAATCTAATTTTAGGCCATGGCATTTAGGGGTAGCTATGCATCATGTTCAATATTTGTCAAGTTTAAGGGAACCTGACCAGTAGTTTCAGGAGTAGTTTTTACTGTATGACTCAAGTAAACAAAGATGCAGCTGGCAGCCATGTTTGTGGTTAATAGGGGCTGTTATTAATTTCTATTGGTGCGGCTGGCAAAAACATACGCTTTGATGCCGATTTTCAAAATTTTCTGAAAATGTTTAAATTCTTAAATTAATATGTGTCTGAAAGTATAAAACACTATTAAAAATGTGTTTCCAATCTTGGAAGTACCTAGTAGATCTAGTATGTGTTATTATTTTTGCCTTGCACCGAGGCAATATTCCATTTGTCGTATAAATTAAACAAGAGCTGTCGGAGAACAGCGCAGCTCGACTATTCGATTTTCAGAGAATAATAAATTTATAGCTAGAATATACCATCAGAAAAACAAGGCTACAACAATGTGGGGTGGGGTTGGGAGCACAACATAACTATGTATAAGAATTGACCAAAACTACACAGAAATATGTAAAAAAAAAATTAATCGAGTTTTGAGTGGGGTGTGGGATGGGGGTGGGGGAGAGGCAGGGTGGATGGTGGGGGGGGGGGGGGGGAGTGGGGGTGGTGAGGGCAACATATATGTGTAAGAAGCAATGTCAGAATTCACCAAAACAACACAAAAATATGTGAAAAAAGAAAATCGAGGTTTGAGTGGGGATGGGGGTAGAGGCCGGGGGTGGGGAGGGCAACATATAGTGTAAAGGAAGCTATGTAAGAATTGACCAGAACAACACAGAAATATGAAAACAAAATAAAAAAATTAGACGGGAGGGGTGGGGGTGGCAAGATAGCTATGTGTAAGAATTGACAAAAACAAGACAGAAATATGTAAAAAAAAAGAAAAAAAGACAGAAATATGTAAAAAAAAAAGAAAAAAAAGTTAGAGTGAGTGTGTGTGTGTGTGTGTGTGTGTGGTTTGTGGGGGGGGGGGAACATATGTGTAAGAAGCTATGGGTATGAAATTACTGAAACACAGATATATGTTAAAAAAATAATAAACATTAATAAAAAATATTCGTTTCGAGCGTGGGGGTGGGTGGGGTGGATGTTGGGGTAGGTCTGGGTGGGGTGGATGTTGGGGTAGGGTCTGTGGGGTAGGGTCCTGTTGGGGGGGGGGGGGGGGGGAAACACAGGTATGTGTAAGAATTGACCAAAAGAACACAGAATTATGATTAAAACAAAGGCCCAGAGGGCCTGTGGGACGCTCTACGGGATCAAGATAAAGTTTATGTATAAGGGGGGCCATAAGTCTTTCAAAATTCATTCAACTAGAACATGGCAATGACAGGTGCAACTAGCTTAGTACTGATCATCCTCGCCAAGATACGCTGAAATCTGCAAAGAGTTCAGAAGAGACTAATCAGGACAAAGTTTGTGTATTAAAACATTTAAAGGGTCACAACTCTGC
>JAWPHD010004219.1:0-193872 GCA_037043455.1 Cyrtodaria siliqua
AAAATTATTACTTGGACATAAGACGAGTATAATAACTTTGATCAATTTCAGATCTACTGGATCTTAACACTATCTTTTTAAGAAATACTGATGCATAAATTTACCATACAAATATCAGGTAAGAACAATAAACCTCAAGTGCCAATATCTTCTTAACATTATTATATACAATATCCACATTTTGGGAGAGAAGAGAATATACACAACATAAATTGAAAATAAGGTGCTGTATGGCGTTTAAATTTAATAATTGTCTTTGAAAAGAAAATCAAAATACAGTATTTTATTTTCTGTTCTACTTTTTGCTCTTTTTGGCCCATAATGCTATTAAAAAGGTTTTGCAATTAGGAGACATTCATATAAATATGTATATAAATATTTAGTAAAAAATGTAATAAGATAATTAAACTGACTTACCACTATTGCACCAGTTAAATATTTATTTTTTTACTTCAATCAATAATATTTTAATCTTTGAATGATTATTGATAAATCATCTATTTGCTTGCTTTTATTTTATTGATTTTTTTTTTACACAAGTGATCTAATTGTTTTCTGTCATCCAAATAATATTTTCACAACATCTACTGTATATAAATAATTCATAAATGTGTGCTTAGATGGTTTTACCACCCACTAAATAAAGAACAAATAATGTTTTCACAACATCTATATAAACTAAAACTGTCGCCAAGGCAGACAAATACCCACCTGCTGGCAACTTGTTGTTGGATCTAACAAGGAGTTTTAGAGAAATAGCCTGGACAATGAATTTCATATTATATATATATATATATATATTACAAATACAAAGGGCCATAACTCAGTGGAAAATTATCGAACCGGAACGTCATGAAATTATGCACATGTCCATTCGATACTGATACTTCCTAGGAAGATTCGCTAAATTCTAAGAAGGAATTATTGAGAAATAGTCCGGACAAGAATTGCGTCTACGGACAGATATTATAATTACAAAGGGCCATAACTCAGTGGAAAATTATCAAACCGTAACATCATCATAGTATGCGCATGTCCACTTGATATTGAGACTTCCTAGCAAGTTTCGCGATATTCTATGAAGGAGTTATTGAGAAATAGCCCGGACAAGAATTGTGTCTATGGATGGACGGACAATGTGGTTCCAGTATACTCCACACCTCTGTGCAGGGGGTATAATAATTTATGGGTGCTTAGATTGGTTTACCCCACCCACTAAATAAAAAGTTGTTATTCAGTTGAAGTTTACCAACATGCAGGAAAAAGTAATTTGATCATTTTGAAAACACACCCTGAAGTTAGAAAAGTTTGATGTCCACCCGTCATCCCTGATATGCTCATCGTCGGAGCTGTCACTAGAGGACTCCGTGCCAACAGCATCAAAATCAATGTCCTAAATCTGACCAAGAAAATCCGACTCATCGGGCTTGTTATCAAAAATGTGAGGCTCTATGATGTTTGCAAACTGTTTTACTAATTGTGATGGAATAAGTTTTCATTTAAATCTCATTTTTGATTGGTTTTTATTTTTAGAATATTATAATTTTGTAACCATGACCTACCTTAGTGCCCTCATTTCTATACCGGGAATCTCCCTGTTCTAACTGGTTATTTTCCATTCGTGATGCATTGACCTGATGAATACCCCAATTATGATTGGACGGGTTTTTTTATCATTTTTTAAAATAGCAACCATATTATGTCATTAGAACGATAGATTCCCATATCTCCAATGTTTTTATTAGTTCGTTTCCGGCCCTTGTATATTTACGATATTTTTGCTTCAAAACAATGGTAGTGTAAATGCGTTAAAAGGCTGGAGTAATAGGTAGACGCGGAAAAAGACATATCAATGGAGGAGAGTCGATAGACACGTGAAAACACGATCAATGGAGTAAAGGGTTAAAAAAAGAGAAAAGTTATTTGACTTCTGATGAGAAGGTCAAGGTCTCACGCCAACTTGAAATGTTGAAATGTCCCCCTTATGATGTTCTACCCAAGATACAACTTGGATCCAAGTTCGGTTGATGTAATCCATGAAGTTTATGAGAAACGGAGCTAAACGCAGAACTTGAACGTTAAATTTACACAGTTAATCGGCCATAAAAAGGTCGCGGCAAGGTCAGAGGTGGAACCCCTATTATAAGAGAATGAGATGTTAATTGTACTGTACTTTGAAAAAAGTTTTGTTGAATCAGTGCATGTAGTTCGTGAGAAACAAAGCTAAACGCAATATTTAACATAAAATTTACAGTTATTTTCCCCATAAAAATGTAAGTCAAGGGTAGGGGCGGGAACCCCTATATTGGAATAAGATGTACTACCCATGTCTAAACTTTGACCAAGTTTGGTTGATGCAGTGCATGTACTTTGTGAGAAACAGAGCTAAATAAAAAAAATTCAACATAAAATGTACAGATGTAGGTCAAGCGTCAGGGAATAACCTCTAAGTAAGAAAGAGATGTACTATCCATGACTCAACTCTGACCCAAGGTAGGCTGATGCAGTGCATGTAATTTGTGAGAAACAGAGCTAACCGTCGGAAAAGTAATACCGTAGTCACTTTTTTTCTTTCGAAAAGGCGAGACAACAACATTAACCAAAGTTTGAAAGCTATATTCGATACAGTTCTTAGAAGAAGACCTCAATGCAAACGTTAATGCAAGAATAGTCAAGTTATCTGCCCTTGTCATAGAGAGTCAATGTCACACACCTTCAATTGCCACATCACATTGAGATGTACTACCAAAGATACAACTATAATCAAAGTTTGAAAGCTATAGTGGATAATTTTCCAGAGAAATATACTTCAATGCATCATTTGAATGTAGGAATTGCTGTTATCTGCCCATTGTCATGGAGGGCCAAGGTCACACACACAATTGCTATGTGGTGTTGAGATGTATTACCCAAGATACAACTATTACCGAAGTTTGAAAGCTCTAGCACATACAGTTCCTTAGAAACTTACCTAAACCCAGAGCTAAATGCAAACTTAAACGTAAGATTTTACAGAGTTAATCACCCATAAAATTGTAGGTCAAGGTCAGAGGCAGAACCCCTTTGTAAGAATGAGATGTTCTACCCATGACTCAACTTTGACCAAAGTTTGGTTGATGCAGTGCATGTAGTTTGTGAGAAAAAGAGCTAAACGCAAAACATTAATGTTGACGTCACCACCGCGTCAGTGGAAAAGTAATATCTTTGGGTTTGGATATATATATATGTTTTTATAAAACTGATAAGCACCAGGGCAGGGGCAAATTTGACCCCAGGGTCGCCCATTTGAACAAAACTGTGACAAGTTCATGTAAGGATGCTTCACACAAAATTTGTCAAAGTTTCTGAGAAGTAATTTAAGGCAAAAGTTAATGATGGATGCAGCAAATGAAGAGTGATCAGAAAAGCTCACCTTAGGTGAGCTAAAAACATTCATACCAATGCTAGTATCTCCATATTGTCCTGTTATGTTTTCCTTACAACATGGACATTCCTGTCTTTTTGCGTCACTGTGATTATCCACAACATATGATGGACTGACAGAAAGTTTAGATAGATAGTGGTGTGCTAGTCTTAATGTCCATTCTGTTTCGTCAACATTCTTTGCTGAATCACCTGCAAGAGCTTTATCAGCACCTGTGAATAAAAAAAAAGAGGACTGTATCTTCAAACAAAAAAGCCCAAGGCACTCACCAGAGAGTAAGGGTTTAAATGATGCAAAATATCGAAGCTCTAGGCCTTATGGTCATGATGGTTTGAGAAGACTTTTTCTTTATTAATTACCTATATACCTTTATGTAAACCTGTTAACCCCTATTTAACAAAAAAGGCCCAAATTTGACCACAAGTCATAAATGTACAACTATGATAAAAGTACCATGAGATGATTGATACTAAATGTAATATCAGAGCTCTAGACTTTACAGTTTGAGGAGTAGACTTTTTTTTAGTTTGCTATATAACGCTATGCAAAACATGTGGCCCCTTTAGGCCAAAGGTGGGGCTAAATCTGACCACAGATCATCAACTTGCATGTAACTTTGTTAAAATACCATGAGATGATATCATACCAACCAGAGCCTTACATGTAGATCCATAGTTTCACAGAAAAAGATTTTTGAATGTTTCTATATATATATATATAACATCTATGTAAAACTGTGGCCTCTTAGGACAGGGCCAAATCTGACCCCAGTCATCATTTGCATGTAACTTTGGTAAAGTACCATGAGATGATACTATATATGCAAAATATCAGAACCGTAAGACCTGTAGTTTCAGAGAAGTTTTGAATATTTCTCTATATAACTCTATGTAATACTGTGGCCCCTTGAGACAGGGCCAAATCTGACCCCAGGGCCATCATTTGCCCAACTTTGGTAAAGTATCATTGCGGAAGATTGTGATGGAGTAACTCGTTTATCACAGTACAGGTAAACCTATACTGACAGTTCAATTTGTTTATTTTATTTGATTGATTACCGTATTTCCAGCTGTAATTGTGTGCAGCCATGCATTACGCGCAAGTACATTTTACGACATGAATCTTAGAAAACAAAATTCCCATTTATGTCCCCGTATAACGTGTATGTTTTGTTACACCTTTCAAACCTAAGGAAGTAACCATTTTGTTGCATTTGTCAACCTATACTCAGACATAAACTCGATACACTGCAGACCTGTTATTACGCGGTCCGCGGAAGCCATAAAGCCGGAGAGCATTATAAATGAAACACCGCACGTTATAAACCTCTCGCGGTATGAAAAATAACAACTTTTGTTTACTATTATTTTCTATCACTAAAACGTCATTATTTCTGTCTTATTTCAACAAATTCAGTTATTTATCGCTATATAGATACATACAAAATTTACCTTTTATTCAAGTATATTTTTTAACATAGGAAACGGTAATTTGGAGAAAAACGCTTATGTTTTCATTGAAAACGACGATTTTGAACTTCGTCAGACCATTTTGATTAATTTTCGCGCACACGTGATCATCATGTAATTTGTAATATTTTGAGATAAACCCTGCGGAATAACTCTGATAAGACCCCCACTGGCAATTAGAGAGTATCCGAATGGCATGTCAACAAACTACGGCTTCTTATGTGCAAATGAAAAAACTAATTGAGGGATTTGGTGACAAACCGAGCATCGTTAATTGTGATTGTCGGTCTGAATCAATTAAAAATGATGACAGGTGTAGTCACTGTCACAGTTAGATAACAGTATGCCAGTTTGTGTTATTTAAGTGGAATTGACACACAAACACGCGGTTAAAGTTCGAAACAAACCCGACAATTTCATGTGATTTTGACAATGAAATTACTCAGTTTTATTACGCTATTTTTAACAAACTTTTTTAAATTTAAATTACAAACACTCTCTCTAAGATGGTTGCCTGCTGTCTGCTCTCCATACGTCCAAGTCTGAAACTGCAAAATGAGTTTTTTGCTGCACATTATAATTGGAAATAAGTTTTATTCCCAAGATTATGGTCTCATAGAGGCCCTGCACACTATATTTGGGGCGCAATATACAAGGTAAAATACGGTATTTTTCCCAATTCTTAAAAAAACAAGAGGTCAATGACCTTGAAGCTCTACTAATTGATTTTGATTTCAGGAAGTAGTCGCTACAGACTTGTTTTTTGAAAATCTATTTTTAACCGTGGCGGCCAGCTTGAATTTCCGGCCGACATGAAATTTTGCTAGGATCAATAAGACATGAAGAGCAACATTCCTGTGAAGTTTCATGAAAATCCATCAAGTAGTTTCAGAGGAGTAGTCGCTACAAGTTTTCATTATATAACTCTATGTAAACAAAGATGGCCGCTGGCAGCCATGTTTAACGTCATACTGATCATTTTAGAAAAAGTCCCATATCAATATCTCTTATAGTTTTGAAGAAGTAGTCGCTACAAGCTTATTTATTTTAAATCTATTTTTAGCTTTGGCGGCCATCTTGAATTTCCGGCCGACCTGAAATTTTTCTAGGATCAACTAGACATCAAAAGCAACATTCCTGTGAAGTTTCATGAACATCCGTCAAGTAGTTTCAGAGGAGTAGTCGCTACAAGTTTTTACTATATAACTCTATGTAACCAAAGATGGCCACTGGCAGCCATGTTTAACGTCGAATCAAAATAGTTTTCCACAAGGATCAACATCATGTCATGCTGATCATTTTAGAAAAAGTCCCATATCAATATCACTTATAGTTTTCAAGAAGTAGTCGCTACAAACTTATTTTTTAAAAATCTATTTTTAGCTGTGACGGCCATTTTGAATTTCTGGCAGATCTGAAATTTTGCTAGGATCAATTAGACATCAAGAGCAACATTCCTGTAAAGTTTTATGACAATCCGCCAAGTAGATTCAGAGGAGTAGTCGCTACAAGATTTTACTATATAACTCTATGTAAACAAAGATGGCCGCTGGCAGCCATGTTTAACGTTGAATCAAAACGATTTTTGACAAGGATCAACATCATGTCATGTTGATCATTTTAGAAAAAGTCCCATATCAATATCACTTATAGTTTTCAAGAAGTAGTCGCTACACACTTGTATTTTAAAACTCTATTTTTAGCTTTGGCGGCCATCTTGGATTTCACATCAACATGAATTTTTGCTAGAATCAACTAGACTTTATGGGCAACATTTCTGTAAAGTTTCATGAATATCCATCCAGTAGTTTCAGAGGAGTTGTCGGTACAAATAAAAGTTTACGGACAGACGGACGCCGCACCAGTCGAGCTAAAAATCCCAATTTGTCCAGCTGCATTCGTAATCTTTCGTGCATTCGGAAAACATATCGGTGTTTCCGAGTATGTAAATAAGGTCACGAAATAAATCGATTGATAGTTCGTCATATTCCGATACGGCGGAAAGCTACGACAATGTACTTCCGGTGCAATTGTTCATTTATTTTTAAACACGGTAGTTATCAAATCATTTGTTTATCCTAATCGGTTAACAAAAGAGTATGAGAGTGACATGTACATTTCTGCGACACGAAATATACTTTTATTAAATTTTGAATTGTGTTGACGAATTTTGGCCAATGAACAATGTGCAAGGTAACACTTTGGGCTACGCTTCCGGTTAATGGCCGTTTTGGCGACATAGGTATTGTCATTTTTGGTTGGGTTCGAGAAAGGTTTTTAATGTTTTTTCCCCGCATTCTGCTTTGAAACCACCATTCTTAATGATTTCTACGAATGCTTATCTTGTTAATTTCGTAACGAAATATGCTACTTTACAGTTGTTGTCGCCCATAAACTACCGTAAATGACCCAAGACTTTTCAAAAGGATGGATTGATATGTTTACTTTGATATGTTTACTTTTCGCCTGCATGATACCATAGGAGCTCGCTTGAGCTCGCGTCGCTTTGCGACGCGAGCTGTGCTCGCTAATAATAATAACAATTTGTTATTAGGAGGTCTGTGGTAGTAATATCATAGAATATATGTTCTCGTGCTATTACGAAAAGGACGTGGCGGTACAGAAAAGGGCCTGTTTAATGCATTATAATTCCTTAAATTGAATAAACAGTGGTACAAAAACGGTTTATATTGATAATAAACAGTATAATATTGAAACAGAAAAATAAAAATAAAGGCTTTTATTGGTAATAATTAATATCATTGAATCTGTTTTCTTATGCCATTACAATGACTCTGAACGCAAACAATGGCCGAAAGAGTCAATCTGCCTCCAGTGTCGTTGTACAGATGACGGTCGTTTTGATTACTTGATGGGACTTGAACGTCTGAAACATTGCTCCCGAGCTTATTATCCGCCTTTAAGGCGAGGTCGTTTTAAATGGCACACAGAAGCACCATGTGGAACTGCGGAGCACACATTATTGCAGAATATTCACTTGAATACACGTTTACCAATTGATTTAGATAGAAAAATAATTTGACATGATACGAAGTATCCAAGTGATTAACTATTAAAACTCACGTTTATCTTATGCTTAGTATCCGTCTTTAAGGAGAGGTATTTTTAAATGGCATACAAAAGCACCATATGGAACTGCGGAACACACATTATTTCTGAATATTCACTTGAATGGAACACAAACATCAATTACACGTATACCAATACATATCTTTATGCCATTTGAAACGACCTATCCTTATGATCTAGTCTTGTATCTAAATGATTCATTATTATAATGTATTTTTATCTTTTGCTGATTTTCCGTCTTTAAGGCGAGGTCGATTTAAACGGAAAACAGAAGAGCGCAAGTTATCTTGGTATTTTTTACCTGGGTGCGAATATGTCAATAAAACATTCATACACTTGAGTAAACAGCAAACCGTTTTGACATTATTCAGATGCTTGTATGCAAAGTGATTTATTATTAAAATTCAATTTTTCCTTCTGCTTGTTTTCCGTCTTTAAACGGCATACATAAATGCGGAGCACAAATTATTTCAGAATAGTCACTTGAACACAATCATAAATTAGACGTTTACTAAAACATTTAGATAGCAAGATATTTCAGCATGATCCAAAGTCTTGTATCCACGTGATCAATTATTAAAATTTGTATCCGTCTTTAAAGCGAGTCGTTTTAAGCGGCATACAGAATATTGGAGCACAACTTATCTTGGAAACCGACGCGACAATGACAATAACACATTTATATAATTGCTTAAAATGCAAACAGATTTTAACTATTGAATGAGTATTGTTTGCAACATGCTTCATTATTTAAATTCATTTGTATATATCTTGCTCATTTTACGGCAGTAAGGCGAGTGTTATTTTCAAACAGTATATGGAAAATGTGAAGCGCAAATAACTACTAATTATTATTATTACTACAAAAGTCGATTTTACGTAAACTTTGGAGGTATCGCCTTGGAATTTTCGACCTTGTGTACACAAACCAAAAGTGCAAAACGGTAGTGGACCAGGCCCTCTACAACGCCTACAAGGTGTAGACCCATTTCTTAGGGTTTAAGTGGGGCCTACCGGGGGGTATAATTTGAGTTTTCACTGCTACAAAAGGCGAGTTTACGAAAACTTTGTAGGTACCGTCGTGGAATGTTCAACCTTGTGCGCTCAATCACAAGTGCCAAACGGTAGTTGGCCGGCCCTTATACAACGCCTACTAGGTGTAGACAAATTGTTTATGATCTAAGTGGGTTGTACCGGTGGTATACATTTCGTTTTCACTGCTACAAAAGGCAATTTTACGCGAACTTTGGAGGTACGCCCTGGAATTTTCGACCTTGTGCGCACACACAAAAAGTGATAGACGGTTGCGGACCTGGCCCTCTACAACGCCTATTTGGTCTAGACCCATTGCTTAGGGTCTAAGTGGGGTCTACCGGGGTTCTAATTTGCGTTTTCTCTGCTGCAAAAGGCGAGTTTACGCAAACTTTGGACGTCCACATAGCTTAGTGTGTACGTGGGTCTACCGTGGTTCACTGCTATACTGTTGCACTGCTGGCAGTATTAATGCTGTACTGATATACTGGTGGCAGTTCCACTGCTGCACTGCTGTACTGCTAACTTCACGCACATACATTTTTATTGACTACTTTTCGAATACCCGTCTATAACGTCAGGCCAGGTGACACCGTTTTTTCCAAAATGAAAAACTATTTGTATTATCAATAGTTCCGACCTAATTTTGAATATTCGAACGACCTTAAAGCTACATGTACAGTGTCTCTATATCAATCGATTTCTTCTTCACGGCTGGTAATCAGTAGAGCTACCTCCGTTTTGAGGTATATGCAAACGTGCTCCATCGCAACTTCCGAGGTAGTTCCAGCGCCAAAAATACAGGTAAACAAAGTGGTTATGCTTTTCCGTGTAGTTATGTTTAAGCGTCTCACACGACCCAAAATGATGCCTAATTTGACGCCAGAGATTTTTAGCCCATTCGAACTTTGTAGTTTTTTCTCAACTTTATCGTTGCCACCGAGGTTTTTCCCCATTGCTACATATGGACATGAACACATCATTGGTGTCCGTATATTGCCTGTTGACAAAATAACACGGAGAACGTTCCTGGGGGAGAAATACGAGATTTCTTAGAAGAGATAGCTCCATTGCCAGAGAGATAGTCCCAATGCTATGGCGATAGCACCAATGACAACTTATGAGGATGTCATTTCTTACTATTGCATACGACTTTACTCTTGGTTAAAACTCAATTTGCGTTCATGAACTTTTTATCCGTTTTGTGCCTGAACGTCCTTCGGCTCACGTGAGCTAAAACAGGTGCATACATGTATTGTGTATAAAGCTCCGTACAATTTACACCATCTGCAAATTATTCGGGAAGATCTATAACTAAAACAATTTTTTAATTTACTACTACATGTAACTATACATTTTGGAGAAACGCCTACTTACTATAATAAGTATATGCAAAGTATTTGGTCCCGTCCCTTCAATATTTTATCCGCAAGCCCAGAATGTATATACTAGATAACACGAAATGCAATTCCATGGAAAATGGTGCTATTCAACTTTGTGTTGGATGATGAGGTCCGTCTGATAAAGCTGTTTACGACTTGTACGTTGTAAACATATTAACAACATGGATGCAGATTTTTCATTATTTGTGTTTGTATTCCCTAAAAACAATAAAGAACAAAGGACTAGGTATGATAAGGGCCCATTTTGGCCCCTATTTAAATTTTGATGAAATATGCATAGATGTTTTGCATAGTACCTATATTTAAACAAAAAAGGAAAACTAAAATGTTAGCTTATCTCATTTTTCAAAAAATAAGATGTTTTCAACGCATGTATGTTTTTTTAAGAAATTGCTTAAAATAGGGGGGTATAAGAAGAAAAATGCAAGCACTCTTGCTCTCATTGTTGTTGTTAATAATGTATGTACTTTTAAAGTGTTTGCTAATAAATTATAAATAATTACACTATCAAGTTTTACCGTATTAAAACACAATATATGAATTATAAGGGAATTAACTCTGTTTCAGTCTTGACTTTAACCAAAACTGCGACTTTTCTCAATGCTAACCTATTTTTGTTAACATTGCAGAAATACTTGTTCTGAATTCTTATTATTTGATATTAGTATTTATAAACATTTGTTTGCTGGTGTGAACGTAAGGTGTAAATGTCTTATATTATTGCCGGTAACCATGGCAACAGTAGTTTAAATGAGTTTTTTTCACCAAATATTCCTTTTTCTTCAACATTTTCATTTCTTTTTTTGTTTAGAATTGAATTCAGGTTTTAAGGCGCACTAACACATGAAAAGGTTATATGGCGCCTAATAGGCATGAACATGCCAGGCTCATCTTCCATGTACATCGAGATAAAATATGGAAAATGGGCCTAGAACCTTCTCACCCTGAACTGCAGAGTTGCTGCAAATTCTATCGTAGAAACTCCATTTACGTTGGAGCCACGTTATTGTTTTTCTGCCACTGCTCTTTGATGCGAGCAAAATAGCACCTGAAACAGTGCAGGAATCATGATGAAGACCTTTAATGAACATGAACAAAAAATGATAAAATGAACATGATTTTGGGGGGATTCTACCCCTCTGCCTACCCCTCCAAAGGGATCTGCAGTGGCCCTATTCTTTGCCAAGGGACCAAACGGGGGCCCCCGGCAACCACACGGGGCTTTTAGAAGCGATGGTTTTATTTCAGATATGTATAGAGTTGTCCTTGTTGTATTCATACTTAGTTGATATCATTTCATTGTTACCATGACAACAGGCAGTCTAAATAAGTTTCCTTAAAAGTAGTTAACAACTTTGTTTAATAGTTTCGAAAAACTGATTCTCCGTTAAGAAATCTTTATCTACATACGTTTTAGGTGATACTAATTTTCACTGCTGTTTATAAAATAACGGTATGCGTAACCATGGCAACAGTACGCATTCACAATCTGCAATGCTGAAAATTGTAATATATTGTTTAAAGGGACACAAGGCAATCTTTAATCAATTATCAGCGTCTCGATTTTTATTTAACCAGTATCATTTTGACATGAACCCTGCTTGAATACAATTAAACAAAACGATGACTTTTCGTCTTATGCTACCGTATGTTTACATATATTACCAGTGCAATATATTCAACAGTTAAAATAACTAAAAATCAAATCGCTTTAATAATGATTGACAAATGCAAGTTGCGTAGAAAAACTAATGGGACGCCACGAGTTTTTCAAAAATCAAGATTGTCGTGTGTCCCTTTAAAACCTGATTGCGATACAAAAAATGGTCCATAAAACTGTGTAACGTTTATACTGAAAAAAATTGTGACTCAGTGGTCGAGGGATTAAACCTCACTTGTCACCGCTGCGAGTTCGAATCCCACTGGGATCTCGACTTTTGAAAAACTGGTTCTACACAAGAACAATGGGGTGGTCCGTCTCTGCCACACAAACAAATCGACTGTCATTTATGGCCTAAAATGTGCTAAAAAAGATGTAAAACATTCAAACAAACAAATCAAAAATTTAAAAATAAATTATTTGACTTAGATATGCAAATGTGTTCATTTTTTTGTTTTTAACTTATTTGTCCCATTGAGGACATGGTAAAACCTCATAAAACATCAATAGGGATCATCATGCAACACCATGTTTAATATACTCAGTTGCAAAAGAAAGTGAACTTTGAGTTTTGTTTAGATTAAATTATATAAAAAAAAATTAGAATTAAATTGACAAATTCCTGTTATGTTTGGTACCAAAGTTTTTATTATTCCATTACCAATATCATGTTGTCAAACTCACATGGGTCATGCTGTAAACTAAACGATTCATAAACATAGGTACTTGTACTATGAGCTTGAGATGTTTAGCCAAACACATTCAAGTATATGCCAATAAAAATATTTATGCCTGACATTATAAACAATAATTAATATGTTAATTACAAAAGTCTCCCTAACATAAAACCATGTTGCATAGGCTATATAAAGTGATTATTAGGTACCATTCTTATACTTTTAGTCTTACCTATGATTTACACTTGACCATTTACAATATATCCAGAAGGAATACATATTGCCTGATATCATGGAGAAAAACAACAAAAAAGACAATGTGGTTCAGCTAAAACACTTTTTTTTATAATTTTTATTATTTTTAAATTAACATGACTATGGTGGTATACTCCACCAAAAAAGGTATGTATTATATCACAATTAGCTTTCAAATTGCCCTTGTTGAGTTCATATATGTAGGTTCATAGTCAATAGTTGCACTGTGTCCTTGCTTATTTTTGACATGTCTTGTAGAATTCTGTCCAAAAGGAGGCCTGTAGTTCACTGGACTGGTCCTCCATTGAAATATTCTGCAATAATCTTCATGTTGTTTCCTGTTTGAAATGTATAAAAAAAAAGTGCTGCATATAAAACATAAAATGCAATGAAAGCACCAAGAGAACTTCACCATTTTATATAGTGCATATACAAATATTCCAACTGTGAACAATATCACAACACAATAAATCATGAATACAAGCCCACCTGTGTTCAGATTCAAAGGTGTTATAAATGACAACACTTGGAGGTTGTTAAAAACAATATCTATTTTTAAAGTAATCTGATTAAAAGGCCATCACATGCCAAAATGGATTAGAAATCATTAGAATATGACTATGTTGGCCTATTATTTTATTTTCATAGTCACCTTTTTCTATTTAAAGGGAATGTAGCGACACAGCCAAACAAACTCTATTACTGAGAGTTCTGAAAAACTTGGAAAAAGGTGAAAGAATTATCAAAATCGGATGATAAACAAAAAAGATATGACTATTTAAAGATTGTTCTAAAACAAATATGGGAGCCGCCATTTTTAGAACTATGACGTCATAGTTCCATATTACCATATATGGAATATTGATAAATATTATTTAAAACGAAGAAAATCACTGCAAATGAATGATTTTTTTTACTGGTGTATAAATCATTATTGCCATTAAGTATTACATATTTTTCATACAGTTGCTGTCATTTTTCCCCTATAAATCAGTAAATGTTCATATTTATAAATATTCCATATATGGTCATTTAGAACCGTGATGTCATAGCTCTCAAAATGGCCGCTTTCATATCCGTTTTAACAGAAACTTCAAATGATCATATCTTCTTTATTTATCGTCCGATTTTGATAATTCTTTCACCCTTATTCAAGTATTTCAGAACTCTCAATAATAAAGATGGTTTGGCTGTGGCGCTACATTCCCTTTAACCATTTTAGAACATTTATTTGGCTCAATTATATGCATTTATATGCACATACTAAAAATAAAACATCTTTACACACTTCATACTAATAACATAGAAACATAGAATTTACAGTATTTCCAAATACATGTAGTCATAACACTGGCCACAGCAACACTGACCATGCATTCACCAACACAGCACACTGAAAATTAAATTGCACATTTGTTTTACATAAAAAATACACAATATATTAATTCATATGTGAAATAATTTACTGTACTAAACTGAGTTATATTTCATTATTATTCTTATAAAATTGAAAACATTACTCATTTACACTTTCATAATCATGTACACCATTGGTGAACATTTCAACCCATTTCATTCTTTTGAGAAAATATATTAAGAGTTTTTTTCTCTGACACATGACACACTGATCTCAATATACTGTTTGTACCCAGATGTAACCCTGACATGCAAGTTTTTCTACTGTAGTCTGTTTATAAATAAACATATTTATAGATTCAAATAAGTTGAAAAATAACTTTAAAAACTTAAAAATACTTGAATTAAAAGCTAAACTGCATACCGATTGTTCATCAAAGAAGACAATATCATGTCACCATGATATTTCTAAGACAATGTCACTTTCAAGACCATGTCACAGTTCTTACAGCTTACACATTCTCAGACACTGAAAAAAACACACACAAACTTGTCATAACATGCTTATTTAAGGTTAGATAAAAACAATGTATATAAAGCAAATATTATTTTTTGAATATGAATTGAATTTGGGAGTGTGATGCATATCAGTTTATCACTTGAAATGATGATGTGTTTGTGTATTTCACTAAAAAGTAAATAGAATATTCCAAATACCAAATCAGACACCTCATGTTTTATTGCTTAACACTGGATAGTGTAATAGTCAAATATACAAATATGAATTGAATTAATACTAAAAGCTCATCAAAACCATTGTCTTGGGATATTTAGAGCTGAACCAGAGACATGGGAAGGATAGGAATTGAGGAAGTTGGAAACCGTGCCCCAACTATTACTATCAGATAGAATTGAATTGAATTGGGTTTTAAGGCGCTATCGGATAGATTTATATATATGTTTACGTGTTTCGCGGGTACATGGTATTGATAATTTATTAATATTTTCCATTTTAACTGATTCTGATAACGAAATTGTCATGCCCTTAGGCACAGAGATGATAGCCACTGGCACCATTGAGACTGGAACCACTGATTGGTGGGTTATTAAAATTTTACCCGACCCCAGCAAAAAAAAAAACTTCTGGCAAGCATAGTTTAAACTACCGGTATAATTGCAGCAATTTAAGGGTTCGTCACTTGTTGTGAGGAGTGAAGTGGGGGGCATATATGGCTCATCCATGATAAGCGCATCTGTGGTCGAGAGGGTAAAGACGTTACGTTTGAAAACTTCTCGGCTCTCACCACTGTGGGTTCAGATTAGACAAGGATGCGCGTATCATGGATGTACAACAAATATGAATGCCTGTCAGACAGGGTCTGTGATTTGCACAAGTTTTCAATACAGTTGGTAGCATATAAATATCCCTTTAAATGAAAACCTACTGCTCCACGTTATAACTGAAAAGTAGTATTCTGTTTCTGCATATTCTATTAAACCACCATCCAATGATTATAAACCCCTGCTGGTGATCTAACAAGAGTGTCGGTCCTCTCGCGAAATCACATGACACAACACTTAGAAACTTGCTTTCGTAGAAATTTAACTCTAGTTATCACACAGCATTTCAATAAATTGACATGTGTAATTATAGTATGTGTAATTTACCAATAATAATACTTACCGTCGGAAAATCGACGAAAAACGCGTTTATTTTGTCCATGTGTGAATCAGGAAGTAAATGGCGCCATCTATATAAGTACGATAACTCTCCTTAGATACGGTCTTGTTTTGTTACGAACGACAACTCTTCATAGCAAAACAGCGAGAAAAAATACCGCTTTTTTAATCACTAAATCATCTGTAGCAAAATAAACCAAAACGGCATCCCAGAGATATTTACAGGCTTGGTTTGGATTACCATTATGCACGAATTCTGGAAATATCTCTGGAATGCCGTATTGGTTTTTTGCTACAGGTGACGTTTATAATGACCTACCTGACTGCATTCAAGGCACAATATCGCCCCGTTAGATACGGTTTTGAATATTATTTTGCATTATTATAAACAGATGAAACATTTATCTTGAAATGTATTACATTTTTATCTTGAATTTCCACGTTTGAAATTTTCACAAATCCTGGGGCCAAATACGGCTCTTATCGTACGTAGTCCTTTGTGTATTACGTATACCTAAAGTGTTTATTTGTAAATTTTAAAGTAATGTTACAATTTGGAATTCCAAATCATATTTGTTTAGGCCGGAAATACTTTGTAAACCGTCAATAGGTCAACTATGCTTAAGGTGCTAACTGTATTTAGTACACTTTCTATATCTGTTCCGTGTCATTAAGGCGAGCATCTTTAAGGCAAGGAAACGATTTTTTGTTATTCTTCAAAACCAGACATCTTAAAGAAAAATAAGATCTGCTAAGCTAATTTATTAACGGCAAGGATTATATATGACAAGTATCATCAATTTAATATATATATATTTAAAATGTTAGAAAAATCTCCCAAAATGCTCCACTGAGCGTGGCGTAGATGACCGATTTTAAGTTTAAGCCCAGTCAATTGAGGTCCACAGATTTGAAGTTTCTCGGGTGTATTGCATGCTCTCCCAGAAAAAAAGTATATAAATGCATGTTTTACAACAAAACCCTCCACCCACACCCCAACCCACTTACCCGCTCCTCCTAACAGTTTAAGGCAATTTTACAATTTTAGTATCTGGGGAAAAGGTAGTAGGATAGTAGTTATTACTGAGGGGATACACGCAAAAATATTATGCAGCTTATGCTCAATTATTTCCCCTGCCGGAGTGGAGGTATGTCAGTAACGGGCTTACATGTACCAAGGGAAATTAGATTATTGTTAAATTCCCACTCTAGGAGCAACTTTTTCAGGGTACTCCCCACTGTTGATACTATACCGGGTTCTGTCTGGAGTCCCTACCCAGGTGTCAACGTTGTTGGTCTGATTGGACTTTTTCAGACAATATCCGTACCCACTTAAGGAAGGAATATGTGTTGAGGGGATGCTTGGGGGCGGGGGAGATCAAAGGGGTGTTTTCGAGATTTTTTTCCAGGAGCGATGGGGATATTTTCGATATTTTCCAGGAGACTGGGGTGTTGTCCAGAAATATATTTTATGGGATGGTTTTTTAAGGTAAAAAAATGGTGTAAGGAAAAATGAAGGGCTTTCAATCAGGTATTTGGAGGTGGGGTAGGGGAGGGTGGGGTAAGGAAAAACATCCAGGGAGGAATTTACGAGACTTTTGTATATTAAAAAACTCTACGTGGGTATTTTATAGATGTTCTAGGGGTTTCGGGGTTCTAAGGTATGTTTGTTTGTTGTGTAAGGAAGGGATTTACAGGAAGTATTTTGAAAATATAATTTTGCGGGAGTATTTTGTATAGTTTCCAGGGGTCTAATTCCAGGAGTGGGGGTATTTTGGTCTTAACAATCTTTCCTTAGGGTATGGGGTACGGATATTATCTTGAACAGCCCATTCCTTCCAAACGGGAGTTCATATGTGTCAAATCCTCGGAGTATTATTCACATCAATATTGCATCCACATGTGACCCTGTTAGACACTGCAAAAAGATATGTCATTTTCAGCTGTGAGAACAATAGCTCTTATGGTTACCATAGAGCTATAAAGCGACCTATAAAATATAGGCATGTATGCGGCATGAATCCATCATCACTTTCCGGTGATGTTCCTGAAGACATCACACAAAGCCTGCATAAACAATTGACCAAGCCTTTAATATCACACCTCCATGCATAAAACTTAGTTTCCAACTTAAACATGTCCGTAACTTTACAGTTTGAATACATTTGCGTGATAGCCGTCTCTGTGGAGAGTTATATACATTGACATGTTTTGTCAAATAAAAGGCGGATATTTATGCATGCATTGCGTGATATCTACGTCAGAGCTCTATGGTAGGTTAATAGTATAAAACTATAAGAGCTACAATTCGCACCGCTAGCTCCCACCCAGATGTTCAACGTGGTCATTACAAACTATTGTTTGGGGCGTTGTTTTTTTACTTTTCTAACAAAATGAATAAAATACCTAAATAAGTTGTAAATCAGCGAAACAGACATTTTTAGTGGTAAATTAAAATACCTTACTTTTCAAAATCGGTTGAGAAATAAAAAACAATCATGCACGAAAGCGGTTTTTGACGGGCATGTTCAATGCAAAATTCTGCTGCATGAAGAATTTGGAAAAAATATCTTTTTTTTTTCAAAAAATGTTTTTAAATTGTTGGATATTCGTAAATTAAGACTCTCTGAAAGTTTTATAGCAAAATATGAAGGTTTACTAAAGTTATATGAAAGTTCTTAATTTTTTGCTGTTCCGCCAACAACACATTTTCATGGAAAAGCCCCATTAAAAAGTCATATAGGATGTAGAATATTTATTTATCAACCGATTTTCAAAACTTAGTTATTTTTATTTACCACTAAAAATTCCGGTTCTAATGATATGTAATGTAAGTACGTACTAATAAAATTGTTAATAATGCTGAAAAAAATTTGGTTGAAACAAGCGCCCGGGACAATAAGACATTATTCACAGTGATGATAAAACCATTCACACTGACATATCTTTCCAAGAAAGATACAAATATCGGACAGGGAAAGTAGCATTCAAGGACAACCGTCAACCACAAAACACAAAAACAAACACGCAAACAGACAAACGAGAAGGCAAAAAAAATGCAAACGACATCACAAACACAAAAGGGTTGACAATAGGGCTACCGCCTTGGAACGGTCAGTGGCAACAAAGGCCACTGGGGGTTTAAACCGGTTCTAGCGTGCACCATACCTCACACTTTCCCTAATGTCATCCCATTAAAACAGGACAGTGTAAATAAAGAAATCCCCGCCATGATCTAATCTCTAACCAAGGCAGAATCAAAAGGCAATATAAGTAAATCACAAATATGCTGATGTAAATATAATACAAAAAAAACAATAGCCTAGAAAGCCACAATGTGTCCCAAGTGTAATTTAAATTATGTAGTATATGCTCAATACAAGAATATGTGAAAACGCACAGTTTTGCACACAGACGCAATGAATTTTTCATCTCAAAAACACGGCTTTGTCTATATGTTTATTTGGAGACTAGGCGTTGAACTCATCAACCATTCTTGAGAATATTCTTAGAGTTAAGCTCAACTATACACATTTCAATCAAAAATATTCTATAAGTTTAAAGGATAAACCTTCATAACTAGCTTCTATGTATCCACGTGATAAAATAGCAACGTCATGCGCTTGTTTATCTTTGACTGTCATGGGAATATGTGTGAACGAAATTTGAGTACATGAGCTCTAGTCTTAAGATAGTCTGAAAAATGGTTGGTGAGTTGCAGGTCATGTGTACTTAAGAAGCTCTCGTTAAGAAGCGTGCATGCGGTTTTAAAACATAACCATTTACTAACGGCGTTTAAACCGCATACACGTGGAAAAATTGCAAATCATTTATTATAGGTATTTTTTTTCCGTCGCTATAGTTCCAACAATAACCGTGCGTTGTGAGAAATTTAATGAGAAACAAATACAGCAGGGTAAAATGTCTTCATTGTATTTCAGACAGTGAAATATTCATTGTCTGTTAAGACACATTGGATGAGTGCGCAGTAGCTCCGCCCTCCTATTTGAGACGCATCGGATGTACATAACTTTCTTACAGATTTACAACTCGACACAGAACGGGAAATAAAATTATATCATAGACGTAATTAACTAAACGTGTACCTTATGGAAAGCAAGTATTTTTATTTGTTTTAACCTTTTTATTATTTTTATGCCCCCGAAATCTTTTCGGGGGCATATTATAATCGCACCGTCCGTCTGTCCGTCCGTCCGTCTGTCCGGATTCTGTCTGTCATTCCGAAGTTCTTGTCCGGACCGTAACTTCACAACCCCTGCAGGGATTTTTAAATAACTTGTCACAAGTGATCATCATAACAAGACGATGTGTCCCCCGCAAAACCCAGGTCCGTACCTCAAAGGTCAATGCCACACTTGAAGTTCATAGGTCAAAAACAGGTACGCAATTTCGTGTCCGGACCGTAACTTCACAACCCCTGCAGGGATTTTTAAATAACTTGGCACAAGTGATCACCATAACAAGACGACGTGTCCCCCGCAAAACCCAGGTCCGTACCTCAAAGGTCAAGGTCACACTTGAAGTTCATAGGTCAAAAACAAGTACGCAATTTCGTGTCCGGACCGTAACTTCACAACCCCTGCAGGGATTTTTAAATAACTTGGCACAAGTGATCACCATAACCAGACGATGTGTCCCCCGCAAAACCCAGGTCCGTACCTCAAAGGTCAAGGTCACACTTGAAGTTCATAGGTCAAAAACAGGTACGCAATTTCGTGTCCGGACCGTAACTTCACAACCCCTGCAGGGATTTTTAAATAACTTGGCACAAGTGATCACCATAACAAGACGATGTGTCGCGCGCAAAACCCAGGTCCGTACCTCAAAGGTCAAGGTCACACTTGCAGTTCATAGGTGAAAAACAGGTATGCAATTTTGGTCCGGACCGTAACGTCACAACCCCTGCAGGGATTTTTAAATAACTTGGCACAAGTGATCACCATAACAAGACGATGTGTCCCCTACAAAACCCAGTCTTCAAGGTCAAGGTCACATTTGGAGGTCAAAAGTCAAATCGTGTCCGGTCAATAACTCTGGCATTCATGGACGGATTTTAAAATAACTTGGCACAAGTGCTCACCACAACAAGACGATGTGTCGCGCACAAAATCCAGGTCTGTGGCCCCAAGGTCAAGGTCACATTTAGAGGTCAAAGGTCAAATTGTGTCATGTCAATAACCTTTGCGTGCCCGGACGGATTTTCAAATAATTTGGCACAAATGCTCACCGCAACCAAGTGAGGTGTCGTGCACAAATCCAGGTCCATGGCTCCAAGGTCAAGGTCATACTTAGAGGTCAGAGGACACTTAGGGGACATTTATCACTTACAGTGATATTTCTTGTTTTTATTATTATTATTCTTTTCTCGTAAGAAGGCTTGGTTCATGGGTTCATTTTTTCTTTAATAGGGGAGTTTAGGGGCCCTTGCTGGATCAGTTTTACATAGAGTTATAGGGAAGAACTTTAAAAATCTTCTCTGAAACTACAAGAGATAAAGGTTTATCTTTTTTATCCATTATCAGCTTATGGATCCTCTACCAGTTTTGTTCAAATGGTGACTCTGGGGTCAACTTTGGCCCCGCCCCAGGGGTCGCAGTTTTACATAGACTTATATATAGGGAAACACTTTAAAAATCTTCTTTTCTGAAACTACAAGAGTCAACAAAGGTTTAATATTTTGTATTTACAATCAGCTTATGGTCCTCTACCAAGTTTGTTTGAATGGTGACCCTGGGTCAAATTTGGCCCCACACCAGGGGTCACATGTTTTATTTTACGAATCAAATCCATCCCTGCTTCCACGGCTTTCTACTTAAAATTTACGACAGGTTTTTCAGAATTTACAAACTAAATTTGCTCTAGTCCCAGCAGACAAAGCTTCCAACAATATAATTATTGTCTGACGACTACATTATATCAATACTTTGAATGCTGAGCTAGCGAGCACTTCTGCTTATCTGGCTATACCTCTGCTGGAGACGGACATTGTTTCCCAGCATGTGACCTTTATGGAGACTATAAAGGTTTCTGTAATTAGTAAGCAGACGAAGCTCCCTACAAGGTACTGGATACCCAAACTTCACAAAATTTCTTACAAAGCACGTTTTATCGCTATTTCTAGTTCATGTACCACGACCAATATACCAAAACTATTGACTTCCTGACTTTCCGCGATTAAAGAACATATTGTAAAATATTGTGGAAAGGCCTTCGAGAACTCTTAAATCAATCTGTTTTGGTCTATCAAAAACTCTGGAGAAGTTCTTGACAAACTACGGTGTAAGCATTTTCATGCATCTTCTCTACGACTTTTCTACACTGTATACTACACTACCACATAATCTTATCAATGGAAAAATGCTTCAGCTTATTCAAAAGACATTTGCTAGAGAAGGTACAACTTTTTTAGCTTGTAATAATATCAGGGCTTTATTTACTAAGCCCCCATTGATAAGTATTATTTGTGGACTTGTACTGATGCTTGTAGAGCCTTATCTTTTCTTCTGGATAACATCTTTATAATATACGGTAAAACTATTTACCGCCAGGTTGTTGGTATTCCTATGGGTACTAACTGTGCGCCACTTGTTGCAGATTTGTTTTTGTACTGCTATGAAAGAGATTTTATGTTGAGTTTGTCACCTGCTAGCGTGCAGTGTGATATTATTGATGCCTTTAATAATACTTCTCGGTATCTTGATGACATACTCAATATTGATAATCCGTTCTTTGCTCATATGGTTACTAACATTTATCCACCAGAGCTCACGTTGAATAAAACCAACAGTTCGGATACAGTAGCACCATTTCTCGATCTTCATCTCTCGATTTCAAATGATTGTATTCATACTAAAATCTATGATAAGAGAGATGATTTCAATTTTAACATCGTTAACTATCCACACCTGGATGAAGATGTACCTCGAGCTACCTCATACGGGGTGTATATCTCCCAGCTCATTCGATTTGCTAGAGCGTGTAATGATGTTATAGACTTCAAGGATCGAAATCAAGTTATTACAAGTACACTTCTTCAGCACGGTTTTCGTTATCACAAACTACGAAGATCTTTCTCTAAATTCTACCGCCGCAACGAGGGCCTGCTGGAAAAGTACAATACCAACCGTAAAACACTTCTGCGACTAGGCAATATCACCATCCCCATTTTATGGAGCTGTGGTCTATAAACTTTGAAAGTTAAAGGGGTCTGACGGGTTTCCTGCCGCTTTACAAATTTAATCGGGAAGTTCGTCAGAAAAGGATATAACCCTTTGGTTTTACAGCGCACTGCATGTTTAGTGATTGAACCCTCTACAGTCAATCATTACGCTTCACTTTTCACTTGTGCGTTGACTGGACTATCTCTTGGGACTCTATGATTGTACCTACTGAAACCCCAACTAAGGGAGGTGGGTGCATGAGCTTTCGTCCCTGGGGTTTTCTGGTCGTACCCTAGATTGGTTTTCTCTTTAGCTGCAACTACTATGGTTGTTCAGTACGATTCTGGATATATCCTGAGATGTTTATTGCTTTGTATGTGTTTCTGTAGTTAGTTTCTCTGGATGTGGACTTTATTGTTAGAGAATTCCTCTTGATGGGATGTAGTTTTGTTTACATTGTCTTTTCTATTTGGGCGCAGAAGACAGGACAATAGCGAGGGTTTTGCGCATATATAAAATCGATTCAAGCTAACAGTAGACCTTATTGCCTACTGACCGTTCCAAGTCGGTAACCCTGTCTTCACCACGCTTTATGTTGTTTTGTTTTTACAAATTTGTAAATACTGAAACTTTATTTTTTGATTTGTTTTGTTTTGTTTACACTGTATTTTCTATTTGGGTGCTGAAGACAGGATAATAGCGAGGATTGTGCGCATATAAAATCGATTCAAGCTAACCAGTATGCCTTTTTGCCTACTGACCGTTCCAAATCGGTAACCCTGTTTTCACCTCCCTTTCTGTTGTTTTTTGTCTCTTTCATTGTATTATTAAGTCCTTGTTTGCAGTACACTGCGGACCTATGAAGCCATTGCTTTCGGACGCTGTGGTTTCTATAGGACCCTATAAATCATTTTTACATAGATTTATATAGGGAAACAAATAAAAAATCTTCTTCTCTGAAACTACAAGAGCCAACAGTTTAATATTTTGTATTTACACTCAGCTAATTGTCCTCTACCAAGTTTGTTCAAGTGGTGACACTGGGGTCAAATTTGGCTCTGCCCCTGGGTCACATGTCAAACTGGGTTTGAGTGTTTATATTAATGAAAGTTTGATTCATTTTAAAGTTAGCCAATCTTGAGCCAAATACATCCCTCAGCCCTGATATAACAAGATCATCTGATAGTAGCCAAAGTAATGAGATGAAGTAATCAGATTGATAAATATCACATGGCCAGGTAATTAAAAAGTAATCACTGATATACAATTCTACATTTCTTGTATATTACATTAATTTTACTACTATATTATACACACCTGCTAATATTACGGCCAGTCCAGCCCATTGGTCCCAATATAAAAGTCAATGCCTTAAAATGGTACATCTTTTTTTAAAATTTACTATTGTGATGAATTTCAAAAATACTATCTAGTAGATATTCAGATTTATGAAGGCTGAAAGTCATGATATATACTTATTAAAAAAAATCCGAACACATTTCTTCCACTCGAGGATAATACATCATTCGGCGGTGGATATCAATTCATCGAATGCTTGTTATTATATGCAAAACTGGTATAGTATGTGCTATGCATGTAAAACATCTAAAAGCGTCTATAATTCTAGCTGATTAATTACTAATTATCAGTATGAACCAATTTCTCTACGTTCAAATGCAGTACATTGGGGTGTATAGAATCATTGATAGTAAAGAACTTTGGCGCAGGACGACTCGCAAGCTCGTCGTCCTTTGCCAAAACAACTCGTTCCAACACATCTCAGAAAAAATTATTCTATACCACCTGAATGAAGTGTGTTTTTGAAACGAAAATTTCATACTGTCACAATTTTAACAAATGTTAGGGTGAAAAGTCAAATTTAGGTAACTTGTTGAAGTTTGGCACTTTTAAGGATAAAATGAAATTAAGTAAATATTGGTGCAAAAACGACGATTTAAAAAATCACAGTTTCAGGACAATAATTTTCGAAATTTTGCTATCATACAACTGAAAGATCAGAAATTAAATAAACATTTTCCTTTCAATTTAAAATTAGACGTTTAACCCAAGTGATTCTATACCCCACAAAGCACTGTACATTAACAGGAAAACCGACAATTAGATTAATATAGGCTATGTAAGATTCGCATTCCGAATGTCAGAAAAATGAATCAATGGCACACATGTGCTAGTCTTGGTTGGTTAATGGGTCGTGCATATATAGTATTTGCGTTGATGTGACCTCTTATACTGTACCCACAACTTTACCAATCCTGCGTATATACAGTGATACACAGTGTACATCGTTGACAAGAATGTTACGGCAAACTTGGTTCAACCTGATACAAGTTTACAAGAGTAAAATAGCTGCCCAGAGAAAATAGCATTATATCTGGGTTGGAACTGGGAACAAAAATTTAACATGATACACATCATCACAGAAATACAAGGGATGCGTGTGCGTTAGCGCTTGCATTACAACACAGATAAACTGTTCATTGCTACCATGTGTCATTATAAGATTGCGTTATCAAAGTGAAGAACGCATTATAAGATTGCGTTATCAAAGTGAAAAACTCAAAAAAACTGTTCATTGCTACCTTATCTTGTGCAATTGTGAAAACCATATAAGAGTCGCTGCCGGAACCGAATAAACACACGTTTACATACATGCCCTGAATATATGAACGCACATACAATGCATGCATACATGCATAGTCCATACTCAATATATTATGTAATAGATTAGTTGTCTTCCTGTCACCAACACACTAATGATGTCTCTCGCTTAGAAAGTAGTAGTACTAGTTCTTTTTATAGCAAACATTGTCTTATAATATAGAGCTTTGACATAATACACAATACTAGAGGCACATGAGTATAGACGGTTTATATACAACACCGGAACAAGACCAAAAGTGATGTAAACTAGAAAATACTGCGTTTATATCGTTTCTGGGAAACCCGCAGGGTATAGAAACATGAGCCACATCATAATCATAACATATTGCATATTATATGAGACACCATACAGCACTGTAGAAATGACAACTTGAGAAGACTCTTTATTGCTATTGTCTTATTGGGTAACTAATGCTATACAAACCTACAACTAAATTATAACATTCTTGTGTTCATATTGTGTCTTTTAAAGGTTTAACTGATATTCTTGTTTTTATTTCTTGTTAATTTTGGTGGCACTTTCTCCCTTGGTTGTTCATCTACATCAGCAGTTGTGTCTGGTTCGGTCGGACTGCTGAAATTGAAAACAAAGTGTAGTTTGTAATTAACTTATAAAAGTTGATATTTTCAAATTGATAAGTAAACTTGCCTGATTAATATAAAAGTTAAACATTTTAAGTAACACAATATTTAGTAATGTGAGTTATGCTGGTACATTTTAGTTAAAAAGGTTAACATACGAACATTTTCGTTCCGATATCTACAAACTATGCATGTCTATACAATCACGTATAAATGTTTGTGTTTTTTTTTCAAATATGTTTTGTTGAAACAAGTCATTGTAAACTTATCCTCCGGTCTCAATGTTAATATATTTGACATACACAATACATGTGCTAAAATAAAGCATTGAAATAAAGGCCCTCTACACACTACTGCTTTATGCTTATCACAGCGTTCATGGGATACAACATTTACGTATGAGGAATGAAACTATTTACTTGGCATAATTTGCAAAGTTTAATTATATTCAATATATTGACTGACTTCGTCAACTGTTTCATTTTACGTCTTAATAAGCATATTCGTTCTTTGAATATAGATTCGTGTGGGTAAAAATAAATCGATTGATTTGATCCAGAGTCTACGCATACCTTAATTCTATTTCGTATATTCCATTTTCACCATGCGAATACTCTCCTCGTTCACGGTTATTCCACCGCACCTGTGATTTACACATACAAATTTAATAATTGTGTTGTTTGAATAACGAAACGCACGACTTTAACATCATATTTAATTATACATTTTGCAAACCTAAGCCGGTACTTGAAAGTATATTGAAATATATAAAATATGTGATTTGTATACAAACGTATGTTATGATTGCATATGATGCATTTCAGAAACTACTAATACTATTGTAGCCTTTTATCATGCAACTTGTAATTTACGTGAAGTAATTTAACCATAACAGTATTTACCTGGACCTTTTTCGATTCAGATATCATCTTGATAACCACACCCCTTTCGTTAGCACTAACTTTACTGTATCCATGATTCCAATGTTTCCCTTGAATGAAAAAGGCAGTATTAGGACACCAGATTATCTCATACATGTGTTCGAGGAATAACTCATACATTTCACATCCGGACATCTGCAAAACATGTTTGAAGTGTTTACCATAATTTAAATGTAAGTGCTGTATACATGTCTGTGTATAACTGGGTTATGTTGACTTACTTAGTGATTGCCAAGCACTCGTTTTCTTTATATTATCTAAAGAAATATAAACATATTGGACAGGGAAAGTAGCATTCAAGGAGGACAGTCAACCACAAAACACAGAAACAAACACGCAAACAGACAAACAAGAAGGCAAAAGTAATAATAAAAGCAAACGACATCACAAACACAAAAGGGTTGACAATAGGGCTACCGCCTTGGAACGGTCAGTAGGCCACTTGGGGTTTAAACCGGTTCTAGGGTGCATCAAACCTCACACGTACCCTTCTGTCATCCCATTAAAACAGGACAGTGTAAATAAAGAAATCCCCTCCATGATCTAATCTCTAACCAACAAGGCAGCATCAATATATGCTTAGTTTATCTGGTATCTGTTGGGTTCAGTCAAATTAAATATATTGTTGAGAGATTGTATCGGTTGTATTCCTATATATTGTTAAACAATTAAATCGTAAATAACATACATGTATACCTTGTTTTACAACACACCCAACGGCAAGTTTACAACCAGGACGTAGGACTCTCGGTTTGACATCAAGAAGGATATCGTAACGTCCACTCCCTCCATAATGATACACGTTTCTGTGTTCGTCAGCGTCCCATTCTACCCATGCTTGTCCACCTAGGAAAGTGAAATCAAGATGTGAAAGTGAATCAATATCGTGGATGTGTTGACGGCGACCTAACACATTCGCTGGATGATGTTAATTTTAAGACAGACCTATTTTTTACAATGTAAATAGCCAAAGCAATATCGAAGGATGATTTAATACAATAGAACATAAATAAATCTCGACCCAAACAACATGAATATTAAATTCGTTTTATTGAAGACAACGCATGATGATGTCATTTGATTTTTGTTTTATTTTATAATTTACGATATTACTTAAAGGGTCCTCCAAATTGAAATAACTTTCCTTTGTATTACAACGATAATGATTAGCAGTTTCTAAAAATACTTCGGTCAAAATCGTAAACCTATTCGTTCAGCGTTAAATCACGAATCCATACGGCACATTTGCCCCTAATACACACCTGTCACGGAAACGTAACGGAGGTTTCACGGAAACAGTCTAATGGAAAAAAACCGTTGACGTCACGCATTACCTATGGTTCGTTAGAAACCAAAATGGCGGACACAAACCAAGTAAACAATGCGAGCGAAGTGGACAATCAACATTTTGTGTACCCCATCCACTTTGATTCTGAGCGTTTAAAGTATAATTGAAAACAATAAACGAATAATACAAATAAACTCATGATATTAGATTTTTCAATGTCTTCATCCTGTGACTGTGTCTCCGTCTGTGGGTCTGCAAATCGGAGAATCGGTGAATTGCGTCAGGTTTAAGCATTGGTTTTAAGTTTTGATACCTACTGTATTTACTCAATGAGTCCGGACACTCATTAATTCCGGACACCTAATTAATTGAAGAAAATAATAAAACTAGTGCTCGGACATATTAAGAAATCAATCTTATTTCAATAGTTTTGATGCTTTTATAAATTCGGACATCGGGAAAAGATGAATTATTCGCCGAAAATGACAGGTTAAAATTACGATCGACGACTTCTAATTGCTGACTGCAACTCGATAATTACCAACAGAGGCAGCAGAATATACTTCAATGAATTTAATTGTAACTTGTTTGATGCAATTAAATAAAAAGTTTTTGATCGTGATTTTTTACTGTTATTAACGAGCCATTTTGAAACAATTACATTATTACTGACCCATGCTATAATTTTGTGTAATCGGTCAGGCGCGTGTTGAAACAATTGTCTAAACCAGGTAAAACCATTCCAATGTAGGTGTTACGGGTTGTATTGTGTTGTCGCTGTCGTAGCTAGTGGGCCATTCCATTATCTGGCATTACCAGCAAAAAAATACGGTCTCGCTCACACAGGTAAAGTGCTGTGCGATTTGTTGTCTGTTTGTACAGACACATGAACTATTTTTTATTTCATACTATAAGCATGGCATGCTTTGTTTTTTAGCTTCGATTTGAGGAATAACATGATGGTGCAATTAAATGGATAAAGACCACGACTATTTTATAATTTTAATTTATTTTCTGCAATACCTTGTATGTTTTTATTTTGTAATAAAATAATCAACATGTTTTAAAATTGCATTGTCTCATTATTCAATAAAGTTCATTGCTACATTTCAAACAAAATATAATAATTTAATATAATAAACTAGATGTCATAATTGTTCATTAGTTCATTGTTTACACATTTTTTATTTGTTCACTGTTGTGGATTGAATCGCATATAGCCAAGTATACTATTACACAGTCCGCATTAGCCAGCATATAACTACACTTGTGACTAGAACGTGACAGTTCCACAGATCAAACAGTGTACCGCTCACTCTACCCGCGTGTGTCTCGGTGTACTGATTTCACAGATTTTACAGTTTGCCTAAGTTGAGTACCGTAATTTTAGACAGTTTATAGAATAGCCGCATAATTACCAATAAGTGATCATTAATGGATGGATTTTCGTAAATACCGTAAACAACGAAGGTGAGATTGCCCCGAAAATCACAGTTAAAAATACTTACCGTAGAATGTTAATTTACCGTTCCCTCTTAAAATATTCGGACATTGGCAAATATGAATTAATTTTGGAAAGTTATTTTTCCGGACTCCAAAAAAAATAATTATGTTATCCCTCTGAACTGATAGAGTAAATGTAATCTGTTTTTCGTTTCATAAGAGTCATCAAAATCTTTCTCAGTAAAATGGTCCGAACATACGCGAGTGCTCTGAAAAATTCCAATTCACACCGTTTTGCAAAACAAGTTTAATCCATTTAGTTCGATGACGGCAACATGGAAATGTGTGTAGACTTACACTGCCTTCCTGTTTACTTTTTCTACAAAAGCTTAATGAGCACCTTTTCATCATGATGAAGACACGAACACATCAATAATATTCCAGGGTTTAAAACACTTAGGCTATATGAGAAAAATGGACATCCAACAAGAGTAACGGTTTGTTTACACATAGATACGCGCCATAATTGATTATGTAAATTAGGTAAATGTTGCTTTAAAACTGGGGTATACAATTATTTCAAAGATGGTGTTCTGACTAAAGCGCATTAAACTGTCATGTAAGTAAATGTATAAATGTCAACATATGAATCATGAGCAATCACGTGCACACAGTCCTACTTTTAACAGTCCATTGCTGTTCTGATTGTCTCAGTCATACGGAACACATCTCTCACGTAGTTGAAAATATATTACCGTTAGAATCGTGACCAATAACAGTTCCCGGTCCATTACTGTCCTGAAGTTTCCAGCTCCAGTCTGGACCACGTATGACACGTGATCCAATTGTGGGGAGAGTTTTACTGTCGCTCTCCATGTACTGGGTTGCTTCTCTGTGTTTATTCTTTTCAAGTGCTGCAAACATGTGCTTACGTCCGTTTTCCATTATTTCTTGCATTTGCATCTTCATAATATTAATAATGGTACATTGTTTAAGTGGATTTTGTTATAGCAAAATATAAAACGTAACTAGGTAGTTATTTATTACTTTTTTCAATAATTACAACTCACTAAAATAAATATGTATGAAACATAATAGTGTAAAGCAACTGCTTATGTTATGTTAATAACATACATTCAGAATAGTTACTGTTTGCAATACATGGGCCAGTTAAAGCAAAATACAACAAGCAAGGTTTTACGCAAGCGTAAAATAGCTGCCGAGAGAAAATAGCATTATTTCTGGGTAGGAACTGGGAACAAAGTTTAACATAATAACAGACCAAGTCACGAGTGTTAAAACAATATTCAAAAAAAGAGTTGTCACGGAGACGTAAACACGCCATGACCGTTTTTTTTTACCAGACACTTTCTTCCCAATTTGTGCTACCAAACATTTTGAATCAAGGTAGGCGAATCCTTGACATGCCTTACACATTGATTACATATTCACCTTTGTAGCACGACGTACTAAAGTACATATCAGCACAAAAATACAATTACTCACATGTATGGGATGCGTGCATTACAACACAGATAAACTGTTTATTTCTACCATGTGTAATTATAAGACTGCGTTATCAAAGTGAAAAAACTCAAAGAAACTATTCATTACTACCTTACCATGTGCAATTACTAAAACAATATAAGAGTCGCTGCCGTCCGTTCCGGCAGCGACTAAACCCATCGACTAGTGTATAACACGGCGGTATTTACGAGAATACCGCATTATAAATGGGTATTATTCCGTAAAAAGGTATTAATCCATTAAAATACAGATTTGCACATATTCCATTCCAATTCTTGCGTTTCATTCAGTTTCACTTACGGTTCCATTACGCTCCGTAAAAAATCCCGGACGTGAAGATCCCGGAAATATTGCCGCATTCTACACTTTAGTAGACTGCTCTACGAAAACGTCATTTGAGGTAATAAAACGGCAAGCTTTGAACATTGAAAAATATGTGTTTATACCATTCAAGTTTTTTAGACGGGTTCCCTAGGAATTGAAGTTGTAATGCATGCTTATTGTCGGCAACATGATTCACAATCTGTTAACCATAGACATATTCTAAAGCCATATAAGAGTCAGCTGCCTTCGGCAGCTGAATAAACGGATCAGTTAAAGCAAAATATGGAAGTATAGTTTTCTTTCATGATGTCATTTTTACAAATTTGAAAAGCGAAAACATAAAGCAACTGACTTTGTCGCTTTCTGATAGGTCGCTGTGCAAACGAGACATGAAGCTTGGCGAGCTGGATAGGCCCCCGAACAATCCTAAAGGATCTTGGTTTGACTTCAGCTGAAATTCACAGAAGTATGTATAAACGTCGAGCGGGAAATGTAGCTTTCATACAATACAGTCAATCAAAGACACGCATTAAGACAAAAACAATTACAATGTTAATAAACACATTTATCATGCAGATATCACTTTTCTGCCTAATAAAGCGATGATCGAATACATTTTGCTTTATTAGGCACTGACCAATAAAGCAAATCAATGCGGAACCCCTTCGACGTTTATTGTACGTAACGCTATCTGACGTCATGTACGTAACGTTATCTGATGTCATAAAATAAACAACAACATGGCGGCGTTCTCGATAAGCGTAACATTCTGCCTAATAGATAACAATAGTAATTCATACAGAAAATGTGGATAATCTACATGATAAATAGAATATTATGTCAGTGCCATTTACTATCAAGTTTATTAGGCCCGGCACGAAAACGAAGAATGGCTCGCGTTGGAACGGTCGGTAATCTCAATCACAACACCGCAGTAGACATTGCCATTAGTTTAATTGTATTGTACATATAGGTTTTGCAGGTGCATTATACGTGGTTCCGCCTTATTCCATTAAGCGATGGGAAAATTTATATTTGCATAATTTTATAACGGATATTTCGACAATAAAACATGTTTAAAAGCATGTATTACTGGAAAAAAAATGCGATAACCTGTTTAAATTACCTATTAAATGTTTTAATTTTACAATATGCAAACTTTTAAAGCCAAAATTAAGGTTTTATTTTATACTCCAGCCAAGCCCGTTTTCGCTTCTTAGAGAAGGGGTTGGATGGGGTATGAATGTTAATACTCGTACCACGTAATATTATTAATGCAGTCCTCCTCTGAATATGTATTTCGATAGTTTTTTATCAAAACGTGCCTATTAGACAATTTGTTTCTTCTAAAGAAAGCAATGACAAACGAAAAACAAACAAAAGACACATAACACAAAAGAACACACGTTAATAAATGTATACGATGAAAACAAATTCATAAACCACTAACTTGAACAATATTCAGGAGTAAATGTATGCAATATGATGCTACTTTGCTGCTTTAGATGTAGTATGCCAAACCAGAGTAGCTAAACTATATGGCTGTTAGAACTTGTCAAGTAGTTTATGTCTACAACCATTTATATGCCATCTTATATCGTTGAATTTAGATTTATATTTAAACAAATTATAATTGTTACATAATATACAAGGGCAGTAATATTTTGAAGATTTGATTTAATAACTAATTGTTTGTATGTAGAGGTTTTAACGTTTTTCTTTTCTAAACTATCACTTAACTGTCAAAAATAGTCTTCTTGAAAGTTGTCGACCTTCCTTGAAACGTAGCATTTTACCATCAGCTACAGACGCCATCAGTTCAATGAAATCCTAAAATGGATGTGGAAGTCAATGTTAACTCATTGACTATGGTAAAGGGGTCACACACGTAAATTAATAACATTATTAGCCCTCTACAAAGCAGATAATGAAATCAAAAGTGCAATAAGGGTTATAAGACGTTATTTGTAATTACTACTAAATTACAAAAATAAATTATTCCCTGTTTCTCTGGTATCGTGCATGTCAAATTAAACGTACATTTTTTAATACATATGTATGTTTAAGTCTTATAAAAGAAGAGCTCCGAGTTCATAAACTGTGTACCTGTATGATAGGTTTTACCTATATCATTTTAATTTCACTAGTTTACATTACAAATCGAACATAAGTTCAGATGATATGGGTTTGTTTAACATGAATGACGTCAAAATACAAACCATGTTTGCTTTGCCGACAGGTACACAAAATAGGTCCAGATAATTCTGCATTTTTTCTACCATTCTAAGTATGTTTGATTTTGTCTGAAATATAACAAGTAAAATACAAGAGACTTAATATATGAAAATGATAACATTTTATTTATAGCTAATTATAGTGTATATATATATATATATAAGTAATTAGTCGGTCGCCGAGAAATATGTAAACGTAATGTCTGTGAAAGGTTCTAGGTGTGCCGTATTAAAACATAAATAATACGATTAGATGTCATGTATTTTTAACATCGAAAATGTAGGGAGATAATTGCACCCTTCCCCGAGTATATATTTTAAAATCTTAACATGTGAACATGGTTAGCATAACAACAGCTGAAATTGTTAAAACAGGTACTTGTTTTGTTTATTATCATGATTATTATTTCAAGTTAATGCCTGTATATATAAAAACATATACTGTCAAGGTTATACAAGAGTTGCGCGCAACATCATGTCTCGCCTAAAGAAACATGTCCATCATACATGTTTCAAGCGACCTTCATCTTGACAAAATCGAGGGTTTATAGTCAAGCAAGACTGTCAGTATATCGTACGGTACCATTCGCAAAAGCAGAAACAACACAAAAGTTCATCATTTATAAAGGTCCTGCATTATTATCAGGAGTCAAACATTTGAAACTGAATGTGACAACATCATTACCGTAATTGATTAGTCAAAGTCTATAATGAACATTATGCTAAAGTGCATGCCGGTACTCTATGGACTTAAAGATTGTTTTAAATTATAATTTTTGTTACCGTGTATTATAGGAAACTGTTAATGTTTAATCTATATTTATGAACTACTTCACCCTTAAATTGATTATTTTATACTTTATTATGTTTTTAATTAGACCCCAAAGCCTGATGTACTCGAGTTCCCTTTAATACCTGATAGCTATTTGCAGAAACTACACATTGGACTTGATGTAAAATTGCAGTAGTTTGCCAACTTGTATTGTTTCAGGAACTGACATGTTAATTAATCTGCATGTATCATGTTTTATCAAGAAATGTCAACGCATATTAAAATTAATGTAATTCTGTTGCTGGTTTTAGAATATGGCAGTATGTTACAATGGTAATGGCAAATTGTATACATTCATTCATTTCATTATCTTAAAGGGACATATGGCAATCTTGAAGTGTTTATGAAGCATGGCAATTATTGTTTCGATTTATATATCCAGTATCATATTCTTAAACCTAGTTACTTGCATATAAATAAATTATGTGTTCAATGTTTCTCACTGATTTTACCATAAGTTGAACATACATTATTGGTGCATTATTATCAACACTTAATTATATGTAAATTAAATTTACTTCATATTTATTTTAGTCTAATTAATATTAATGATTGAACAAATACAAGTTATGCAGAAAAACGAGTGTGACGTTGTGATTTTAAAACGTTCAGATTGTCATGTGTACCTTTAAGAGAAATACAGATAAACTTTTACTGGAGTATCAAATTACCCAGCTGCAGACAATACTAATTTAACGCACTTTAACACATTTTTTTTGCGAGACGGTAGATGCATTTAGGAGGAAACTGACCTTGACACAGGGTCAGTGGAAGACTGATAGTTACTGGAATAATAAGAACAATAATCAGTGAAGTTATATATGAAATTTGAACACTCTACTCCAAAGGACAACAAAGTTATAAGAACTTTAACGCAAATTTTAACCCAAATGTTAACCAAAATTTTAACCAAAACTTTCACGCTGACATATTCTATTATAACTTGCTTGTCCTTGGGAGTAGAATGTTCAAATTTCATATATAACCTCCTGGTCATTGTCCGTCTTAATGCCAATAATTTCCAGCCCTCCAACTGACCGTGGGTCGGAGTCAAGGTCACTAAAATACATGTACCGTCAATATTTGTGTTAAAATTTGGTGACGGTACATGTATTTAAGTGACCTTGACTCGGACCCACGGTCAGTTGCAGGGCTGGAAGTTATTGGCATTAAGACGGGCAATGACCAGGAGGTTGTATATGAAATTTGAATATTCTACTCCCAAGGACAAAAAAAAATAATACAATATGTTGACGCCGTCGCGCCCGCCAACATTAGCGGTCGAGCCCGCCAACATTAGTGGCACCTTTGTCTCGCATTTTTTCAAAAGTGGAGACAAAAATGTTTTATTACACCTCACACACTTGTTTAACAGCATGCAATATATTTATTAATCCCAAGAGAGAGGCACTGATTTAGCTCAGGGATAAAATACGAGATAGCTGACCTTAACACTTAAATTAACGGTTAAATTAATATTAAAAGGTATATAACTATACAGTATCAATGTTGTCTCAAGATGACATAGTTACTGTTTAATAACATGTCTTTTTTTTATTTTATTGAATCGTAAAGTTCTTCAACGATTTGTATTTACATCACTTTAAACATAAAAGACGATTGTCGTTAAATGTCGTTAGTGACAAATACCTGTTCTTGTCCTTTTATATCCTCAACATCTGGTCCAGCATACATATTCTCGTCAGTTGGCTTACCGTCCGTTATCAATACTATTTTGGTCGATACATGTATCCCGTTGACTAATGCGACTCTGCCTGAATAAACGAAACAAATGTTACAACTATAATACATCTTAATTTGATGAAAAAAGCAAACCAAAAAATAAAATAAAAATAATAAAAGCGGCTTATTTTGACAAATTATATAATTTGATAACAATTGGTTTTACAATGCTACTTTCGCCTACTACGTGTATATCGGAAGTACTGGTTTTACTGATTTCGGCCCAAAAATGTTCATGAATGGAGAGACACGAGAATAAAATCAATTGACCGCGGGGTTTGTATACATATTTTACTCAAGGGACATACTTGTTAAAGAAACTAAATTCTCCATTTTAAGGACATACATTTCATTTAGCAAGCAGTTTTAGAGATGATTAATTTAGGTCACGTTATTTTACTTCCGAAAAGGGATCATATGTTACACTGGGATATGTACAAACACATGTTTCCGTATAAATGAGATGTTTCTAGGACAAAATAATTGCAAATGGTGCAGCAGGTTCTAAAATGTATATTTCTTTTACTTTATATTGACCCTAGTTTCTAATCTCAGTGTACTCAACTTGACAATTTTGGGTATAACGATCATGTTTGACCAACAACTGTCGGAATCTGCCAATGCTTAATGAGGAGAGGAGTGAGTTATTAATTTATTTTGCCGTATACAACAATGGTAACCTTGATTGCAGAGTAGGGGTACGATACTAAAATGTTATCCGTTCTTTCGTCAATTATATTGGTACTTGTCTCATAGATCTATGAAATAACTAATAATATACACTTTAGTTGTAAACGTTCCTGTGCTTGTGCAATGATTATCTGCTGCGGTTCGTCTGTTCAATGTACAAAGTAAACATCTCCTCAAAGCAACCGCTAAGTCAGCCGGCTAAACCACCAAATTACACATTATGGATTCTTGCATCAATACCGTTAAAACTGCCAAGATGGTTGTTGTTATGAAAACAACAAAACAATGAAAATTAAATATACATAGGCCGGAATAAATACGTACGATCTGATGATTCGGCTGCAGCGACGGCCATCATTAAACCACCGTATATGGGAGATGGTCCTCCAAGCTTTAGATTGCCTGTAGACAAAGTATATCAAACTATGGTTGGCGTAAGAACATTTATCTTACGTATAAACACTGATGCTTATGTATGATGCATTTTATGTAATGGGCGAAAATTATGGTTAAATGCAAGTACACAATTAAAGTTGGTAAAAATGTTGTCGACAACTATTACTAAATAAAGTGCATTACTATGTGCAATAATATTAAACATTTTTTTGCATTTTTGTAAAACTCGAGGTATTTTGTCAAACCTTATCTTACAATCAATAACATTACCCTTAAGCTTGTGTGTTCTTTACTCAGTATACTGTTAATTTTAAATTGTATAATAACTTTAAAGCATTGTTTTGTTTGGTTTATTTTTATATTCATTGATACCAGTATTACGTGTTATGTAGTACGTGTTATGTATTACGTGTTATGTATTACGTGTTAATTACGTGCTATGTTTTACGTGCTATGTATTACGTGTTATACAGTTAGAAGTAGGTATACAAGTTGAACAGGAAATATAGCTTTCATAGAACACAATCAACCAGAAACAGGCATTAAAATTAACAACAAGTACAAATGTAACAAGCAAAGTTTTACGCAAGCGTAAAATAGCTGCCGAGAGGAAATAGCATACATCTGGGTAGGGACTGGAAACGAAGTTTAACATAATAACATATCAAGTCACGGGTGTTAAAACAATATTGAAAAAAATAATGTTGACGTAAACACGCCACGACCGTTTTTATTTCTTACCAGACACATTCTTCCCGAGTTCTACCATCAGTTGTTCCTACCAAAAATTTTGAATCAAGGTGGGCGACCTCGTTTCTCTCTCAATTCAAATACCTTGATTTGCCTTACATACAGTACTGATTACAATTCATTTTTGGAACACGACGCGCTAGAAGTACACATCAGCACAGAAATACAGGTGTTCACATGTAAGGAATGCGTGTGGATTAGCGTGTGCATTATAACAGAGATAAACGTCTCACTGCTACCATGTGTAATTATAAGATTGCGTTATCAAAGTGAAAAACTCAAAGAAACTGTTCATTGCTACGTTACCATTACATGTGCAATTATGAAAATCATAAACCCATCGACTAGTGTATAACACGGCGGTATTTACGAGAATATCGCATCATAAATGGGTATTATTACATAAAAAGGTATTATTCCATTAACATACAGATTTGCACTTATTCCATTCCAATACTTGCGGCTTCATTCAGTTTCACTTACGGTTTCATTATGCTCCGTAAAAAATCCCGGACGTGAAGATCCCGGAAATATTGCCGCATTCTACACTTTAGTAGACTGCTCTACGAAAACGTCATTAGAGGAAATACAACGGCAAGCTTTGAACATTGAAAAATATGTGTTTATACCATTCAAGTTTTTTAGACTGGTTCCCTAGGAATTGCAGTTGTAATGCATGCTTGTTGTCGGCTACATGATTCACAGTCTGTTAACCATAGACATATTCTAAACCCATATTAGAGTCAGCTGCCTTCGGCAGCTGAATAAGAAGGCACGCGGCATCACAAACACATACGAATTCCTCCGATACCTAAGTTTTCGTTTCGTAATTTGAAATCAGGAAGAATTTCAACAAATTTATTTTAGCTGATAAACAGCCACTATATTGTGGCTGCTTTATTTTAGCTGATAAAGCAGCCACTATATTGTAATTGTTTTAGACGAGTACATTACATATGTTATTGTTATTTCTTGACAGTGTCGTTCATTAAATCCCCTCCAGAATATAAAACGCAAACGCGTATAAAGACACAAAGTAAGTAGTCAGAACAACAAGAACATAAACCATAAAGGCACAACATGACACTATTTAAGACCAAGCAAATAATAAACGCTCGCTTCCTTTTCGGGATTTACGTAGACATCACCATAGGGTCCATAATCTGTTAGTTAATCGTTCAGTCAAAGAGGAAGGCATAGTGAAGAACTGTAAATGAGGCAACCGCTAAACATGAAGAGCGTCGCAAAATGATAGGGTCGTAACATATGTTAATACATGTTCGATAAAAGTAAATTCACAGCACAAGTCTGATCAAGATGGTATGAAATTGGTCATGACCAAGAATCTTACGACACGTCACCATATAATTCAGGTTGCAAAAGTCCTTGTAGCAGAGATGTTTTTTTGAATTACTTGTATATTTTAAAAGTATATGCTCAAGCTATGTGATTTGGCAAAAGCTTTTTAGAAGTTATAGTTAATATTGCCCTGGATGAGTAGTTTTTAGTTATACACAGGTTACGAATATCCCATAAAAAGTTGCTCGGGGAACATCCCCGTTTAAGTGGGGTTAATTAACAATGCCGGAAATCAGAAAGAAATGGTCCGACAGAAACCAAAGTTCGCAAGCGTAGTTGCGCCCTCGGTCCGTACTGTGCCACAAACCAAATCAAAAGAGCAGTCTAAATAGTCCATGAACAGGACATACAGTGTGGTAAAGACAGGGTCTACTGATTTAGCTTAAATCGATGTTATGTGTAAACAATCTTTCTATTGTCCTGTCTTTAGCACCCAACTTGACAAGACAGTGTAAATAAATGTAATTTAAAAGTACTTCACATCAAACGGAAATCTTAGATCATTATGATAGCATTTGATTTTGTAGCATGCAAAGATACAATATATAAACAGTATTATTATTAATTTATTCGAACAAAGTAATGTTGACTACATGCACGATCATGTATAATAACAGAAACAGGTTTCGTTCTATCAGGTTATATACAAGGCTACTTTTTACGGGTAAATCGTAATGCTCGCGATATAAAAAAGGCATCAATTAATAATCTAAAGACAAGCAGAAGTAAATATCACGCATGTTCATTCATATGCATTTTTACCCGTTATCATGGTTATCTTAGAAATAAAAAAATCAACGAGAAAACAAATACCTACCAAACGCCTGTCGTATCTTACTAATATCGTTTGTAAATCGCTGGACTACTCTTGTCTCATGTCCAAATGTGACCAATGCAATGTTTTCTTCTCGAATATCGTGTTCGTTGGCCATATCTTCTAAACCTAAAGTAATGCCGAAAACAGAAGTTTGTGCGTTGTTTCATAATCATTTCGATATTTCAAAAAGAATATTCAATGGCCGCAAACAAGTCAATATGTAATTATGACCCTTGTATTCCAGATGTTATGATCTTGCTTTCCGCTTTTGTGTTTTAAAGGTGTTTGATGCGCATTTACATTGCGTTAAAATCAATTAGCCGGCACTTGTATAAACGCTTTTTTCTTACATTCGTTTGAATTAATTAGTCATTATAAATTATAGCATAGATATAATATTAAGTTACATTTATGGAAAATACGCATATGTAACGAATATACAAACCACCAATATAATCGGTAAAGAATGTCTTGGCCTGTACCCAGGCCTCGTCATCAGCCATGCTGGCAGAAATGTCTATACATATAACAGTGTTTACTCCTTCCAGATCCTTCACCTCCTGAGTTCCTATAATTGACAATACAGTTCGGTATGATAAGTATTGCAAACATCTACGTTTGCGGCTGAAAAGTTATATCAATAACAAATGTCGATTTCAAAATGTGTCATGTAGCAGGAACCAAAATATAATTACCAAAAAATCACAAAAACAAAAGGGTTGACAATAGGGCTATAGCGCATTGGAAGATGACAAATGGTAGTATGTAAAGAACACAAGTGTCTTACAGTTTATCACATGTTTCCATTTCTCAGTAAATCAATAAATTAAATTAGGTTTAACGTCCAGTTAACACATCATATTAATAGATAAGATAGGGATAATATATATAATCAGAGGGAGATCAGATCAAGGATGAAGTTTCGATTCAGATGTGCCTCCGCCAGGGAACGAACCTACCTGGTCAGATGTATGTTTCTCAAAAGCTAAGGCATTATCTTCTGAGTTACCAAGGCTCCTTCATTATTTAAAAAAAAGTAGATATACAAATTAAACAGGAAAAGTAGCATTCAACGACAGTCAACCACAAAGACATAAAGAAACAAAGAACAACTATATATAAAGATGAATAAAAGGCAAGATAATACATCACAAACACACAAGTGTTGACAATAGGGCTATACTGCCTTGGAACGGTCGGTGGCAAAAAGGGCCGTTGGGGTTTTAAACCAGGTTCTAGGGTGCACCAAACCACACTCTTACCCTATTGTCATCCCAGTAAACGGGACTAAGAAAGTCTGTTCTATAATAATCTTAAATATTGACACTAGTTTTAGACAACCATGGACTCATAGTTTTTAATATGTGTTTTGTCGATACATATTTACAATAAATAAAACAGTTAACGCATTTAATTGAAGACAAAAGGAAACGCTCCTCTACAAATGTGTCTTTGTTTGATCTGTATAGTCACCATATACAATCTACAAATGTGTCTTTGTTTAATCTGTATTGTTTGATCTGTATAGTCACCATATACAATCTACAAATGTGTCTTTGTTTGATCTGTATAGTCACCATATACAAACAACAAATGTGTCTTTGTTTGATCTGTATAGTCACCATATAGAAATAACTAGTTGCAGGTGTACAACTAAATATGCTAGTGGTGCAAAAACATTATAACTAATTTAAATTGAAAGCTATATGTTTGTGTACATGTATATGCCAGTCATTAACAGTTTGGATTTGCTTTAACATCATGAACATGTTGCGCTAAATACGGATATGATATGTATCTGTTCAGCGATGGTTCACGTTATTTGTACAATTTATTTCCTGTTCCACCTATACAATACTAACAATCAGGTTTTAATTTCTTTCCAACGGAGAGGTCCTAAAATGGCGAAATATATATATAATATAGTGTGTAATTTAAAATCATGTAATCCTGCGATAACCCATACGAGTAAGTGGTAAATACCAGTATTTTGTTCCTGTGCTCCCAACAAGTCCCAGGCCGTATGTGACAATACGCATTTCTTTTCTGTTTGTTTCACCATCTTTACTACAAACATAGTAAAAATAAAAACTCTTTGAATTTTACCTAATTAATGATTTGCAACAGGATACACAATGACAAAAACACACACATGGGACACAAATACGAATATGTTAACCCTTAACCCACTAAGCACGACTATAATAGCCTTTGCGTCCATTGTAAACCCAGATCAGCCTGAGGGTAACTGCTGATCAGTCATTTTCCCCAAAACACCAATTTGTCACATACATGGAATGGTCTTAATTCAAAGAAAGAACAGTCTATTATATATATGTAGAGGGTTAATGGTTAAACGGGTGCTTTGAATGGCGCATGCTGCATTCATACGCATTGTGTCATACTCGCTATATTATTGATGTAATTTCTAGAGAAAAAATGACTTAAAACATAGTAAAAATAGTAATGATGTATACTAGTAATAGACTTGTACAATTAATGACGATAACGACTAGGACATCAGACTAAATACTAAGCACGAGAAAATGTTGAGGGCTGATCTCAAAGTATAACAACCTGGGTTTTAGTAGGCTTACATGGGTTTATGTAGAAAAAATGCCAATAAAAATATAAAATTAAAAAATAGATATTATTTATATTCTGTATATATATATATATCACTAAAAAGTTTTGAGGGGAGGGTGCACATCAGATGCAGATCCAATATTTTGGTTTGAGTATTTGTGTGTGGGAGGGGCGGGGGCCGGGAGGAGCGGAGGATCCTCCAAAATAAAATGTTTTCTACATGACGTTTAGTGAATTCTGCTTTTTCAGAATAATTTAATGTTAAATACAACGTTGATGACTAACAGTAGAAATGGTGCGAGGTCCATGTTATCCAGAATGCATAGGTGATACCTGTGAGATTTTAGAGGGTGGTGGCGCCGGGTCCTCCTTAGTACGTGATAAATACACTTTTATGCCCTATGTTTTACCCTAATATTGCCGCCGTAGCCGGGATAATGAAGACGATGCCTCTCACTCCTCACTCTGAGTCCCACTGGGAGCTCGCATTGTCAGGTGAGAAAGTGTAATTTCTTACGGATACATCAGGCTAATCAATGGGTTCTTGTGGTGCGAGAAGTTCTATTTTAGATGGTATAAAGATAATGAATGAGCCTAAAGTTACCTTTTTTTTACAAGAAATTCATTGCGGAACGGCAATATATGCTATCCTAGGTTACGCACCAGGATACGTTAAAGGGAAAAACGGCAATCTTGCTTCTTTGTTTGTTTTTTTAATTCGCGGCGTTTTTTAACACATTTTAATAGTGCAAATAAATGTGTTTTGCATATTACTTATTGTTGATTATATTGCACGAATAAATATGTTTAAATCTATGGTAGAATTGAACAAATTGTACAACTTTTTATTTCCATTTTTGACATTTAATACAGAACCTTGTGGGGTTTTGAAATAAATGATAGATCGTGCTGCACGTGCGCTTATAGCCTCGAATGCACACAGGAACAATTGAATTTATCAATTAACGCTAACATCGAAATGGATGAGGCCGCCAGTTTTTCTTTTACAATGTATGTTAAACGTGAATGCTTATTTAATAAAGAATTTGTTTCGCATTTTCACGGCGTTCATGTGGTTTTAAATGCCGTTAGTAAATGGCGTAATCCATTAATCGCGTTAGTGCTTTATGGTAAATTTGCCATTCACTACCGGCGTTTAAAACCGCATAAACACCGAAAAAATGCGAATTAAGTCTTGTACTTACATTTTTTTTTCGTTGCTATAATAATATCAGCAAAACATTTAATGATAACAACAATTAAAAGAGAAAACACTACTGTCGGTGTCTTTTCATGCAGTGGAATAGTCATTTACTATTAAGACACGCCAGATTTAAGTGCAGTGCGTGCATGCAGTGCGTTCAGTGCGTTCGATTCCTTGAAGTGGAATACCCACTTTCTATGCGTGCGCAGCCGAGCGTTTAGTAGTCCTTCCTACTTGAAAAGTGAAGTTCATTCGAAAATAAACCCTTAATTTTTCAAATGGAAAGTATCAAGTGAATGCAATTATTATTAAATTAATTAAACCAGTTTTCAAAGATTATAGGAAGCGATTATCAATGTTATTAGGTGAGAATTAGAAAAACGAAGAACTGGTCCTTAGCAAAAAAATGATATATTGCTCTGCAAACCGTCCCATCAATAATGATGGTTGGTTGTTTGAATAATGTTATTTTCAGCACATTTTAGGCTATATATGACTGTCGATGTGTTTGTAATGGTAACAGAACACCCACCTTTTTCCTGCAAGTTTATGTACTGTCAAAAATAAATATCAGTTGCCTATATACAGCGATGCGCAAACGCTCGATCTAGCATTAAGGAGTATTGCCTGTTGAGCCTCTCTGTTTTAGTCGGAATCCTTACCGTAATCGTTACCGTAGTTAGTTTTACAGGTATAGTATTATTAGTACTAAAGAATCTTGGACTTTAAAAGTGCTTTAGCATATGATAGATACTCAAATAAATTGAAGGTCATTTAAGTGCATTTCTATACACAAAAATATAATAATCGTTTGACGTTAAAAGCTATTTTATTTTTTGAAGAGTATGACCATAAAAAGTTAAAATCTGAAAATGTGTCCAAACCTAAATATCGCGAAACATGTTATACCACACGCATAAGTAGACGTAATGAGGAATTTTACATCTTGAAACTAAATTAAAATTACTCCAGTACTCCTATTGTTGATGACGGAGTATATTGACAATAGGTTTTATTATAATACAGTTGCCCGTGCTATTGTTTTTCGGAAGAAATGTATAAGTTTGATTAATTGAAATGGATAACTGATTGACAACTGGCGTCATGTTAATTGATGCGTAGTTTGTAGAGTTCAGCATTTATATAAGTATGTTGTTCACGCACAATTGTGCTTATCCAACACATATTCTACAATAAACCAGCCAAATTTATTATGCAATATTCGATAAACCCAGTAAATGAATACTGAAAAGGGGATCCCTTGGGAGCAGCAAACACAAATAAGAGATAAAAGTAGCAGACTCGGTTTTGTTGAGTCTGTTCATGAGAAGTAATGCAAATTGCAACAATTCTCACACCTCCTAGCACCGGCTTAAGCGATATTCTACTTTAAAGCCACAATGATTGGGCTTGATGAATCCCAAATTACCAGTAAGTAATAAAACTACTGTTTTGTAGTCGGGTCGACCTTTTACGGCCGCCACACAGCACTAAACCAACGCTAGTGTGAATATCAATACAAACTGAAAAGGGAATCCGTTGGAAGCAGCAATCAGAAACAAGAGTCTGTTCAAGGTTTGTAAAATAGTTTTGATTCTATGTCTTACATTTCTCTGGACTGTAAATTAAAGGTTGATTTAAATAATTAGCCTTTCCGGTATATCATTTTCATAAATATGCTGAACTTTGAGAAAATGTTTTTTGGGGTTTTAAAATTAAAGACATTTCAAGAATATTGCAGTGTCTTTGAAGTCTGTGTCCCACATTGGATGTAAACATTGTTTTGGCACATAAAATGGAGCTATGCAAAATGTATTTCATGAAGAACATATTGAAGGATTCAGTTATTAGCTTACTGTTTTAATGTTGGTATATCGCATCTAAAATCATTACATTATGAAGGGTACATAACACTTGATTTGTCGGTTATTCCTTGTCGGTTAGTCTGAGACATTCGATACCTATTTCACAATATGACGAGACTCTACCAGGTGACACCAAATCGTTATTTTCCTTTCATGTCAAGGCAGGAATAGTATTGCGCTTAAATATAACTATGTTATTTAATTCGTAATTAATTCTGAAAGGGACATACGGCAATCTTTTTTCCCTTTTTAAACTCGCGGCGTCTAGTCACGTTGTCTGCATAACTTGCATATGTGTACATCGTGAATAATAATTAGATTAGTAGAGCATTGCAAATTGTTTTACACAACTATTACTGAAGAGTATGAGAGCGAACCTTTGGAAACGGCCGAACACGAAAAGTTGATTATATATTATTTAACCACTACTAGAAAAATAAAAAAATCTATAAATTACATTGCATTTATTTAGTAGGTTTACAGTAAATATAATATTAGACTAATACATCTAGGTGCTAATGTCCTAATGCGTCTGGTGTACAATGGTTAAAGTCTCTGCGTTATGGATCATGTCAGAAACACAACTTTCATACTGGTTATCATATGTGCAGTGACTAAGTTAGAATGACACGGTTTGCATTTAGTGGCATTATCTTTTATTTTGATATTCTTTAATGGTCTAAAATAACTTTCATGTAACATTACTGTAGTTATGGTCAGTTAATGATTGTGACAATAACAAACGAAATAGATAAATAAATAAAAAGGAGCACTCATTGAAAAATATTCCAATGACAAATTCGTAAAAAATCAGCATGTAAATGAAAGGAACAGATGAAACATATGCGCCACATGACTTACCACCTGTTTTTTGTACAGCGGTTCGTTTTTCGAAGTTGGGAGTTTTAATGGAGACAGGTTTCTTGGCGTCAACGGGTGTTTCTTGTTTTGCCTTTGGTAGTGGATCATGGTCTGATGTTTGAGGCAGTTGGAAAGCCTTTCTGTCACTTTGTTGGGTCGATGACCGCGTATGTGTTTCCGTGTTGTCTTGATTACTTTGTGTTATATGATCTGAATCCTTATTCGCATTTCTTATCTTGGTTGCAACTGTTTGATCAGAATGTACAGCTTCCTTTGCTTTGCAATCGGTAACAACGACATTATATGCTCTTATAGCAGATTCGTGTTTATTGCTAATTTCGTTTAAGTCAGAATATTCATCCATGCACTCTTCTTCATGTTGCTTTGACGATATTCCTTCACCTGGTGTTTGATTTAGTTCGGTTATGTGATCTTGTAACGCTTTTATTTCCTTGATCATTTTATTAATAACGTTGTCCCTGTGTTTTGCTCTTCCTTCAAGCTTTTGCACACTCGATATTGCTTCTAAAAGACATTAAGCAGTTAAGGGCAGTGCTAACAGTTAAATAATTATAATAAATACTGAAAAGTGGATCCCTTGGAAGCAACAAACACACACAAACAATATATAAAAGTAACAGACTCGGTTTTATTGAGTCTGTTCATGAGGGGTAAATGTAAAGTGCAACACCTCTCACGCCTCCTAGCACAGGCTTAAGCGATATTCTACCTTAAAGCCACACATATTGGGCATGATGATCCAAAAGGACCAGTAGGTAATAACACTACTGATTTGTAGTTGGGGTGAATTTGTATGGCCGCCACACAACACTAAACAAACGCTAGTGTGAATGTCAATAAATACTGAACAGTGGATCCCTTGGAAGCAAAAAACACAAACAATAAATAAAAGTAGCAAACTCGGTTTTATTGAGTCTGTTCATGAGGGGTAATGTGAAGTGCAATACCTCTCACGCCTCATAGCACCGACTTAAGCGATATTCTACATTAAAGCCACAGAGATTGGGCTTGTCCCATAAGGACCAGTAAGTAATAACACTACTGATAGCAGTCGGGACGACTTTTTACGGCCGCCACACAGCACTAAACAAACGCTAGTGTGAATGTCAATAAATACTGAAAAGTAGATCCCTTGGAAGCAGCAAACACAAACAATAGACAAAAGTAGCAGACTCGGTTGTATTGAGTCTGTTCATGAGGGGTAATGTAAAGTGCAACACCTCTCACGCCTCCTAGCACCGGCTTACTCGATATTCTACTTTAAAGCCTCAAAGAATGCAGGAAATGTTGGTGTTTTACAAGTTATATGCATATATGCAAAAGGGCTGAGGAAACAAAACAATATGAGTAAATGTCATATATTTTGAAGCCAACAAATTGTTTTATATTTTACCATTTTAGAAAATATATTTTCTGAAAGCTTTCTTATTTGCAACAAATCAAATAATGTTTGCATGATGTTGCATAATGGTCGGAATTCAATTTCACACATAAAAAATGAAAATAGTAAAAAAAACAAAAAACAAATTTTAACAAAACAAATCAATAGAGAATAATCAACAGTTTCAGTGTGATACGGAATATGTCACGAGAATACGTAATTCTGTCTAAAAACGAGTTTGAAGAACGAGTTTTTTAACCGAATTACGTGTTTGAGTCACATATTTTTCGTATCACACTGAGACTGTTGATTATTCTATTTATTATATACCTATTAGTGATTTCTAAAGGATATTTAATTGAAAATAAAATAATTTTTAAATGAGCCGTTAAAATTTGCTGGTTGAAAGCAATAGCAATCTACAGTACCATTAAATACAAAAATGGTAAAAAAGTAGTTCCGGCAAAGTGATATCGTCACACCAGTGATGATATAGAAAAATGATATCGTCAATTTTGTCTGATACTAAAAAAATGTCACTGAGAAATCCTTATAAGTCACTAATAGATATATAATAAAATGTGCGCTCTTAAATATGAAGATTATAACGAAAATATCAGGTGAAGCTCAGGCGTGGAGACTGGAACCTAGATCGTTGCCTTGGCAGACGGAACGCTTTACCAATAAACCACTTTAACGAAAAGTACGAAAATAACTTTAATTTGTATTATAAGTTTTAACGGAAACGAGAGCTTGAAAAAAATCACAGATGCAATGTCTTTAATTGGGAGCTTTATTTTCTGAATGTGGCCAATGTCTGTAATAGCAAACGTTACCTTTTAATTTTTGTTTACCTTCGCCTTTGCTGAAATAAATAATTAAATTATAATTTAAAACGTTAGTTTACGCAACATGATACATGCTTTAGTTTTGTTATATAGAATGTGCCTCGTTGTCTCACAGTAGTGAAGTGGTTTAACAAAAATCGAACTTCTGAGGATATTAGTGCAGTAGTATAAGGATATTAGTACTGTAGTATTAATAAACACATATTAGTACAGTAGTATAATGCTATTAGTACTGTAATATTAATAAACACATATTAGTACAGTAGTATAAGGATATTAGAACTGTAGTATTAATAAACACATATTAGTACAGTAGTATAAGGCTATTAGTACAGTAGTATTAATAAACACATATTAGTACAGTAGTATAAGGCTATTAGTACAGTAGTATTAGTTAAGACATATTCGAATATAAGTACAGCAGTATAAGGATATTAGTAGAGTAATATAATGATATTAGTACAGTAGTATAAGGATATTAGTACAATAGTCTAATGATATAAGTACTGTAGTGTTAGTAAATACATATACGAATATAAGTACAGTAGTATAAGAATATTAGTACAGGAGTATAAGGATATACGTATATTAATGTACGGATGTACTTGCGGTAATATAAGCATATCGGTACTGTAACTATAAGGATATAAGTACATGAGTGTAAGGATACTAGTGCATAACTATAATAATATTTGTACAGTAGTATAAGGATACGGATGTACTTGCGGTAATATAAGCATATCGGTACTGTAACTATAAGGATATAAGTTCAGTTATATAATAATATAAGAATATTAGTACATGAGTGTAAGGATACTAGTGCATAACTATACGAATATTAGTACAGTAGTATAAGGATACTAGTACATAACTATAAGAATATTAGTACAGTAGTATAAGGATACTAGTGCATAACTATAAGAATATTAGTACAGTAGTATAAGGATACTAGTGCATAACTATACGAATATTAGTACAGTAGTATAAGGATACTAGTGCATAACTATAAGAATATTAGTACAGTAGTATAAGGATACTAGTACATAACTATAAGAATATTAGTACAGTAGTATAAGGATACTAGTGCATAACTATAAGACTATTAGTACAGTAGTATAAGGATACTAGTGCATAACTATAAGAATATTAGTACAGTAGTATAAGGATACTAGTGCATAACTATAAGAATATTAGTACAGTAGTATAAGGATACTAGTGCATAACTATAAGAATATTAGTACAGTAGTATAAGAATACTAGTGCATAACTATAAGAATATTAGTACAGTAGTATAAGGATACTAGTACATAACTATAAGAATATTAGTACAGTAGTATAAGGATACTAGTGCATAACTATAAGAATATTAGTACAGTAGTATAAGAATACTAGTGCATAACTATAAGACTATTAGTACAGTAGTATAAGGATACTAGTGCATAACTATAAGACTATTAGTACAGTAGTATAAGGATACTAGTGCATAACTATAAGAATATTAGTACAGTAGTATAAGGATACTAGTGCATAACTATAAGAATATTAGTACAGTAGTATAAGGATACTAGTGCATAACTATAAGAATATTAGTGCAGTAGTATAAGGATACTAGTGCATAACTATACGAATATTAGTACAGTAGTATAAGGATACTAATGCATAACTATAAGAATATTAGTACAGGAGTATAGGGATACTAGTGCATAACTATAAGAATATTAGTACAGTAGTATAAGGATACTAGTGCATAACTATAAGAATATTAGTACAGTAGTATAAGGATACTAGTACATAACTGTAAGAATATTAGTACATGATTGTAAGGATACTAGTGCATAACTATAAGAATATTAGTACAGTAGTATAAGGATACGGATGTACTTGCGGTAATATAAGCATATCGGTACTGTAACTATAAGGATATAAGTACATGAGTGTAAGGATACTAGTGCATAACTATAATAATATTTGTACAGTAGTATAAGGATACGGATGTACTTGCGGTAATATAAGCATATCGGTACTGTAACTATAAGGATATAAGTTCAGTTATATAATAATATAAGAATATTAGTACATGAGTGTAAGGATACTAGTGCATAACTATACGAATATTAGTACAGTAGTATAAGGATACTAGTACATAACTATAAGAATATTAGTACAGTAGTATAAGGATACTAGTACATAACTATAAGAATATTAGTACAGTAGTATAAGGATACTAGTACATAACTATAAGAATATTAGTACAGTAGTATAAGGATACTAGTGCATAACTATAAGAATATTAGTACAGTAGTATAAGAATACTAGTGCATAACTATAAGAATATTAGTACAGTAGTATAAGGATACTAGTACATAACTATACGAATATTAGTACAGTAGTATAAGAATACTAGTGCATAACTATAAGAATATTAGTACAGTAGTATAAGGATACTAGTACATAACTATACGAATATTAGTACAGTAGTATAAGGATACTAGTGCATAACTATAAGAATATTAGTACAGTAGTATAAGAATACTAGTGCATAACTATAAGAATATTAGTACAGTAGTATAAGGATACTAGTGCATAACTATAAGAATATTAGTACAGTAGTATAAGGATACTAGTGCATAACTATACGAATATTAGTACAGTAGTATAAGGATACTAGTGCATAACTATAAGAATATTAGTACAGTAGTATAAGGATACTAGTACATAACTGTAAGAATATTAGTACATGATTGTAAGGATACTAGTGCATAACTATAAGAATATTAGTACATGTGTGTAAGGATAATAGTGCATTACTATACGAATATTAGTACAGTAGTATAAGGATACTATTGCATAACTATAAGAATATTAGTACATGAGTGTAAGGATACTAGTGCATAACTATACAAATATTAGTACAGTAGTATAAGGATACTTATGCATAACTATAAGAATATTAATACATGAGTGTAAGGAAACTAGTGCATAACTATACGAATATTAGTACAGTAGTATAAGGATACTAGTGCATAGCTATACGAATATTAGTACAGGAGTGTAAGGATACTAGTGCATAACTATAAGAATATTAGTACAGTAGTATAAGGATACTAGTGCATAGCTATACGAATATTAGTACAGGAGTGTAAGGATACTAGTGCATAACTACAAGAATATTAGTACATGAGTGTAAGGATACTAGTGCATAACTATAAGAATATTAGTACAGTAGTATAAGGATACTAGTACATAACTATAAGAATATTAGTACAGTAGTATAAGGATACTAGTACATAACTATAAGAATATTAGTACAGTAGTATAAGGATACTAGTGCATAACTATAAGAATATTAGTACAGTAGTATAAAGATACTAGTGCATAACTATAAGACTATTAGTACAGTAGTATAAGGATACTAGTGCATAACTATAAGAATATTAGTACAGTAGTATAAAGATACTAGTGCATAACTATAAGACTATTAGTACAGTAGTATAAGGATACTAGTGCATAACTATACAAATATTAGAACAGTACTATAAGGATACTAGTAAATAACTATCCGAATATTAGTACAGTAGTATAAGGATACTAGTACATAACTATAAGAATATTAGTACAGTAGTATAAGGATACTAGTGCATAACTATAAGAATATTAGTACAGTAGTATAAGGATACTAGTACATAACTATACGAATATTAGTACAGTAGTATAAGGATACTAGTGCATAGCTATACGAATATTAGTACAGGAGTGTAAGGATACTAGTGCATAACTATAAGAATATTAGTACAGGAGTATAAGGATACTAGTGCATAGCTATACAAATATTAGTACAGGAGTGTAAGGATACTAGTGCATAACTATAAGAATATTAGTACAGTAGTATAAGGATACTAGTACATAACTATAAGAATATTAGTACAGTAGTATAAGGATACTAGTGCATAACTATAAGAATATTAGTACAGTAGTATAAAGATACTAGTGCATAACTATAAGACTATTAGTACAGTAGTATAAGGATACTAGTGCATAACTATAAGAATATTAGTACAGTAGTATAAAGATACTAGTGCATAACTATAAGACTATTAGTACAGTAGTATAAGGATACTAGTGCATAACTATACAAATATTAGAACAGTACTATAAGGATACTAGTAAATAACTATCCGAATATTAGTACAGTAGTATAAGGATACTAGTACATAACTATAAGAATATTAGTACAGTAGTATAAGGATACTAGTGCATAACTATACGAATATTAGTACAGTAGTATAAGGATACTAGTGCATAACTATAAGAATATTAGTACAGTAGTATAAGGATACTAGTGCATAACTATAAGAATATTAGTACAGTAGTATAAGGATACTAGCGCATAACTATAATAATATTAGTACAGGAGTATAGGGATACTAGTACATAACTATAAGAATATTAGTACAGGAGTATAGGGATACTAGTACATAACTATAAGAATATTAGTACAGGAGTATAAGGATACTAGTGCATAACTATAAGAATATTAGTACAGGAGTATAGGGATACTAGTACATAACTATACGAATATTAGTACAGTAGTATAAGGATACTAGTGCATAACTATACGAATATTAGTACAGTAGTATAAGGATACTTATGCATAACTATAAGAATATTAATACATGAGTGTAAGGGAACTAGTGCATAACTATACGAATATTAGTACAGTAGTATAAGGATACTAGTACATAACTATAAGAATATTAGTACAGTAGTATAAGGATACTAGTGCATAACTATAAGAATATTAGTACAGTAGTATAAGGATACTAGTACATAACTATAATAATATTAGTACAGGAGTATAGGGATACTAGTACATAACTATAAGAATATTAGTACAGGAGTATAGGGATACTAGTACATAACTATAAGAATATTAGTACAGGAGTATAAGGATACTAGTGCATAACTATAAGAATATTAGTACAGGAGTATAGGGATACTAGTACATAACTATACGAATATTAGTACAGTAGTATAAGGATACTAGTGCATAACTATAAGAATATTAGTACAGGAGTATAGGGATACTAGTACATAACTATACGAATATTAGTACAGTAGTATAAGGATACTAGTGCATAACTATACGAATATTAGTACAGTAGTATAAGGATACTAGTGCATAACTATAAGAATAATAGTACAGGAGTATAAGGATACTAGTGCATATATATAAGAATATTAGTACAGTAGTATAAGGATACTAGTGCATAACTATAAGACTATTAGTACAGTAGTATAAGGATATTAGTGCATATATATAAGAATATTAGTACAGTAGTATAAGGATACTAGTGCATATATATAAGAATATTAGTACAGTAGTATAAGGATACTAGTGCATATATATAAGAATATTAGTACAGTAGTATAAGGATACTAGTGCATAACTATAAGAATATTAGTACAGTAGTATAAGGATACTAGTGCATATATATAAGAATATTAGTACAGTAGTATAAGGATACTAGTGCATAACTGTAAGAATATTAGTACAGTAGTATAAGGATACTAGTACATAACTATAAGAATATTAGTACAGTAGTATAAGGATACTAGTACATAACTGTAAGACTATTAGTACAGTAGTATAAGGATACTAGTGCATAACTATAAGAATATTAGTACAGTAGTATAAGGATACTAGTGCATATATATAAGAATATTAGTACAGTAGTATAAGGATACTAGTGCATAACTGTAAGAATATTAGTACAGTAGTATAAGGATACTAGTATATAACTATACAAATATTAGTACAGTAGTATAAGGATACTAGTGCATAACTATAAGAATATTAGTACAGTAGTATAAGAATACTAGTGCATAACTATAAGAATATTAGTACAGTAGTATAAGGATACTAGTACATAACTATACAAATATTAGTACAGTAGTATAAGGATACTAGTGCATAACTATAAGAATATTAGTACAGTAGTATAAGGATACTAGTGCATAACTATAAGAATATTAGTACAGTAGTATAAGGATACTAGTACATAACTATACGAATATTAGTACAGTAGTATAAGGATACTAGTGCATAACTATAAGAATATTAGTACAGTAGTATAAGGATACTAGTACATAACTATACGAATATTAGTACAGTAGTATAAGGATACTAGTGCATAACTATAAGAATATTAGTACAGTAGTATAAGGATACTAGTACATAACTATACGAATATTAGTACAGTAGTATAAGGATACTAGTGCATAACTATAAGAATATTAGTACAGTAGTATAAGGATACTAGTACATAACTATACAAATATTAGTACAGTAGTATAAGGATACTAATGCATAACTATAAGAATAATAGTACAGTAGTATAAGGATACTAGTGCATAACTATACGAATATTAGTACAGTAGTATAAGGATACTAATGCATAACTATAAGAATAATAGTACAGTAGTATAAGGATACTAGTACATAACTATACGAATATTAGTACAGTAGTATAAGGATACTAATGCATAACTATAAGAATAATAGTACAGTAGTATAAGGATACTAGTGCATAACTATAAGAATATTAGTACAGGAGTATAAGGATACTAGTACATAACTATACAAATATTAGCACAGTAGTATAAGGATACTAGTACATAACTATACGAATATTAGTACAGTAGTATAAGGATACTAGTGCATAACTATACGAATATTAGTACAGGAGTGTAAGGATACTAGTGCATAACTATAAGAATATTAGTACAGTAGTATAAGGATACTAGTGCATAACTATAAGAATATTAGTACAGTAGTATAAGGATACTAGTGCATAACTATAAGAATATTAGTACAGTAGTATAAGGATACTAGTACATAACTATACGAATATTAGTACAGTAGTATAAGGATACTAATGCATAACTATAAGAATAATAGTACAGTAGTATAAGGATACTAGTGCATAACTATAAGAATATTAGTACAGGAGTATAAGGATACTAGTACATAACTATACAAATATTAGCACAGTAGTATAAGGATACTAGTACATAACTATACGAATATTAGTACAGTAGTATAAGGATACTAGTGCATAACTATAAGAATATTAGTACAGTAGTATAAGGATACTAGTGCATAACTATACAAATATTAGTACAGTAGTATAAGGATACTAGTACATAACTATACGAATATTAGTACAGTAGTATAAGGATACTAATGCATAACTATAAGAATATTAGTACATGAGTGTAAGGATACTAGTGCATAACTATACAAATAGTAGTACAGTAGTATAAGGATACTTATGCATAACTATAAGAATATTAATACATGAGTGTAAGGATACTAGTGCATAACTATACGAATATTAGTACAGTAGTATAAGGATACTAGTGCATAACTATAAGAATATTAGTACAGTAGTATAAGGATACTAGTGCATAGCTATACGAATATTAGTACAGTAGTATAAGGATACTAGTGCATAGCTATACGAATATTAGTACAGTAGTATAAGGATACTAGTACATAACTATACGAATATTAGTACAGGAGTGTAAGGATACTAGTGCATAACTACAAGAATATTAGTACAGGAGTATAAGGATACTAGTGCATAACTATAAGAATATTAGTACAGTAGTATAAGGATACTAGTACATAACTATAAGAATATTAGTACAGTAGTATAAGGATACTAGTGCATAACTATAAGAATATTAGTACAGTAGTATAAGGATACTAGTACATAACTATAAGAATATTAGTACAGTAGTATAAGGATACTAGTGCATAACTATAAGAATATTAGTACAGTAGTATAAGGATACTAGTGCATAACTATAAGAATATTAGTACAGTAGTATAAAGATACTAGTGCATAACTATAAGACTATTAGTACAGTAGTATAAAGATACTAGTGCATAACTATAAGACTATTAGTACAGTAGTATAAGGATACTAGTGCATAACTATAAGACTATTAGTACAGTAGTATAAGGATACTAGTGCATAACTATAAGAATATTAGTACAGTAGTATAAGGATACTAGTGCATAACTATAAGAATATTAGTACAGTAGTATAAAGATACTAGTGCATAACTATAAGACTATTAGTACAGTAGTATAAGGATACTAGTGCATAACTATAAGAATATTAGTACAGTAGTATAAAGATACTAGTGCATAACTATAAGAATATTAGTACAGTAGTATAAGGATACTAGTGCATAACTATAAGAATATTAGTACAGTAGTATAAAGATACTAGTGCATAACTATAAGACTATTAGTACAGTAGTATAAGGATACTAGTGCATAACTATACAAATATTAGTACAGTAGTATAAGGATACTAGTGCATAACTATAAGAATATTAGTACAGTACTATAAGGATACTAGTACATAACTATCCAAATATTAGTACAGTAGTATAAGGATACTAGTACATAACTATAAGAATATTAGTACAGTAGTATAAGGATACTAGTGCATAACTATAAGAATATTAGTACAGTAGTATAAGGATACTAGTGCATAACTATAAGAATATTAGTACAGTAGTATAAGGATACTAGCGCATAACTATAATAATATTAGTACAGGAGTATAGGGATACTAGTACATAACTATAAGAATATTAGTACAGGAGTATAGGGATACTAGTACATAACTATAAGAATATTAGTACAGGAGTATAAGGATACTAGTGCATAACTATAAGAATATTAGTACAGTAGTATAGGGATACTAGTACATAACTATACGAATATTAGTACAGTAGTATAAGGATACTAGTGCATAACTATAAGAATATTAGTACAGGAGTATAGGGATACTAGTACATAACTATACGAATATTAGTACAGTAGTATAAGGATACTAGTGCATAACTATAAGAATATTAGTACAGTAGTATAAGGATACTAGTGCATAACTATAAGAATATTAGTACAGTAGTATAAGGATACTAGTACATAACTATACAAATATTAGTACAGTAGTATAAGGATACTAGTGCATAACTATAAGAATATTAGTACAGTAGTATAAGGATACTAGTGCATAACTATACGAATATTAGTACAGTAGTATAAGGATACTAGTGCATAACTATACGAATATTAGTACAGGAGTATAAGGATACTAGTACATAACTATACAAATATTAGTACAGTAGTATAAGGATACTAGTACATAACTATACGAATATTAGTACAGTAGTATAAGGATACTAGTGCATAACTATAAGAATATTAGTACAGTAGTATAAGGATACTAGTACATAACTATACAAATATTAGTACAGTAGTATAAGGATACTAGGGCATAACTATAAGAATATAAGTACAGTAGTATAAGGATACTAGTGCATAACTATAAGAATATTAGTACAGTAGTATAAGGATACTAGTACATAACTATACGAATATTAGTACAGTAGTATAAGGATACTAGTGCATAACTATAAGAATATTAGTACAGTAGTATAAGGATACTAGTACATAACTATAAGAATAATAGTACAGTAGTATAAGGATACTAGTGCATAACTATAAGAATATAAGTACAGGAGTATAAGGATACTAGTACATAACTATACAAATATTAGTACAGTAGTATAAGGATACTAGTACATAACTATACGAATATTAGTACAGTAGTATAAGGATACTAGTACATAACTATACGAATATTAGTACAGTAGTATAAGGATACTAGTGCATAGCTATACGAATATTAGTACAGTAGTATAAGAATACTAGTGCATAACTATAAGAATATTAGTACAGTAGTATAAGGATACTAGTGCATAACTATACGAATATTAGTACAGGAGTATAAGGATACTAGTGCATAACTATAAAAATATTAGTACAGTAGTATAAGGATACTAGTACATAACTATACGAATATTAGTACAGTAGTATAAGGATACTAGTGCATAACTATAAGAATATTAGTACAGTAGTATAAGGATACTAGTACATAACTATACGAATATTAGTACAGTAGTATAAGGATACTAGTGCATAACTATAAGAATATTAGTACAGTAGTATAAGGATACTAGTGCATAACTATAAGAATATTAGTACAGTAGTATAAGGATACTAGTGCATAACTATACGAATATTAGTACAGTAGTATAAGGATACTAGTACATAACTATAAGAATATTAGTACAGTAGTATAAGGATACTAGTGCATAACTATAAGAATATTAGTACAGTAGTATAAGGATACTAGTGCATAACTATAAGAATATTAGTACAGTAGTATAAGGATACTAGTGCATAACTATAAGAATATTAGTACAGTAGTATAAGGATACTAGTACATAACTATACAAATATTAGTACAGTAGTATAAGGATACTAGTACATAACTATAAGAATATTAGTACAGTAGTATAAGGATACTAGTACATAACTATAAGAATATTAGTACAGTAGTATAAGGATACTAGTACATAACTATACAAATATTAGTACAGTAGTATAAGGATACTAGTACATAACTATAAGAATATTAGTACAGTAGTATAAGGATACTAGTGCATAACTATACGAATATTAGTACAGTAGTATAAGGATACTAGTACATAACTATAAGAATATTAGTACAGTAGTATAAGGATACTAGTGCATAACTATAAGAATATTAGTACAGTAGTATAAGGATACTAGTACATAACTATAAGAATATTAGTACAGTAGTATAAGGATACTAGTGCATAACTATAAGAATATTAGTACAGTAGTATCAGGATACTAGTGCATAACTATACGAATATTAGTACAGTAGTATAAGGATACTAGTACATAACTATAAGAATATTAGTACATGAGTGTAAGGATACTAGTGCATAACTATAAGAATATTAGTACAGTAGTATAAGGATACTAGTACATAACTATAAGAATATTAGTACAGTAGTATAAGGATACTTGTGCATAACTATAAGAATATTAGTACAGTAGTATAAGGATACTAGTGCATAACTATAAGAATATTAGTACAGTAGTATAAGGATACTAGTGCATAACTATAAGAATATTAGTACATGAGTGTAAGGATACTAGTGCATAACTATAAGAATATTAGTACAGTAGTATAAGGATACTAGTGCATAACTATAAGAATATTAGTACAGTAGTATAAGGATACTAGTACATAACTATAAGAATATTAGTACATGAGTGTAAGGATACTAGTGCATAACTATAAGAATATTAGTACAGTAGTATAAGGATACTAGTGCATAACTATAAGAATATTAGTACAGTAGTATAAGGATACTAGTGCATAACTATAAGAATATTAGTACAGTAGTATAAGGATACTAGTGCATAACTATAAGAATATTAGTACAGTAGTATAAGGATACTTGTGCATAACTATAAGAATATTAGTACAGTAGTATAAGGATACTAGTGCATAACTATAAGAATATTAGTACAGTAGTATAAGGATACTAGTGCATAACTATAAGAATATTAGTACAGTAGTATAAGGATACTAGTGCATAACTATAAGAATATTAGTACAGTAGTATAAGGATACTAGTGCATAACTATAAGAATATTAGTACAGTAGTATAAGGATACTTGTGCATAACTATAAGAATATTAGTACAGTAGTATAAGGATACTAGTGCATAACTATAAGAATATTAGTACAGTAGTATAAGGATACTAGTGCATAACTATACGAATATTAGTACAGTAGTATAAGGATACTTGTGCATAACTATAAGAATATTAGTACAGTAGTATAAGGATACTAGTGCATAACTATACGAATATTAGTACAGTAGTATAAGGATACTAGTGCATAACTATAAGAATATTAGTACAGTAGTATAAGGATACTAGTGCATAACTATAAGAATATTAGTACAGTAGTATAAGGATACTTGTGCATAACTATAAGAATATTAGTACAGTAGTATAAGGATACTAGTGCATAACTATAAGACTATTAGTACAGTAGTATAAGGATACTAGTGCATAACTATACAAATATTAGTACAGTAGTATAAGGATACTAGTACATAACTATACGAATATTAGTACAGTAGTATAAGGATACTAATGCATAACTATAAGAATATTAGTACAGTAGTATAAGGATACTAGTGCATAACTATACGAATATTAGTACAGTAGTATAAGGATACTAGTACATAACTATACGAATATTAGTACAGTAGTATAAGGATACTAATGCATAACTATAAGAATATTAGTACAGTAGTATAAGGATACTAGTGCATAACTATACGAATATTAGTACAGTAGTATAAGGATACTAATGCATAACTATAAGAATATTAGTACAGTAGTATAAGGATACTAGTGCATAACTATACGAATATTAGTACAGTAGTATAAGGATACTAGTACATAACTATACGAATATTAGTACAGTAGTATAAGGATACTAATGCATAACTATAAGAATATTAGTACAGTAGTATAAGGATACTAGTGCATAACTATACGAATATTAGTACAGTAGTATAAGGATACTAATGCATAACTATAAGAATATTAGTACAGTAGTATAAGGATACTTGTGCATAACTATAAGAATATTAGTACAGTAGTATAAGGATACTAGTGCATAACTATAAGAATATTAGTACAGTAGTATAAGGATACTAATACATAACTATAAGAATATTAGTACAGTAGTATAAGGATACTTGTGCATAACTATAAGAATATTAGTACAGTAGTATAAGGATACTAGTACATAACTATACAAATATTAGTACAGTAGTATAAGGATACTAATGCATAACTATAAGAATATTAGTACAGTAGTATAAGGATACTAGTGCATAACTATACGAATATTAGTACAGTAGTATAAGGATACTAATGCATAACTATAAGAATATTAGTACAGTAGTATAAGGATACTTGTGCATAACTATAAGAATATTAGTACAGTAGTATAAGGATACTAGTGCATAACTATAAGAATATTAGTACAGTAGTATAAGGATACTAGTGCATAACTATAAGAATATTAGTACAGTAGTATAAGGATACTAGTGCATAACTATAAGAATATTAGTACAGTAGTATAAGGATACTAGTGCATAACTATAAGAATATTAGTACAGTAGTATAAGGATACTAGTGCATAACTATAAGAATATTAGTACAGTAGTATAAGGATACTAGTGCATAACTATAAGAATATTAGTACATGAGTGTAAGGATACTAGTGCATAACTATAAGAATATTAGTACAGTAGTATAAAGATACTAGTGCATAACTATAAGAATATTAGTACAGTAGTATAAGGATACTAGTGCATAACTATAAGAATATTAGTACAGTAGTATAAGGATACTAGTGCATAACTATAAGACTATTAGTACAGGAGTATAAGGATACTAGTGCATAACTATACAAATATTAGTACAGTAGTATAAGGATACTAGTACATAACTATACGAATATTAGTACAGTAGTATAAGGATACTAATGCATAACTATAAGAATATTAGTACAGGAGTATAAGGATATACGTATATTAATGTACGGATGTACTTGCGGTAATATAAGCATATCGGTACTGTAATTATAAGGATATAAGTTTAGTTATATAAGAATGTTAGTACAGTAGTATAAGGATATTAGTGCATAACTGTAAGAATATAAGTACAGCAGTATAAGGATATACATATAGTTTGTTTGTATGGTGTGTTAGTCATTTTCAACACATGTAAGGTTATATATGATGGTCGATTTTGTTATGGTGAGGCATAACCAGTACTGTACACCTCCCACAATCCGTATGAATCGGCACTCACTTACAAGACGAGCTACTAGTCCCTCCGACCACTGACGCTATAAGGCTATTTGTACTGTTATAAAAGGACATACGTTCAGTTATATCAAGATATTAGAACAGTCGTATACGGATATTAGTACACTTATATAAAGAAAGAAATATTGTAATATGAAGGGCATGAGAACAGTAATAAAAGGATATTAATGAAGTAATACAATACTAAGAATGTAATTGAACTGAACTGAATGTTGTTTAGCGGCTCATCATCACACTATAGGTTATTTAGAGCAGCCCCAGAGAATGGGGAGGGATACATAGGAATCCGGGAACCGTGCCTCACACTTATTATCCAATAGATTCCTATGGTTCTTTAACGTGCTCGGACGATAGACCGATACACGGGACCGCCCGGTTTACGTTCCCATCCGACGGACGGGGCTAAGAGAAAGTGTCTTGCCCAAGAACAAACAGACGAACTAAGAATGTAAGGTCATTAGTACAGTAATACAAGGACATTGGAACAATTATATAATGATATTAATACGGTAATATGAGAATATTAATGCGGAAATACAATAATAAGAATAAGAATAAGGTCATTAGTATATTGAATATAAGGATATACATACAGTAATATAAAGCGGATCTTACATGAGAATTCATTCATTATTGAATTTATTAAACAAGTTGGCAAAATGAAATAATGCGAGGCTATTATTGAATTTATTAACCGAGTTGGCAAAATGATATAATGCGAGGCTCTTGCCTCGCATTATATCGAGTTGGCAAAATAATGTAATGCGAGGCTCTTGCCTCGCATTATATCATTTTGCAACTCGTTTAATAAATTCAATAATGATTGAGAACGAATGTTAGATTCTATTTATTGCATAACTTATAACGTCACATTACGTCAGAAAATGTACATTAACGTCGTGACGTCCATGACGTCATTAACGTTATGTTATACCACTAGTGGAATATCGAAATATTGAATGGTGTTATTACACTCCACATGTTATGTAACAAAATGATATGCATACGGTAATATAATGATATAAGCACATTAAAGGGTGATGATGCAGTTATACAACAATAAGAATAGACGTACAGTATCACGAGGTTATTAGTAAAGTAGTACAATGACAATAATACAGTAATATAAGGATGTTAGTTCAATCTGATCAGGACATTAGTAAAGCAATATCAGGACTTAAGTACAGTTATATAATGATATTAGTACAGTACTACACGGTTATGTGTACAGTGATAGACGGATATAAGTAAGGTATTATAATAAATACTGGAAAGGGGATCCATTGTAAGCAAAAAACACAGTCAAGAGAGAAAAGTAGAAGACTCGGTTTTATTTAGTTGTTCGTGAGAGGTCATATTAGGTGCAACAACTCAACCAGCGCCGGTTTAATCGGTATTCTACTATAAAGCCACAAGGATTGGGCTTGATGATCCCAAAGGACCAGTAAATAATAACACTACTGAATTGTAGTCGGGACGATATTTTACAGCCGCCACACAGCACTAAAAACAGACGCTCGTGTGAATGTCAATAAATACTTAAAATTAAATCCCTATTATAATAATATTATGCTAAGTTCAGTCACACATGTATAAGGATTTTAGTACAAAACAATAAGGATGTAAGTATACTTACATATTGATATGAGTACATTAATATAAGGACATAAATGCCGTTATAATTATAATGATATTAATACAGTATTTTACGAATAGTATTACTGTACTATAAGAATATTATTACAGGATCTTACATAAGTGACTGTTTATTGATTTTAATAAACGAGTTGAATAAACCGATAGGATACGAGGCTCTGCCGACTATTCTATCTTTTTATTTAAAGACTTTATTAAAATCAATAAATTAAATACACATTCACCAATGTAAGATTCTATGTATCATATAACATACCTACGGGCTTGATAGTTTCACGTTAATTTGTAAGAGAAATCGTGACGTTTTGGTTTGGACATGACGTCAGCTATGTTACGAGGCTGTAACGCGTTCTCACTACAAACTGAATTTTACGTTACTAACATGCATTTTTTGAAGTAAGATTTCAAAGAATGATAAATAACGCGTCTGAACGTATCGTATGATAAACGTATCGTATGATAGACAATGCAATCAGTTGGGACTAAATGTTTCAATGTACGCAAACACAGTGATTTGGTCCTCATTTGCGTCTATAACACACTAGTGTATTTCTATAATACATTAGTGTATTACGATAAATAAGTCATGGCTTTATTACACTCCCAGAAGACATGTCATGGGATAAAAAAAAACATATCTTAATATATAATCATGTGTGTATATCGTTTTAATCATGCATGGTTTTTTTTGTCAAAGGTGTGTTATTTGCCTTGGGAATATGTTTACAAACTTAAAACATATTATTTTAAATATAGAATACCAAGTACAAGCCGTGTTGTTAGATTCATCCAAGGTTGTAATATGTTCTAGTCTTTTCAGAATAAAAGTATTCGTGTTGTGCACTTCCCTGATTGTCTCGTGCATCCCATCTAAATCGTCCGACATTACGTGAATCTGTTGCATAGTGGGAACCGTATCATAGACAGGATCTGAAAATGTCATGAGCATTGAACATTTCTGGTAAATACATGTTACTTTGGTAATACATAATTAACGTAAATCTTGTCTTGTATCTCATGAATTATGTTTATTTCCTATACATAGTACCTTCGTTTTCTTACAATGGAATACAACAACCTGTATCACACTACAGGTTATCACTATGCTACTAAAAATAGAATTAGTTTCACTATCTTACTAAAAATAAAACAGCGGTTTTTCCAATGATTCAAGCAAGTTTTACGCTACTATGCGCGAGAACGTCAAGATGACGTTACGTCAAACAAACAAAACAAGTAGGTCAGACCAATGAACACCAACACCTTAAAACTACATACATTTTCCCGCTGCACTTTATCGAGAAATAATATGCTTTACTGAATGTGTATGCAATAGCAATGCAAATATTTCTATGTTAATGATGTGTAAGAGGTATATAATAAACGGATCATTACTAGAGTAACGTGTTCTGGTTTGTATCACCTCTCGTAGGTAAATGCCAGATCAGGATCACACTCGAGGCTCCGCCTCTCGTGTGATCCTTAATCTGGCATTTACCTCTCGTGTGATCCTTGATCTGGCATTTACCTACTCGAGCTGATAGAAACTTCCAGAACACGTTACTCTAGTAATAATCCTATTGGTCATATACCACTATTGATTTGGGGCTTCTGATTGGTTGATTCTGATTGGATTAAATTATCCAAATCATAACAAATCCCCATAAAACATCCAAAAATATATTTCCAACATAAAACATGTTCATTTAGGATATTTTGACTGAAATTTGCATTTTTATGGGTACAATTGTACTGAGAGTATATTTGCAAGAAGTAAAAAAATTCTTCACTGCCATTCTGGGGGTGCCCACCTTCAGTGCAATATTAGAGGCTGAAAGCAATACAATACTCCCAATTTGTTGGTCATTTTTGAGTGTCTCTAAGATAGTTCTTTAAACAAAGTTAGGTTTTATCATCCGTTCCGATGTAGGAATAGGGGTTGTAGGCCAAAAGGCTATAATGGAGGCCTATGGGAAATGCAATAGTGGTATATGACCTATTGTATTATATACTAAAAATCCATGTCCGGCAAGAAATTTTAGCGGGTTAATTTGTGCGAGATCCAAATCTGGTGATTGGGACTTGAAAAATCACTAGAACCGAAGTTTAACGGCCCTCGGTATCGGGGACCCTCACACCCTGTATTAGTCTGGCACAAAATGAACCCACTAGAACTATTTTATTTCTTCAATAAACAGGCTGGGGGATCAAACTGTTGTAAAATGTCGCGAAAACCAGTAACTCTAAATCCGATTCTGAGTAAGCTTTACTATATTGTTCATGACCACCCTCAGCCCCAATCCCCACCCTTCCCACCCCTACACACCCAATGTTGAAGAAGCCTCCTTATGTTACCACAAAACAAAGAATTTGTGATGTCATTTGCATTTATATTCTTACTTTTGCCTTCTTGTTTGTCTATTTGCGTGTTTATGTCCGTGTTTTGTGGTTGACTGTCCTCCTTGAATGCTTCTTTACCTGTCCGATCTTTTTATATTTCTTTAGAAAGCATCTCATTCAGATATATATAATTATGTGCTATCTTGAAATAAGTGAAAGCGAATTACATTATTAATAGAAATGTATCTATTAAAAATGTACCGTATAACTATAACATTGACACACAGTAGTGTTCTTATTACAATATCCAATGCAATTATTAGCCATTTAAAGTTACCGAATGTAAAGAATCAATAATATATTAATACTACACTACGCATTTAATTAGAAAGTTATAGCTTTAGTTAAGCCTTATATGGTGAAACCATTTACCTAACTTGTTTTCTATTTCTGATAAGCCTATTTATATAATTATTAACATGTGTTCAATTCCAAATTTGGTTATGTTGAGTATTGTATTGTGTTTTACACTGACAATACAGAATTATTTTTTTTACATGTAAATACATTGGCTTGAAACATATAGTGTGTCTCAATCTGTTTTATATGATGCACAGTGTGCTTGTCGGTGTTTTGTTTTTCACCCCGTGTATCAGTTTGCTAAATTATTGTTCATTTAATTTTATTCATTTTAAACATTTGAATTATGAAGCTTAATATAAAACATAAAAAATATCAAATTTTAACGTACCTTCATATAATATTTGTGTTGCTTTACTTCCCAGTAGTAAAACGAAAGTACAGCATTCGTATTTCCAGTTTCTATTAATAGTGGCAAATCGAATGCTATCCACGTACGTGTTGTTGTTGAAACTAAAGCTAAATATAGGACATACTGATAAAGGTTCGTGTCAATAATCGATTGTCAAGTTATTTACACAAACTATAAATGTACACGCTCAAGATAACGGATTGCATACCGTTTACGGTTTACATACCGTTTTACTTGTCAATATCAGCATAAAGAGCCGACAACTACTTTAATCATGTGAAATGAAGTAAAGGCTGACATTTAAACTTGTGGTAATTGTGTTAATAATGAATACACATTACGTGGTCCGAGTATTAACTTTCATACCCCATCCAACCCCATATCTCCAAGAAGCGAAAACGGGGTTGGCTGGGGTATGAAATAAAACCTTAATTTCGACTTGAAAAGTTTGCATAGTCTAAAATTAAAACAATTTTAAACAGGGTATCACATTTTTCAGATTATTTTTTTTAAACGTGTTTTATTGTCAAAATATCCGTTATAATATCCTACTAATATAAGCTTCCCCATCGCTTTCAGAGTATATATGTAAGATTTATCTTTTTTCGCAAATATCTAATTCGAAACATAACACAGAAACCCATCAAATTTCATAGAAATGAATTACTCTAAGCTTGTTTAAAGGGGCAGCAGGCGATCGTCAAAAAATGTGGCTGTTTATCCATATACGTATAAAATGTTCATAATCTGTTTCAATTTCATATGATATGTACATATGCACTTAACTCGTTTACATTTTTGTTAATGAAATAGTTTGGTTTAGAAAACTAGACGATTCGGCTAGAGTTTGATGCAAAAATCATTAATATTAATTCCTATGAATATGCGTAACGGCTCTTACTATATTTATTTTTTTTGAGGTCGAAATAAACTTTATTTGAATTAATAAATAATACAGAGGTTTTGAAAAAAAGTTGTTCATATGAAATACTTTTTTTCTCAAGAAATGTCTCTTTTTCCCAACAAAATGTGCCATTTTCTTTGAGGACTTGCAAGGCATGCTGGTAAAATTACCCATTTTCCCCACATAAAATGAAAAATGTTCGATTTGATTTGTGTTACGAAATTTTTCCTTTTTCCTTTTTCCTTTTTTTTTTTTGAATGTTGTTTATTTGGTGTTTTTTTTGTCTAATTTATGTTGTATTAAAATTATGGTCACATACCACTATTGTTTTGGGGCTGCTGATTGGCTGAAAAAGTATAGGGTCTATTAGATGATATTTATTTTTCGAAAGATCTGCTTACTGATTGGGTAGAATTGCCTAAATCATAAGTGATGTCCATAAAATGTCAAAATAATATGTGTAGGTGATAACAAAATAGATCTGTATTTTTCTTGAATCTGGGCTATTTTATTGAGAAAATTGCAGGGACGGTAAATTGTCAAAAAATCACATTTTTTTGCTGCGTGCCCGACGGACAGCAACTTCATCAAACCGAAAGTAGGTGAAAGCATTACAAACCACCCAATTTCTGGCACTTTTTAAGTGTCTAGGATAGTTCTTGAAAATAAAGTAGCCTAAAAGATTACTAAAACAGTGGTATAGGATATTTTCAAAAATGGAGTATTTTTCTCATCTTAAGATACCTCAGAAGCCAAGTCGGTGACCTATTATTTTTAAAGCTGAAATATGCTAATAATAGACTGTTCTTGCTATGCTATGTACCAAATCAAGAAGTTGTTCATAAAATAATATATTATTAAACTGTAGGAAATGTCCTTAAATGTGGTTTATAATGTTATATTGTAATGGTAAATGAAACGAATCGGTTTAAACAAAACAGGTCAACAGTTTCAACACTGGTAGAACATGCTGATACACTGTGAAATATATGTTTGTATAAACTTAAGTCAGTTGAACATAACATATTAAGTGTTTTAAAACAAGAGCTGTCAGATGACCGCGTGCTCGGCTTTTGAGGCCTGGTTTTGCTATTTTTACTTATATGTAATCCATATGTTATCTTAATTGCTGTCATATACTTTGATTTCCTGTTTGTTCATTGTCATATTCACATTGTTATGAATATTACAATAAAATATTATATTATATTATATTTATTGGTCAATTAAGTTCATCTGCGCAGTAGTTAAACGGATATTAGTTTACTTACACATTTTTGACTAAGTACAAAAGGGCATAACTGTGCCAAAGTTTTAGCTAAGTTATGTGACACGCTATTTATGGATACCGAAAACAAATGTAAATAAATACTGATAAGGGAGATCCTTTGAAAACAATAAACACAACCAAGCGAATAAAGTAGCAGACTCGGTTTTGTTGAGTCTGTCCTTTTAAGGTAATGTAAGCAACAAACCCTCTCACGCCCCCTAGCACCGCCTTAAGTGGTATTCTACTTTAAAGCCGCATATATTAGGCTCGTTGATCCCAAGGACCAGTAAAAATAACATTACTGATTTGTAGAACGGGGAGACTTGTATATAGCCACCACACTGCACTAACCGAACGCTAGTGTGAATGTTAATAAATACCGAGAAGGGAGATACATTGGAAGAAACAAACACAACCAAGAGAGACAAGCAGAAGACTCGGTTTTATTGAGTATGTTCTTGAGAGGTAGTGTAAGAAGCAACACCTCTCACGCCAAATCGTTCCAGTGGTTAAACAGATTATTAGCTTACATCAGTCGTATTTAACACAATTTCTCATGTTATCTGTTTATACCAAAGACATGTATGAAGTTTCATTAATATGGGTCATTGGACTGGATAAATGTTCATGAGCATCACCAGTGATGTCAAATACAGATACTAATATAAATAGTTGCATGACGTCAGTTTTTTAATAAGCTAACAACGCCTATTACTGGCAATGTCAACGCCCAACATTGTGAATGTTATGCAATAAGGAATATCCGAATTAGAATGGAGATTTTAACCTTCGGTTAAACTGATCAGAGCCGTCAATGAGAATAGTAATACCATGGTTGGGATTCCCTATATAAAACATAAACTGGATTAGCTGGACCGTTGTCAAGCCTTACTGGGCAAGTATTGTATTATAATACGGTAGGAGAAACCGGGGCTAGTTGTAACACGGGGTATGTTATAATAATGCAATTAAATGCATCTGAAGGATGTCATATTCACAGAATCATTGTGTCATTCTTTTACCTGGACATCATGGTTGTCATCGTCATAGCACCCGTTTGAGGAAAAATACAGTGCTTTAGGGTCCAAAGAGTGAAAATACAAGGTAGTTCTATGCCATCTTTAGAAATGACGTCAAATACATCATTCTTAATTTATATTCTGGTAAGCATTAAGGAAGAACTTATTTTTGAAACTGTTTTACGTTTGCATAATTTCTTCTAACCTTTTGTGCTAAAGATCAAACATGCGAGGTAGTCGGGACTAGTTGTAACATTCACAGCGGGGTGTATTGTAACAGTGTTACAAATAACCCGTAGATCTATGTACTTTTCCACATTTATTTATGTTCTTAGTAAGGACTATCACAACTTTCTATGGAGACTCAATTTATTAAACTCTTTAGATTCGTTGTCATGGTCATTTTCATACAAAATGCGTTAAACTTCTTAGCAAGTTTATCAAAATAGGTTAGGACCGTATAATGTTGCAACGCACTGCATGTTTAGTGGTTGACTCATGTACAGTTCGGCTCTGTTTGTGCGACCCGACATATTGTGGACCCGATGGTAAACTTTCAAACGTGTCCTGTCGTGCGCTTAATGGTGTATTCTCTAGATATATGCTCTATGATACATCTCTAAACGAGACATTTTAAGACAATAAATCAGGGTTGAGGACATGGTGGGGTGGAGCTAATTGAAAGGGTGTAGAGTGAGGGTGCTGACTGTCACGGGAAAATGCATGCACTATGTTCCTTAAATAACGTAAGACAAAAAACGTTGTGAAAATTACAGCTCAGGGGTTTATAATGGCGGTGAGCAGATGGTTGCACTATGTACTTATGACTAACATGAACAGCACAGAACATTGCTAAACAATGAGGAAATTGAATCATTTGAGGGGTGACAATTATTACTGAGATGAGCAGCTGTATGATGTATATACTGATGTAAACTATGAACATATTGCAAAACAAACGTGTGTGGGTGGCAGTGTGGTGTAACACAGAAAAATGTAAAACAAAAAAAAAATATCGCCACAGCTCCAGCCCCCTATCCCAAACCACGGTAATTTAGTAGAAAACAAAATTAGTTTGGGTTGATTGTGGGTGTCGAGAATTGAGATGAGCATTATAAACTATAATTACGGTGATAGGAAAAACCAAACTTACAATACATGAAACTGTAACTAAAAACATCACAACCTGCTCCAATTAATGAGGAGTTTGTATGTTTTATTTTTGAAGACGAAAGCATCTTCTTGATGGTGAACGGTGAAAGTTTTACTTAAAACGACACTACCAAAAAAAACGAAGACCGTTCAACGGCTGATTCGAGCTTTCACAAGACATCACCGTAAACGTGGCTAGCCGATTCGATGAGTTCAATCCGGAATAAGTTGGGGCAAAGAATGAACAAGTCCGAGTATAGCTTTAATCGCTACAACTCCTTGACCTTGTTGGCACAGCTCCATCATAATATGTCCAATGCTTAAGTGCAGATTGACGGCATCATTGCCTATCAAATATGCTTATTCCAATCAAAACACGTGCGCCAGAGCAAGAACGAAACGTAAGACTACAACACCGATGATAAAGCGTGTGTCATACGTTTAGGGGTTTATTTCTTAAAGTCACCATCACAACTGTGAAGTCCATAAAACTGTTCATGCCTTCATTTGGTACCGCTACATACATGAAAATCACAACACATAGTTGTACTGGCGATAAGCTAAAGGCAACGGTAGGATGTGTACACCGTTAGGTTTATGGATACAGTTTTCTCGCTATGAGTTGCCATCCTGCTACATCCAGCTTAATAAAAATGTCGATGCCTCCTCGCTCAAGAACATTTAGATTCAGCCTGATACCGGGCGTCTAAAGTGAAACAGACAAAAGTGAAATCGGGTATCCGCACAAATGGTTTTCTCGCTACTCCATAGGCGCCGCAGAGTCTTCTTATTTGTCTGCGTGTTTGTTTCTGTTTTTATGGTTGACTGACCTCCTTGAATGCTACTTTCCCTGTCCTATCTTTTTATATTTCTTTAGGTATGCACTATTTGTGAACTTTGCAGAAAAAATCAATGGAGTACAAAACAGACTCACGATGAATATCTGTAGGAGGGTATTGTATGTTATCACGGAACCGCAGCAGCTGCGTCTGAATTTTTTGCACATATGTCGTCTATGTAATACTGCACCATGTCGTCCGGGAATAAGGAAATATTGTACTATTTAGGAGGAATATATATAAGAAGGTAGTACATGTATCTGAAGTAATGAATCTTAGACGCTACTGTGCTTGCAATACAATTAATGCAGCTCGTTAGGTTCGTAAATGCTATATGTCCACTGTAAGTACGCAATTCCTGACGACTATATGTAAGAGATTATTGTATGTATGTGATGTATATAACTAAAACCTGGAATTGTTATGACTTTTACTCACTGTTAAACATCTTCGCACACATTTGGTGGAAATTTAGGTAGGTTGAAGGTCGCTCGTATACCTATTACTTGTATGATTGGAAAAGTATTGCTTGTATTGCTTTAAACATACTTTATTTCATATACCTTTTACAAATTGTGTATACCATAAACGAAAAAGGATCAAAACGAAAGTAAAATATATATCATGTTCTTCACCTAGGACTAGGTATGATATTAATTGTACACAACTGATGGCATAGTAAAAACACTGAATGAATAGTCGCACAATATACATTCTGAAAGTATGAACAATAAACAGTTTTAAATGATATACTTTTTGGTATATATTCTAGAATATTCATGTATGATTACAGACACTTTTTAACTGTATTATGCCCCTGTAACCAAAGTACTAATGTTTCGATGTACTACTTGTAGTTGTACTGTTTTTTTGTCAGTTTTTAATACATGCCTAGAACGTGATACAGATATTGGTTCCAAACGATTGATTGATGTAATGAGAATACTTTCAATGTCAGCAAACACAGAAACAGCATATTTGGCATTTTTGTTGCAATATCAATGTACTTATAAAAATAATAACATGCATAATCGCAATTCATAACGTTAGACTATTCACCGTCTTGCATGCTCACGAGTCCTCCCTCGCAAATTACAACTTCTACTGCGCTTTTACAATCTTAGGACTGGCTGTTTTTCCTCCAGAACTCTGCACTAAAACACGTTTCTTGCCCGTATGCTTATAACAATCACATTGTGGAATGTCACGAAGACAAGTGGACATGCATAAAAATCAAAAAGACCAACCATGGTAGAAAACAATTTTGATAAAGAATAAGAAAATAAATAACATATAATAAAAATGTATGTTATATAAATTTTACACTTTACTTAATGTAAACACTTGACGTTGCAACACACATCGTCTCACGATGTAACCCAACATTATAACTTTAGCTGATAATTTCATTGATTATATACCTATCAATAATATATACATAGTACCTACATTTTCTTACACTGGAATACAACAACCTGTATCACACTACAGGTTATCACTATGCTACTAAAACTAGAATTAGTATCACTATCTTACTAAAAATAGAACAGCGGTTTTTCCAATGATTCAAGCAAGTTTTACGCCACTATGCGCGAGAACGTCAAGACGACGTTACGTCATACAACAAAGCAAGTAGGTCAGACCAATGAACACCAACACCTAAAAACTACATACATTTTCCCGCTGCACTTTATTGAGAAATAATATGATTTATTGAATGTGTATGCAATAGCAATGCAAATATTTCTATGTTAATGATGTGTAAGAGGTATATAATAAAAGGATCATTACTAGAGTAACGTGTTCTGGAAGTTTGTATCACCTCTCGTAGGTAAATGCCAGATCTTATTAAATTTTGCCTTAATTTTATGAATTTTACAAGTATATATAATATATATTTAAAAATGATTTCGTAAAACGAAATTAAAATAATCAATAAAAAAAATATAAAGAAACACAACACTTTCAACACCAACTACGGACCGCACATCGCCAAACACTCCTTATACAATTGTTACCACATCTTTTCTACCGTCTCCAGCAACCTTTCCGCCTAAAAACCATAATTCTTGTTTAACTAACGTCAACGATATAATTTATCTGATTCGTTTAATGTATGTTTTTTTATGAAACTCGTCAACGGAAGTTCCTGTTACCAATCCAGGGAAGTGTGAAGTTGATAATTGTCTCTAATGTTGTATTGTTTAAGGCATCACTTCATATTTTTGTTTTTGTTCTGTGTCCGTTTTACTGGAACTATTTCCGACTGAAGTCCGTATGCATGCTTACCCAACGATTGCCTGAAACAGTACAGTGAAAAACAACTTTGTAATATCACGACCAAGTTTAACGTAGTCGAATTCTCGGTTGAATTTGAAGATTTGCAAAGTAATTTGAAACGTAATCAAATAAGTTTTTTTTTTATTTCGATCACCAAATTAATGGTAATCTATTTATTCACCCATTAATAGGTCTGTGAGGGTCGGGTAACCAAAGAAGTTAGGCTCATTTAAAAAAAGAACATAATTAAACATAACTGTTATTACTGGCAAAGGTATACGCATTCAGTACAAAAAAACATAGTTACATAAACTGAAACCCTTTTCTGAGATTTTCTGAGATTTCAAGGACAGTACTCAATAATGAAGAGGTTGCAGACAACGGTCAAACATATATACAGACCATGTCAAAGACCTGGGCACACCAGTGTAAGACCAATACGAAAATATCTTCTTTTAACAACCCAACCACAAGCTACCAAAAGAGTGGCAATGATAAATTGATGACGTATGATTACATCAAGTGACAACATTTGACATGGTCGGTGACAGAGATGGAACTGGACAGTCTAAATCCCGTATTGTGAATCTCGGTGACAGAGCCATATGGAAATTCTGTATCGTGCATCAATGAAATACGTGGAGTAACCCTTAACCCGCAACATATATATAATGAACTGTTCTTTCTTTGAATTAAGACCATTCCATTTATGTGACAAAGGGGTGTTTTAGGGTGTGAGTTACTCGCAGGCTGATCTGGGTTTACAATGGACGCATAGGCTATTATAGTCGTTCTTAGCGTTCTTACCTAGTTATTGGTCCTCGGAGACTGTCAAATTATGACAGTCATTGGACCAATAACTGGGCCAATATGAAACCACTTAATTAATAACATCATAATACTCGATGGCTTTGATTCATAAATGATCCATACCAATGTGATTATACTAAATCAACGACTCCTGTTGATAGAAAAATTCAAAATTCATATATAGTTATCCAAAGAAACAAACTGTTGTTTTAAAGGTGTGTTCCAATTGTTACTATGAAGTAATAGTTAAACCCCCAAATACAAGTGACAGCTAAGCAAGCAAGTAAGTAAGTAAGTAAGTAAGTAAGTAAATTCTTTATTTATTGAGGGTGACTCAATTGGCATAGCCAATCTTCCTTGTGGCCCTCTTAAAAGCATACGTGTGTTGGAGATTAATGGGCAATTATCCCACCATATAGTCATTTCGGTCTTGTACTTGTTGGTAAATGTTTATACAAATTGAAGCATCCAAGAAGTACTGTATTTATCTGCATACAAACTAAACAAGACAGAAGGAATATACTTTACATCAACACAACACTTTGTTAGGTTGATATGTAAGAAATAAATACTGGAAGGAAATTTACCTCAATAAGATTGACAGCATGTTTGTATAAATAAATGTATATATGTGTCACCTTGGTACTTTTACAATAACAAAAGTGTTTCCATAACTTATTGACAAATCAAAATGTCTTTGTTTTTAGAATTCCTTTTGGTGCTTGTGCGCGCCCCTGACCAGGACACCGTACCATTCGAACAGAACTTTAAGGTCTATCATCATTCTCATTCCAATCACACAGGTTTTGTCTCATCTAATTTCTACTATGCTTGTTTAAATTATGTATCTGTCTTACATAGTACTAAAATGCAATTGCATTTGTGAGGAGGCTTTGGCCCGCTTTGACCTGAAAACTCAGGTCAGCATGATGTGAGGACGGTCTTGAAACAAATTAATCATTTTTTCCCTGGTATAAGTATTTGGGGCTTTAAGAATGAAAATAAATACGTGTTTATCATATTTACATTCTTCACAAACGATTCATATTTTTGTATATAATTATTGCATTGTGTGGACATTCCAAGATTATACGCACCATAATTCAACTTCAAACACTCCTTTGTCGCCGTAAGAATAATCACCTCGAACACGATTGTTCCAGCGGACCTTGATATCAAGCATAACAAAAGAGTAAATTGCAGTCATATATCATGTAGTGGTTCTAATAACATCATGCATTTAAATTGTATTAAAATATATATGTTTGAAACTGAAATCATGTAAACTGAAACAAACTGGATACTTCTTTTATAACAAAAACGGTTTATGTAACGACTCGAACGTTTAATCACAAACATTATTCAAATAACCATTGAGATATATTATTATAAAGGTATGATATGCTTTTTAGTATTTGTTCATAAATAAACAATATGATATGCACATACCCATGTTTAAAATTGTACCGATCTATAACAAATAAAAATCATATTTACAATAAATCATGCACAAGTCTCATCCACAACATAAACGTATAACAAGATACAGGGATTTAATTATGGATCATATTAATACGTTATAATACATCTATGTACCTGGACCTTTTGTGGATCTGACGAAAGTACTTTGATAACCACTCCCTTTTCATGTGGACTAACCATTTTATCTCCTTGGACGAAATAAACACCTAAATAGAAAAATATAGGGGCATATTGAAAAGCATGTAACGATATGAATATTCTGTATATTATGCATATTGTAAAGCATAGTTATGAGTTCAAATAAATAGTATATAAAGTTGAAATATCTTATAAACATTATTAAAAGTAGTCTGAACGTTTCCAAACAGCGTATAAACACAATTATAAAGATGAGCAAACCTGTTTAGACATCGCATTTTACAAGTCGGTATGTGGCAAGGCTTCCCTAAATAGTATTGACAAACAGTTCCTTTTTGTCTCGCCCACATAGTAAATCAACTATATCTCAACAACCGCTGCTCGATTTTTCTTGAAACTTTGTCAGTTGCTTGTTGGGTCAAGGGACATCATGTAATGCCAAATTATCAAGGTCATGGTCATATTTTGCGTTATTTTTCCAAAACTTAACCTTGGTTAGGTAACTTAACCTTGGTTAGGTAACTTAACCTCAGTTAACTTTATGTGATTACCTAACTTTATGTCTTTGATACTTTGTCATATGTATGGTTGGCATTGGTGGACATCGCTGAACGACAAAAAATACCAATGTCAAGGCCACGTTTTGCGTTATTTACCCTAAACATCATTTTGGTTAGGTAAAAGAGTATGAGAGTAGTTATAGTTAACCTCAGTTAGCTTTTTCTGAGAACTTTAATTTCTTTGTTTGATACTTGATCATATGTATTGTTGGCATTGGCGGACATCACTGAATGACACAAATTACCAAGGTCGAGGTCACGTTTTGCGTTATTTACCCTAAAAATCAGTTTGATTAGGTAAGTTAACCTCAGTTAACTTTTTCTGATAACTTTAATTTCTTTGTTTGATACTTGGTCATATGTATTTGTTATACCCACGCTAAACGAAGTTTAGTGCGGTATACTGGTTTCACCCTTTCCCTCTGCCTGTCTGTAGATGCAACATTGTCCGCTCCATAACTCCTCTCCCCCTGAATCAAATCACACAAAACATCATGCGTGGACTGCCTGTGGTAGGAGGATACCCTATTGATTTTGAGGTCAGTAGGTTAAAGGTCAAGGTCACCATGACCTGATAATGAAAAACCTTGTCCATTCCATGACTTCTCTCCACCTCAAAATCTCATGAAATTCATAGGTGAACTGCCTGTGGTGAGCGGATGACCATATTGATTTTGAGTTCAGTAGGTCAAAGGTCAAGGTCACCGGGACACGATATTGAAATGCATGTCCATACCATGACTCCACTGACCTTGAAGCAAATATCATGAAACTTTAAAGGTGAACTGCCTGTGGTGAAAGGAGGACCCCTATTGATTTTGAAGTTAGTTGGTCGAAGGTCAAGTTCACTGGGATCCGATAATGAAAAAGCTTGTCCGCACCATAACTCCTCTCCCTTCAAAGTAAATCTCATGAAACTTCATATGTGAACTGATTGTGTTGAGAAAATGACTCCAATTGATTTTAAGGTCAGTAAATCAAATGTCAAGGTCACCAGCACCCGAAAATGAAAAACCTTTTCCACTCCATAACTCCTTTCCCCCTGAGGCAAATCTCATGAAACTTCATAGGTGAACTGCATATGGTAAGAAAACGAACTCTGTTGATTTAAAGGTCAGTAGGTTAAAGGTCAAGGTCACCGGGACCCGATAATGAAAAACCTTGTCGGTTCCATAACTCCTGTCCCCCTGAAGCAAATCTCATGAAACTGTATAGGTGAACTGTCTGTGGTGAGAGGACGACCCTTTTTAATTTTGAGGTCATTGGGTCGCAGGTCAAGGTCACCGGCATCTGATAATGAGAAACCTTGTCCGCACCATAACTCCTCTTCCCCTGAAGCAAAGATCATGTTGCTTCATAGGCGAACTGCCTGTGGTGAGAGGATGACTCTTATTGATTTTGAGGTCATTAGGTCAAAGGTCAAGGTCACCAGCCTATGACAATGAAAAAACTTATCCGCTCAATTAATCCTCGTTTCTTTAAGCAAATCTCATAAAACGTCATAGGTGAACTGCCTGTAGTGAGAGAATGGCCCCTATTGGTTTTGAGGTCAGTAGGTCAAATGTCATTCCAATCTTCACTCAAACAGTAGGGTGGGAAACAAAAAATACCAAGGTCAAGGTCATCTTTTGCGTTATTTCCCCCAAACTTAACCTTAGTTAGGTAACAACCTTGGTTAGGTAACTTAACCCAAGTTAACTTTATGATTGCCTGACTTTATGTCTTTGATACTTGGTCATATGTATTGTTGGCATTGGTGGACATCACTGAACGACAACAAATGCCAAGGTCAAGGTCATATTTTGCATTATTTTCCAACAAATACACCCTGGTTAAACCACTTAACCTCAGTAACTTAACCTATTATGATTACTTCGCTTTTATTTGTTTGATACTTGGTCATATGAAGTGTTGTCTTTGGTGGACATCATTTAAGCACAAATTTAATAAAATATTTCATATGCGGTTTGCCGCGATAGGCTAGACACCCTCAGACCGAGGTCTTGTCAGAGCAACCTGTTGTTGTTCTTGTATCCTTAACAGGTCAAATAGTCAATGAAGCAACAATAAATAGTAACTCTACTCCAAACTTCAAAGACAAGTATACACTATGCACCTCCTTATTAATAAAGAGACGTACCACGATTTTGATTTATTCAAAACACGCGGAGTTTACATTAACATGAATATTTACACATACATATATGCTTTTGCATATTAAAAATTATGTTTCACCAATATTAATACTTTAATGTAGTTAGGTATTGATTTAAAGATTGATACATACATACTTCGAATACAATATGAAAATATAGTGTTTCATTATCCTGCATGCTGTGTGAGAAGGTTATTTTTGTTGTATACTCCAGTTCCATATATGTCGGGTATGTTTAGATTATACTGTCAAATTAAGCCAAAACCGCCATAATTATAATATCAAAATGAATTAAAACAACCACATAAGTTTCTTAATTAAGCTTAATATGTCGACGCGTGTTTTGCTTATAGACGAAACAGTTTAAATCACCAACGATACAATAACCAATCTCTAATTTATAACACATCAACTGTTTCTTAAACACTTGCTAACTTTTGTTCTTCCCTTTTGTTCTTCACTATGATGCTTGGTCAATATGGTCATATATGATGTTATATTATAAGACTGCAAAGTTCTTTATATAATAAATTACCTGGTTTTACAACACATCCAACCATTAGCATATCTCCAGGTCCAACAGTTCTTGGTTCATCTACTACACGTATATCGTAATCTCCACCAAATCCATAGCGATATATATTTCTGTTTTTATCCGCATCCCATTCTACCCATACTTGGCAATCTAAATAAATGGTTTTAACACTAGTTTAATGCACAGTGTAAGCAATTAAGCCAAACGGTCATGACAACATTAGATTGAACTCTCCCCTCCAACAAAACGATTTAAATAAATTGTTAGGGTAATATATTTATAAGTTTTAAATTTAGAGATTTAACTATAATAATATTAGAACACGTTTACAACAAGTATATACGATAATAGAGTCCTACAACAAAATATATTGAACTTACTGAACATGCAAGCGAATGATGCAAAATGTCTTCAATAAAATTGATTGTCGAACAATAGTATAGTTCATAAATTAAAATTAGTATTTCTCTTATCGGTAATGAACATGGGGACCTAAGGTACAACATAATATAAATATTGGACGATGATGGTGACGCGATTTACAAACGTCGTAAGATACTTGGTCATGAACACTTTCATGCAATCTGTATTGAACTTTTTAAACAGTTTATCAAAATAATTATGACCCTGTCATTTTGCAACGCACTGCATGTTTAGTGGTTGACCCATTTACAGTTCACCACTATGCTTTCGCCTTTGAAAATATCAATATTAGAAAGTGTACCAAGTTTTGTGAGCGGACATGAAGTGTTTAGCCCTATGATAACCTTTTTTTGGGATAGCCATGAGATGCTCAAAGCGTAAACGTGTTAAACGCATGTTCCTTTGATTTATGTTTTATTTATATTATACTTAATAGTACATGTCTTGCAAGGATTTACCGAGCTTTATGAGGGAAGGAAAAATAGTTATCCCTGTTTGGGAAATATTTCCGGCTAGGCGGATGCTTTGGAACTTTGTTTTACTTTTGTTTTATTCGCCTATTTAAGTACTAAATAATCGGCGCTTAAAGTTGCGTCCGTTAACGACGTCAGACAACTTGCGAAAAAAGGTAAATTAATGAGTGATATAATACAGTGTTGTCACCATCATGTTATCATTTTGCTTGATTTGTCTCGATGACAAATGCTGTATTCAATGTTTCCAAATGAATGTCAGTAAACTGGGACCGATCATAAATCCTCAAGAACTTTGTCGTATAGCATTCAATACATAATTTATTCTCCACTTTGTAAAACTTCAATTATCTAACTGAAATTCTCCAATTTCAATAAAGACACGCATTCACACACAAATAAAATTCATGATGCGTGTTAAAAAAGACTTGCTCTGACAAATAAGGAATTTATTTTAGGAAATATATACTTTAATTACCACGAGTTTTTCCGTTCGTGTCTTCTATCTCTCAAGAAAATACGACCGAATAAGCAAACTCGTTCTACCACACTCATTTGTCAATACGGACGTATTTCCACTTAGGATAGAAATCCAGTATTGAAAAACTCATGGTAATTAAACTCTATATTGTATAAGAATTTATTCTGCCTGATATCGAAAACATCTGCAAATGAGAGTCATGGTTCACTGTGTATATATGTTTCAAATACTGTTTACCGTCGATTGAATGACCAATCACAGTGCCGGGTCCATGGCTATCCTGTTCCTTCCACATCCAGTCTGGTCCCCGTCTTACTCGTGATCCGACAGTTGGCAGCTTGCCATTATCAATTTCCCTGTACTGATCTGTGTCAACTTTTCTGGAAAAACTCGTTAAAACATTCTTCTTGGCTTTGTCCATAATGTCTCGCAGTTGTTCCTTTAATTAAAGTATCAAATATTCATCAATAGCACTTTATTCATGTTAATTTATTTTCGTTTATTCATTTTGGTTTTGTATATATCAGTCATATTTTCACGGAATTGTTCCTGTTATCAAACAGTATGTATGTGTCTATACTACAATACATTCAATCATAATTTCCGATTAGCTTTTAGTTCTATCTTTACTTTAATCAGTCTTATACATTCCTGTATTATTAAGTATAATTACCTTTTTTATTTATTGTTTTATAAGATCGAGAAGTGTTTACATTATATCAAGTCTTTATAGTTCTTATTATTTTAAAATAAGACAAGTGTAAAGACTTCGGAGTCCTCGATACATATACATTTTACAGAACAAGCATGCACAAGTGAAAGAGACGTCATCGTCATCTGGTTGTGACCAGAGGATACCAGTTGTCTGCAACAACTAGATATAGTATGGCAAGTGTATGTATTATATGGGATTATTGGAAGTAGTAGATAAACTTACGCGATCGCTTTCAGATAAATCTGATTGCATGTCAATCATGAAATCAGAAGAACCTAACATGGACTCCAAAATACCAAGGGGACCAAGTGTCGCATTCACCTAAAATATAAATGACACGTTAGGCAATGGCATCTAGTCATTACTTATGCTATCAGTTTAATATATTACAATTAGACATAAAGAAATATAAAAAGATTGGACAGGGAAAGTAGCATTCAAGGAGGACAGTATAAATGACACGTTAGGCAATGGAATCTAGTCATTACTTATGCTATCAGTATAATATACATGGGCTGTTATATTACAATTAGATATAAAGAAATATAAAAAGATCGGACAGGGAAAGTAGCATTCAAGGAGGACAGTATAAATGACACGTTAGGCAATGGAATCTAGTCATTACTTATGCTATCAGTATAATATACATGGGCTGTTATATTACAATTAGATATAAAGAAATATAAAAAGATCGGACAGGGAAGTAGCATTCAAGGAGGACAGTATAAATGACACGTTAGGCAATGGAATCTAGTCATTACTTATGCTATCAGTATAATATACATGGGCTATTATATTACAATTAGATATAAAGAAATATAAAAAGATCGGACAGGGAAAGTAGCATTCAAGGAGGACAGTATAAATGACACGTTAGGCAATGGAATCTAGTCATTACTTATGCTATCAGTATAATATACATGGGCTATTATATTACAATTAGATATAAAGAAATATAAAAAGATCGGACAGGGAAAGTAGCATTCAAGGAGGACAGTATAAATGACACGTTAGGCAATGGAATCTAGTCATTACTTATGCTATCAGTATAATATACATGGGCTATTATATTACAATTAGATATAAAGAAATATAAAAAGATCGGACAGGGAAAGTAGCATTCAAGGAGGACAGTATAAATGACACGTTAGGCAATGGAATCTAGTCATTACTTATGCTATCAGTATAATATACATGGGCTATTATATTACAATTAGATATAAAGAAATATAAAAAGATCGGACAGGGAAAGTAGCATTCAAGGAGGACAGTATAAATGACACGTTAGGCAATGGAATCTAGTCATTACTTATGCTATCAGTATAATATACATGGGCTATTATATTACAATTAGATATAAAGAAATATAAAAAGATCGGACAGGGAAAGTAGCATTCAAGGAGGACAGTATAAATGACACGTTAGGCAATGGAATCTAGTCATTACTTATGCTATCAGTATAATATACATGGGCGGTTATATTACAATTAGATATAAAGATCGAACAGTAAATGTAGCATCGAAGGACCACAGTCAACCAAAAACACGCATCGAAACAAATATGAATTACAACGATAAAGCAGAGGCAACCCTTACTACGAACACCTTACGTTTTTCGTTCCAGTCAGAACATTAAGCGTAAAGTGTAATAATAGGTCAGAATGGTTGATATTAAATATATCGTTGCCTTTAGAATAAATACTGAAAAGGGGATCCCCTGGAAGCAACAAACACAAGCAAGAGATACAAGTATCAGACTCGGTTTTATTGAGTCTGTTCGTGAGAGGTAATGTTAAGTGCGACACCTCTCACACCTTCTAGCACCAGCTTAAGCGATATTCTACTTTAAAGTCACAAAGATTGGGCTTGATGATCTCAAAGGACCAGTAAGGAATAACACTACTGATTTGTAGGCAGATTAGTCGTTCTTTGTATCCAAAGGCTGATCATAATTTTCTTCACCGTTGTATAGATTACTGTAAATCACTGTAAGATACACTTTTGCATGAGAAAAGTGTGTTCCTCAACTTTGTATCAGATGATGAGGCCCGCCTAATAAAGCTTTTGTATGAAATAAACATATTAAAACATAAAAGCAGCTGTTTTATTAGTTTACAAATGTCTGTACTACTGGCATTTTAAATATTGAGTTCTTCTCAACCCGAGGCTAGAGGGCGTGAACGGTAGCAATCACTTCCCACTACCGTTCATGAAATGGTAGCAGTTACTTCCCAAGCACTTCCCACTACCGTTCATGAACAGTCTCAATCAAACCGAGACTGCAATAATTTTTGTATTTATCGTGTTCGACGATATCCAAATTTCTCCTTTTCTACTTTTTTTTGGTCATCTTTTTCTTCTAAAAACAATAGTCTTCATAAAATTAAAGTACAAAGTATAATATAGCTATACCCTAGATACAATTCACTGTAACAATGCTATTCAAATAAAAACTACAATATCATGTTATCAGTAATTGAGCAAGCTTTTCATGCTTCTTAAGTGACCAGGTAGCGTTGGGAAATAGGTTCTTAACGATACTATAGCTCTATATAAGGCGTGTGGGCGTATACCTAAAGTAAATTGGAGGGGTTTTAATTTTGGTTTACTACCAAATTCAAGCTTGTGAAAAATGCCCGTAAACCCGTATATAAGGAGAGAAACCTATACCAAGACATCATTTTTAATCCATCGTTCGTTGTAGCAACATCGATATCACTGATTGTATTAGCTAATGGCAAAGCGCATTGCTTGTCAATCCGAAAGTCATGTGTTCGAAACTCGCAAACTTTAGGCTGTAATATTTTTCAGTGAATGGGTGTTTATCTTTTATGCTACTTTGTCCATTGCAGGTACAGAAATGAAATAGGTGCGCTATAAAACTGCCTTATATACGGGTTTCAAGTCATGTTTCACGAGCTTGAAGCTGATTGTAAATCAAGCGTTAAACCGCTCCCATTTGCTTTCGGTACACGCCCACTAGCCTTATATAGAGCTATAGTACCTTTAAGCATAATATTTACTGTTCACATACTCAATGTATAGCTGACACACTCAGGAGAATTTGTTATCGGGTTATCTATATCGGTATTTATTCAACCGTAGAGCTTTAACTGTGTATCTTGTTATGTTATTTTTTAATTATGTATAAATCTCCTTTGTGTTGTATCAGTTTTCTATCAGTTGAACAAGATTAACTGAATTGAATTGAATGACGTTGTACGTCCCGTTCAGTACATATTATGTCAAATTAGGACAAGGAAATCAGAGAGCGAAGAGGTAAAGGATGAATATTACCATCATAAATGTTCCGCCAGGTCTCGAATTCACGCGATGTCATAACACAGAATATACTCACAGTCAAGAATACTCTTCGTGAAAATGATCTTCCATCCTCATGTCGCAACATGTTGCCATCAGCTACTGTCACCATCAGTTGTAAAAATTCCTATATATGAATCAAACATTTCAAATGCTCTCATTTATTAATATTATTATAGTAATATTAATTATATCAACGGATAGAGGTTAACACGATTGTCATTCTGTCTATAATAATATGTAGATTGCATTTCCATACCCTCACTTTTATATATGATGGCATTCCACTGTCGATAGACCGTTTTTATTTCCATTGAACTGTAAGCATCCCTCCTTGTTTATGTGTGTATTCTATAAATACCATTTGTTCTTTTTGGAAAAAAAATGACAATGAAACAGCAAAATTTGAAATTAAACGAATTACGTTTTAGTGACATTTTCACCACTGAACGTAAAAAGCATTAGATAAACGATATTCAAACCTTATTGGCATTTCCAACAGCGACACAATAGAAGTCCAAACTAGGCAGATTTTGCCAATGCTCCATGACTGTTAAGATCAACGTCTTTGTCTAAAATTAAAACAAAACTATATATATATCTCTTCCTGGACGTAATGTTACATTTGGTATTTAAAGTAGATTCATAATGAAAATGCTTAAATCATAACGTCGAATTTTTGCTATAATAAAAGCGCTATCCGACCAAAAATGTTTCATCAAATTTAGTGAAACCCTTTTATCATGGACAGTGTATGTGTCCGTGGATAAACTGACATAGTGGTTCTACTACCACCAGCATGCTTCATTAATTGCCCTGCTGGGTATTATCCCATCATCAGTAAGGTGGATATATAGCTCAGACGAAGTCAGACAAACGGAGTTTGAGCTGAAATGATAAATATCCTTAGAGCAAAGCGTATGGGGAATATACACTAGTCTATACGATATTCGTATGTTTGATTCGAACTCATTTATTAAACGTACTGCATGTTTCAACTAAATATGCTTCCGTCCTGAATAACAATAAAACATAAGCATAGTAGTTACAATGTCTGAGCCGTTACAATGCAAGCATGTTAATGCTATTTTATACATTAGAGAACAAATTAGAAAGAAAACGAACACTTACGAAAACAAGTAATGAAGACAGAATGACAGTACCATTTACCTGGCCATTATACTTAAAGAAGAACATTCGTACTTGCATAGTTTCCTAATTCTCTGGATGAGGACTGTATTGTTAGAGATTTTCTTTTATTTACACTGTCCTGTCAATTTGAGGGCTAAATTCAGGATAATAGCGAGTCTGTTTATACTTGAAATCGATTTAAGATAACCATGGGGTCATATTGCCTACTGTCCGTTCCAAGGCGGTACTCTGTCTCAACACCTTTTGTATTGTGTATTGTTCATTTTCATTGTATAGTTAATTTGCTATTTGTGCTATTTGTGATTTCTATAGGACCATTTTCGTCATTCACGAAATTAGGAATCACTTTACCTCGTCCTGATTGTTCGCCTCACATTCATCTGGACCCTGGTGCATACATGTGTCTGTGGGCTCTCCGTCAGTTATAACAACTACCTTAGTGTTTACTTGAATACCATTTATTACAGCAACTGTTTCTGAAAACAAATGACTAGGCGTGAATGAAATTGTTTGCATAACTATAACACGGATTCCACTTGGAGCTCGACTTGTCAATGAGAAAGTGTCGATTCTTACGGATGGCTGCAGGTATATAGAACTGGGGTTCTATCCATGAAAAATGGAGTGGTCTGCCTCTCCGCCATTCAAACAAACAAACAAACAAACAAATATATATAACAACAAAAACAAGTAAGGTTTTACGAAAACGTAAAAAGGCTGCCAGTAGGTATATCAAACAAATGCTCAAGTATAACTGTAAACTGGTTAAAGCGTTATTTTATTTTAAACACGAAAATAACATAAACATTTATCATGTTTATTTCTTTAATTTAATAGTATAAACACACACATAAAATCAAGGAACGCGCCCAAATGTTAAATAGAAATTATGGAGAATGAGTACTTCGCACATGAAATATAGTTATATAACTATAATACAACATATAAAGAAAAATGCATTGCAGAAATCTATGCATGTTACTTATCCCTTATTAATCGAATATTCCAGAACATGGCGTAATTTACCAGATGCATATATACGACTTAACATCATTTCTTGTTAAAACCATGTATCTTCATCCATGAAAAAGAATGGTCAAGGTTTATATTAACTTTGCATATAAATAATAACGATTTCATTTGGCCTCTTCTCATTCGAGATAATTTCCTATACCGAGACTGCTCTGCGGAAATGCGCAATTCATGTCAAATGGTAGCTAGTACAAAACATGGGTTTTTAAAGGGTCGCAGAAGTGTATAAAAAGACAACAAAGCCCAACTGTAGCACTGTAGTTAACATTGTTTGCCTTAAGAATGAACAGTACTATTTGTTCCAAAAATTAATCTTAATCAAAAAAGGCCAGTCTCTTGATCGGGTGGGATCCTGGTTTCATACAAGCGCAACTATTTCACAAATTGCATAAAAAGAATGAAACATTTTTAACTTTCCATGTATTTGTAGATAAAATGTGTGTATGTGAGGGTGGGTGGGGTGGCGGGATTGGCGTCACGCCACGGCTGATCAAACAAATCCTCCCCCTACGCCACCTTATCCGCGCCTAAGCGTCAGTGTCATAATACTACAACATCAAATAATCAAATAACCATTTGTATTATAGATTGGTATAATTATTAATACAAACTGCATTTATAAGTCATGTTCATACATTAACGTTGTCAATGGAATTATTTAGAGCAGACGATACAACGGTAAATAATCATACTTATTAACTTACTGTCTGAACTTCCTGCTGCAACCGTAGCCATGTGTAGACCTCCAAACATTGGCGTAGGTCCACCAAGTTTAATTCTATCTATAGGAAAAATATAATATAATATTAGTTATGTCTCAGCACTATTAAGAAACAACTATAAGCCAAATAAAAATAATTATCGATGACATGGTGTTAGTATCGGCAAGACCTATTACAGTAAAACAATCAAACATTCCAGTATGGCGAAATACTGGTGGAAAGATAACTCTCACAGTCGCCTTTAACGCATATGATCAATAATATTTTGGCCAATAGGTTGACACATGAGGCAAGTTCAGTAAGGTTATTTGATGGATATATCATTTATCCTAAAAAATTAAACATTATTGAGAATGAAAATTACATACAGGAAAATGCACCACTAGGTGCCACAGTCTGCATAGTTAACACAGAGTTATGTCCTTTTAATGATTGAAAATTGCTTTATTTTGATTCGTTAGCACTAAATGCTTGGTCGGTAGAGATTTAAAACTAGAAATATCGGACGGGAACAACGGAACTATTTCCCTTGAATTATTTAAAAATGCTTCATTAAAGCTCTCTTGTTATGATAATGATTGATAACATTATGACAAGTCACAATGCTTGATAGTACAAATTGTTATTGTACTAAATTGTTAGATCTTGATATATCTATAGTAGCCAATATATCTACTAAAAAAACACTAAATAGTAGTTATGTATAATGTAGCACATATAACACTCACTAAAGGCCTGTCGGAGTTTCCTGAAGTCGTTTGTGAGTCTCTGAACTACTCTAGTTTCATGCCCGAATGTGACCAGTGCCACGTGTTCGTCTCGAATTCCATGCTCAGTGGCTACATCCTCTAATCCTGTAATCATTGTACAAATAATTCAGAAACCACTATTTCTTTTAATTTAAATTTTAAATTAGAATATTTAAATCCAGTGCATGTTTTAGTTTGCTTCTATCAATTGCTTACGCATTTTGTTAACAATTACGAGGAATTATCTTAAGTGTAAAGTTCTGGTGCAAAATGTATACTAGGTATCTAAGAACAATTATTGATTTTTTTTGCAGTAACATATGGTTTCTCTAACTGTATACATTTAAGGAAAGACTTAAGGGAAAATATCGCGGTATGAAAATAATAAATTGTTCAAATCTACCCACCACTGATAAAGCTATTAAAGAATGATGTTACTTGTGTCCATCCGTCGCTTTTGGCCATGCTGGCGGATATATCTAAACATATTACTGTGTGTACTCCTCCGAGGTTCTTCAGTCCTTGGTCAGGGGCTCTAGCTGCGACACGTGCACAATTTAGTTTATTATGATTTCCATTGAATTGTATACGTTTTCAGTGAAATAAAATTGATATCCCCGCTGATTCAAACAGTGGATAAACATTTATAATATTCACTGTTTTTGGAAATACTTTTGTTCATTGTAAAACCAACTTGTGTTAGACAATAACTGTTAAATGTGTATCTTTTAATCTGGAATGTTCTCACTAAGAAAGTGAGTTATAGTGTTTAAAAAAACAGTCAAGTATTTTAGGAAGTGTTACCAGTATCAATACTACTGTTGAGTACAATACTAAATCGGAATTAACTCATATTTAACTCATTCTTCGCATTCGTAAAGAATATAACATTTGCTTACTTCTCAATGAAATAAAATATGGTATTCACTACAAACCAACATATATCCGTTATATATTCAACATGAAATTCGACAGATTTAAATGCAAATCAAATCACAACATGTTTAAACTGGCGTTATTCGTGTAAGTGTTGTATTCCAATTATTGTATATAATACAACTGTTTGCACCAGCTCTCCCTTAAATTCTAAAGCCAAAATGCCAATATAAACAGCCCATTTCATCAATAGCCACTTCAACTTATACAGTTTAGCAATAGCCGATAAAACCGTTGAGCAATTGCCAGTTTATTCCGTATAGCTGAACAATAACCACAACTATTCAGATACACGTAACGGTTACGCAAACGCAGCCATACATCATACGGTTAAGCAATAATCGTAATTATACAACATGACAATCCAGTAACTGCCTACCATTTCTGCGCTCCTCATTTGAAAGAACTAGCCACGCTTCATGGGACGGATAATACTTCTTTATTTTCGTTTCCACTACCTTTACAGCTGCAGTTGCAGACTCTGTATTACAAAATGTATGATTAGGCTTCAAGGTAAACATATTTTGTTTTCTTTTAAGAAATGCATATTTAAAGGAAATGTACAAATTACGCAAACGCAGCTCAAAGGACAAAAACGTATGTAATATGCCACATATTGCATTTGAAACACTACTGTAATTGTCACAACCACACACAATTTAATTTTACATTTTAAAAAAACAACTATATATTAACAACTAGGTATACATTTAACACAATTCACCAAATTAAACAGACTGCAAAACATGAATATCTTTTACTCACTGGTCTCCATCACAGATGACGTCGATTTGGAAAAGTTTGGTTTGTTGATATTTTTCAGACTAATAACAGAAAAGGAGATTACAAAAAATAACTAACAAGTAATACTAAGTATATGGTCTGAAATTATTTAGTCTTACTTCTGAAAGTTTACATAGCAGGTTAGAAACTAAGCGTGCCTATAAAGAACATCTCCCAAACAGTGTATGACAGTACTAGCATATATGACACAGTGTAACATAACAGCCATAACAGTGATGTAATTTTGTCTGACGTTCCCAGATTTTCAACTGTTCTATCTTTGAAAAGTATATATACATTCTTCTAAAATTTCGTTTAGGACATACTAGTATTGAAAGTTATTGCATCCTTGTCATAAGTTATTATATATTCTAATACACCTGCACTATATAGCCTATTTCAAAATATCTCGTTATATTCAACGATATATCACTGTAATATTTGCCACCGAGCTCGTGAAATTTACAGTTGAACTCCAAACCGTATTGCACGATAATTCACCGTAAACGATGTTCTATTTCTTAAATGTACATTAATATTTTGTGTTATATATTGTAATATAATGTTATTGTCTGTTTGTGTGTGTGTGTGTGCGTGCGTGCGTACGTGCGTGCGTGTGTTTGTGTGTCTGTTGTATTGTGTGTTTTGTTTTTGTTCTCTTTTTTTCATTTGAGAAAAAATACATAATACAAAATTGCAAAATCACAACCTGAGTTCTATGATGACGTGATTTACAAACTTCGTAAGATCACTTTCATACTATCTTTGTGAAACTGGTTAAAAGGTTTGTCAAAATAGGTTATGACCCTATCATTTTGAAACGCATTGCATGCTTGGTGGTGGACCCATTTACAGTTCGCCACTGTGCTTTCCTCTTTAAGTGTGCGATGACCGGATAGGCTGTGGACACTACGATGACATCTACATAAAGCCCAAAAGGACGGTGACGTTACATGTTTGTCTGCAATCTTGTCGTGTCGTGCCCTCAATGGTGTATTCTCTAGTTGCCCTGGCTTCTGCCAAGTCACTGAGTACCTTCTTTGTGGCTTTCTAGGCTACTGTTTTTTTCTATTTATATATCACGAGTAGCTTTGTGTTTTACTTATAGTGCCTATTAATGCTTCCTTGTTGGTTAAAAAATAGTTCATGGTGGGGATTTCTTTTTTACACTGTCCCGTTTTATTGGGATGACAGTAGGATAAGTGTGAGGTTTGGTTCACCCTAAAACCTGGTTTAACCCCTCAGCGGCCTTTTTTGCTACTGACCGTTCCAAGGTGGTAGCCCTATAGTCAACCCTTTTTGTGTTGTGACTTCATATGCCTTTATTCCTTATTAACATTGCCATTCGTGTTTGTATTTTCGCGTATTTTGGAGTTAACTGTGTTCTGTGAAAGATGCATTTCCTGTTCGACAACTGTAATTATTTTGATTAGGATTATATTAATTATTTAAATACCATGAATAAATTAACATATCTGGTAGGTAAGACTTTTTTTTTAACTTAAACGTCTGAACAGCGGTGCTCAAACTGAAAAGTAACTATTTAACGCTTGTTTAAAATATAAATATAGAAAGATAACTACTGAAGTATTTGCTAAACATACCTCCTTTCTGCCACAGTAACGTTAGATTCAGTAGTCTGTACTTTCGGACATGTCAAATTCGGATCTGTGTGTAACTCGCTAGTTGCTTTTAATCTACAATCTCCCTTTTCATCTGAACCGGTGTCAACTGTTTCCTTTTTGTTAGATGACAATTCAATGTTTGATTCACATGTGTCTTTATCCAGACCATCACCATCGTCTGTATCACCACATTTATCTTCAGTAGATCGTCCACTTATTTCATCGCTCTGGTTAGTATCTATTTCATTATGTGATAAATGTTTCTGAGACTGGATTTTGGTTTGTGCAACACGCGTCAATTCTTCTACTACAGAATGGTCTCTAAAATACGTGTCTGTTTTGATATTATCATTTAATGTTTCTGCTTCGTGTTTGCCACTCTTATCCATAACATCATCTACATTAGTATCCTTTATAACACAATCAAATCCAACATCTCTCAAATCTTCCGTATCTTTTATTCCTATAGCTTTAAGGTTCGAGTATTTTGTTCCAGCCGTTAATGCTCCCGATGTGGATTCATACAGCTTTGAAAGTGAACTTGCAGGACGATGCACTTGTGCTTCTTTTATGTATGCCTTTAAACCCTTTATTTGCTCTGACAATTCTTCAACAATAGTATCAGTTTCCTTTTCCTTATCTTCAAGATCATGGACTCTTGTTAGTAGTGCTGTGAAAAAAACACAAACTTTTTAAATGTGAACCGACATAACCAGTTGCAGCAAATGCAACAATCTCCACGCAGAGGTATCGTTCCTTGCACTCACATATAATGACTCTGGTAGAGATTACAAATGCAAACGCAAACAAAAATATAAAAAATGCAACACTAAAGTTTACAAAGTATTATTTAAATATCATAATACAATTATACATGATAGCTGAATGAAAAGAATAATAGTGTGTTGTTCGGATTTAATATAATCAAAGAAGTTGTCCAATACAACATCAAAATTAATAAATTGGAATGCGAACGTGTTTCGTTTAATTTTTATTAATTTTCAAAACAAACTTTTATTATCTTCATCTACTCTTTACTGTTTACACATTTAACTAAGGATTCACATGATTGTAATATGTATACAATTTATCTTACCCTTCAACGTGTCTTCATTGTGGCATTCACTGGAAAGGAAAATAGCATGAACAGTTAACAGTTAGCAAGTTTATGGTAGGAAATCTCACTTAATAACATAACGAATGGAATGACTATGTATTTAACACTCCCTGATATTCAAGTGACAATTGTGTCCCACTAACCACAACGAGACAAGTTCATCAGTTTATTTATAAAAATAACAATATGATACTTAATACACGTTAGAATGTATTTTCTTGAAATTACTTTATTACCAGCATATCAAAATGTTCGGAATCGAATGTGTTTAAATGTTTAAAACAAAACATAGAATGCCTAATAGCTCTGATTTGCTCACTTGATGACCATGTCCTTTGTAGACACTTGCAAAGAGTATCAAAGATTGGTGAGATATAAGAGGTTTAGTAGGTTAAACAAAATTAATATATCTCAATGTATTAAGTCTCTGCATAGGTGTGATCCACAATTCATAGAAGACTATATATGCTTATATACAATATATGAAAGCTCTGTGCCTTTTGGGTTTAATAAGAATATCTTGCCCTTATAACTGATAATAAATCTATATAAAACATGTGCTGCATGCAAAATATGAGACCTGTAGCTGATGTACATTCAGATAACAATTTTTTTTGAAAGTTATTTCTTCTGTATAAAACTGTGGTCCCTGAGGTTGAACCCGATTTTACCCCAGGGTAACCATTTGAACAAACCGAGTAGTGGATCATACGCTTATTCTAAATGAAATTCTTTGACCTATATGCCTTGTGGTTTCAGAGAAGAAAAATGTTTTCACATATTTGCCTGTAAAAGTCTACGTAAAATATATGATCACTGGTGTTGGTCCAAATTAACCAATATATAACTCTATGTTATGTGTGACCTCTGGGACTGAGCACCATTGAACAAAAGTGACAGAGGAACATATAGTTATGATACATACACTGTACGAGAGCTCTATGTATTGTGGCTGCAGAGAAGATGTTTCATTTGTTCTCTATATAAGTCTACGTACAACATGACTCTCTATTATACTATGACCTCGGGGCGGGGCCAAATTTGACCCCAAAGTCACCACTTGAACAAAGTTGGTAAAGTACACATTATATGACCTAGCTCAAGTTTCAAAGAAGAAGATTGTTTTAAGATATTTGTATATAACACGTATAACATAAAATACAATTATGTGGAAAGGGCCAAAATTTTACCCATATATCAGTATTTTAACACACCTGAAAAAGGACTATAATGGAGAGGTGGTCTGGAATGTTCATTCCTGTGTGCGCCATATAACCTTTTATGTTGATGCGCCGTAAAACCCAATTCAACTCAACTCAGTCGAGCAAAATTGATAATCTATGGATTTGCGATCATTAATAAAAGAGTGTTCAGTTTTTCTTGAGAAGAATTTATTTTCAGGTTTCAAACTTGTATAGTAACAGCGGCCATCTAATCTTAACAAATGTTTGATCATCCATGTAAATGCAGTTTTGGAGTCGTTTAAAGCAATCGTTAACGCAGAACGACGATCGAAGAGTGATTAGTTCGGCTCAGGTGTGCTAAATAGTCAAGAAACTCACATATTTCAAGATACAGAGCACATGATGAAATATCTATTTATTACATGTTTTGGTATACAGCCTACGGTAATAAATATTCGCTTTCAAATAATAAAAAAAATATAACACTAAATTGTAAAATTATATCACAGATTTAAACAACTATTAAATGTGTGTTATTATTTATGATACAAATCGGGAAATCGGACCCAGAGACGAAAAACGTTAACACGAGACTAAGATAGACGGACAAATATCACGGACAATAACATTCATATAATGGTCAACATTGCATATTTAAGAGAGATGACCGACATATACTTAAAAAAGACTTCGAAGTATATGGAGTGGCATTACATAGAAAAATACCAACTGCATACCTACCACGTGCATTCGTGGCCGTTCGTTGACTCTCCTGGAAAAAGCTGGTTAATGCGTTTTAAAATAAACTCATTTGTCGTATGAACCTCTCGGACAGCCTCGTGCATCGCTTGTGTCTGCTATAATTCAATAGTAATATGTAAAACATTTTAATTGTTTACAAAAAGGTGTTATGTGTAATAGATCATTTGATCAAATTCCTATATAAATGAGGAAAGGAAAACGCATTGGCGTGGCTGACATTACACCACAACTCCAGAGGTTGCATATTTTTTCACAAATGCTCAGAGAACACTCCAAAAATGAGATATAGGGTCCTAAAGAAACCACAGCGTCCTAGCGCAATGGCATCGTAGGTCCACGCTGTACTGCAAACAAGGACTTGAAAATACAATGAAAGAGACAAAAAACAACAGAAAGGGTGGTGAAGACAGGGTTACCGACTTGGAACGGTCAGTAGGCAATAAGGCCTACTGGTTAGCTTGAATCGATTTTATATGCTCACAATCCTCGCTATTATCCTGTCATCAACGCCCAAATAGACAAGACAGTGTAAACAAAACTACATCCCATCAACAGGAATTCTCCAACAACAAAGTCCACATCCTGAGAAACTAACTAAAGAAACACATACAAAATAATAAACATCTCAGGATGTATCCAGAATCGTACTGAACAACCATAGTAGTTGCAGCTAAAGAGAAAAAACAATCTAGGGTACGACCAGAAAACCCGAGGGACGAAAGCTCATGCACCCACCTTCCTTTGTTGTGGTTTCAGTAGGTACAATCATAGAGTCCCTAGAGGTAGTCAAGTCATCGCACAAGTGAAAAGTGAAGCGTAATGACTGACTGTAGAGGGGTCAATCACTAATCATGCAGTGTGCTGTAAAACCAAAGGGTTATATCCTTTTCTGACGAACTTCCTGATTAAATTTGTAAAGCGGTCAGGAAACCCGTCAGACCCCTGTAACTTTCGACGTTTATAGACCACATCTCCATAAAATGAGGGTTGTGATATGCCTAGTCGCAGAAGTGTCTTAAGGTTGGTGTTGTACTTTTCCAGCTCACAAAGGCATTTTTTTATGTGGGACATGCCACCGCACCCGAACACTCCCCGACCCTCCCCCGTTGGCAAATCGTTTGTAGTACAGCTACGCCACTGAATGACGAAACGACTTTTAAGTTTGGCCTTAGAGAATTTTTTCTGGAAAACAGTGTTAGTATTGAGCAATAAAGAGAAACTAGTTTTCTTTTTATCTATCCGGAACATAATCAGATTACTAAGGCTCATAGTCAATGCATTTCATTATATATGGCCAGTATACATAAATATATGGGTGCATTCAATTACGTTTAGCGATTTAAAATTTTGTGTATCACATATGTGGACTATTTGTTCAAGAGCTACTAATTAATTTCCGGTATGAATAAAGACCGAATGCAGCCTCTGAATACTTCCGATCCCACCGAAACTGCCTAGCCAATTGCTGTTACCCATAATTTCCCATCGCATGTCGTAAATTGCATTGACATACTTTTATACTACCATATGTCTTTGTTAACCGAGTATGTAAAACGGATATAATTGTGTAAAAATAATATTTACTTTATAAAGAGTTGATGAATGTATTCCATGCATCACCTCAAAGCATATGGGATGGGAGACATTCCATGTTATAACAGCAAACGAAGCTGATAATAAATTATTTGTAAAGTATATTGTTTAAAACGGTGTATAAAAAGTATACTGCGTATAGTTTAAGAAAAGATATGTAAGCTTTTCAATATTGCTTTTAAATAGAAAGGAAATAATGTACATAGAGTCTTTTACCCGCTAGTAAAAAATATTTAAAGTCAAGAAAGGAAAATATTTCTTATTACAAGCCAATTATCAAGCACACAGCGTATAGCAACTGGTAACATAATATCAAATGTATGACAAGTAAAATAGCATTAATTAAATGTAATACCTGGTTCGCCATTGTCATTTCACAACTATAAGAAGACTGCTGTTATCTTTTTTCTTTCTGGATTAGCTATGATGGCATCGATAACTGTCTGAAAAAATAAACGAATATCCTAAACACTAATAATAATAATAATAACAATAATTAGAAGCAGGAGATGAAGAAGAAGAAGAAATTAATTTCATTTAAGATGAACTTACTTTCATTTAAGATGAACTATATAGCATATTGCAATCTAACATATGGTTCTCACAATCTCAGATATAATAAGCGTTAGTATAAAGAAATATGAAAAGATCGGACAGGGAAAGTAGCATTCAAGGAGGACAGTCAACCACAAAACACAGACACAAACACGCAAACAGACAAAAGGGAAGGCAAAAATAATAATAAATGCAAACGACATCACAAACACAAAATAATTTTCAATAGAGTTACCGCCTTGGAACGGTCAGTGGCAAAGTAAGCCACTGGGGGTTTAAACCGGTTCTAGGGTGCACCAAACCTCACACTTACTCTCTTGTTATCCCACTAAAACAGGACAGTATAAATAAAGAAATCCCGCCATGATCTAATCTCTAACCAACAAGGCAGCATCAATAGGCAATATAAGTAAAACACAAATATGCTCGTGTAAATACAAAAAACAATAGCCTAGAAAGCCACAATGAAGGTACTCAGTGACTTGGCAGAAGCCAGAGCAACAAGAGAATAAACCATTAAGGGCACGACAAGAAAGATCATAGACAAACATCGAACGCCACCGTCCAAATGGGCATTAGGTTAAGGCGTCATCATAAGGTCCACAGCATTTCCGGTCATCGTACAATTAAAGCATAGTGGCGAACTGTAAAAGAGTCCACACCAAGCATGAAGTACGTTGCAAAATGATAGGGTCATAACCTCTTTTGATAAACTTTTTAACAAAGAAATATTAAAAGATCGGACAGGGAAAGTAGCATTCAAGGAGGACAATCAACCACAAAATACAAAAACAAACATGCAAACAGACAAACACGAAGGCAAAAGTAATAATAAAAGCAAACGACATCACAAACACAAAAGGGTTGGCAATAGGGCTACCGCCTTGGAACGGTGAGTGACAAAATAGGCCACTAGGGGGTTAAACCGGTTCTAGGGTGCACCAAACCTCACACTTACCCTACTGTCATCCCATTAAAACAGGACAGTGTAAATAAAAAAATCCCCGCCATGATCTAATCTCTAACTACCAACAAGGCAGCATCAATAGACAATATAAGTAAAACACAAACATGCTCGTGTAAATATAATACAAAAAAACAATAGCCTAGATAGCCACAATGAAGGTACTCAATGACTGCAGAAGCCAGGGCAACAAGAGAATAAACCATTAAGAGCACGACAAGAAAGATCATAGACAAACATCAAACTACACCGTCCCTATGGGCTTTAGGTTGGCGTCATCATAGGGTCCACAGCCTGTCCGGTCATCGTACAATTAAATAGGAAAGCATAGTGGCGATCTGTAAAAGTTACCACCACCAAGCATGCAGTACGTTGCAAAATGATAGAGTCATAACCTCTTTTGATAAACTTTTTAACAATTTTAAAAAAGATAGTATGAAAGTGATCATGACCAAGAATCTTACGAAGTTTATAAATCACATCACCATAGAAGTCAGGTTGTGATAGTTCTTGTCGCAGAAGAGTCCTTAACTTACTTTTATATTTGGAAAGAAGATCAGGGTTACGATAATAAAATGTTACAAAGGCTTTACGAAGTTTATGGTAACGGTTACCCTGATTAAGTAGCTTTTTAGTGATACAAAGATTACGGATATTAAAGTCCTCAGATCGAGTACAAGCTCTTGAAAAACGAATAAGTTGAGACACATACACCCCATAAGAAGTTGCTCGGGGAACATCCGCATCCAATTGGGGATAATTATTTAAAACAATTTGAAGCACATTACGTGGTTCTGCCTTAATTCCATTAAGCGATGGGACAGCTTCTATTAGCAGGATTTTTCTATTAACGGATATTTTGACAATAATACACGTCAAAAATGTTTTACTGAAGAAATGCGATAACTTGTTTAAAATTCGAAATTAATTGTTTTAATTTTACAATATGCAATTTGTTTCAGCCGAAAGCTGATTCATACCCCCAGCCAACCCCATTTATGCTCCTTGAAGAATGGATTGGATGGGGTATGAAAGTCAATACACGGACCATGTAATGAACATGAAATCAAGAATACTCTAGATAAATTCCCGCCCTCACCATCCTCTCACCCGATAGGCGCGTATGCCAAATCTGGCTGGGCATCATAAACATCCACATAGGGCTAGCCTTTGACCTTATCCCATCTTCCCTTAGATCGGAAGATAGCATGTTATGACTGTTTTAAAATTATGTTGGAGGGAGTAACATTTGCTGCTAAAATTTAAAATTAAAATCCAAATATTGTATTTAATTATATGCTAACTGGTTTAAAGTCATAATGTTACTGGACTGATAAATCGAGGTGATAATTTTACCGCTTGATCTATACAAACTACAAGTCGTGTGTCCCTTTAAAATTAGTGCATACAATACACGTCTACGAACGGCGAGACAATTTTTGATATTAGCCGTCCTAGGGTTCATCTATAAACGTCCATATGTAAAAAAAGCACCCAAAGACGTCAAATAAATGAGACTACTTTAAAATCAACTTTCGAGTTCACAGCAGCAGGGGCGTAGTTTGGCTGAATATGATGTGTAGGCCGAGTTCTAGTGGGGTCCGGGGGCAAGCTCACCCGTATTTTTTTTCAGCTAGACTGTCGGAGGGGCGTTTTGGCGTATATTTCGTATCGGTGAATATGTCTGTAAGACCATCAATATCCTTACTTTTTACCGTTAATTATAAATCTTATAACTAAGACGAAGCTGAAAACATTTACCCATCGGTTATTTGGGTATATTTTGTTGCGATTTTATAATTTAGCCCCTTACCCCATTAGGCCTCCGATTTTTATTGCATTTTTTGGCATTTTTATTTTCTCGATTGTGTAGGCCGCGGCCTACATGGCCTAGACTATAGGAAGCTACGCCCCTGCGCAGTAATACGTTAGTAACGTGTAGTGTATCTAAATCGATTATTTTCGTTAAAAAATCAAAACGAAAGGTATTCAAATAATTATCCATTATTTCAAATAACCAAAATATCTACTTACAGTTGATGTTAGTGGATAGTTAACAGTATCTGTAAAACGAAAGTTGAAAACTTCCATACCATCTATATTTAGAATGGCAATGTCGGTTCATGCGTAGAAACCACACGGTCGTTGTACTAGCATACCCACGTTTTTATATAGTAGTTGAAAACCGAAATAGTTATACTTTTCTTTATTTAGTATTTTGCATTAGGTTGTATATAAACGTTTTCATTTTAATGTTTAATTGAATAATATACTATTGCTTGATGTTATTTACATAAATACATGTGATATAAAATTAAAATAATAAATAACATTTACAAATGGATTGGACCACGAGTTATCACCACATCAGTTACGGTCCTTTCAACACAATTCTGAAGGGGTGACACTCTTCCATCCATCAGTCAATCCTATCAGTATCGCAGTTTCAATGAAACATTTAGTCATATCATTGATGATTTTATCCTGACACAAATGGTAACTCACACTTCTATGATGAACAACATTCTAGACCTTTTTCTTACCACAAAAGACACACTCATAAACAAATTCGACATAATCCCAGGTTTTAGTGACCGTAAACGTGTCTGTATTGAAGCAAATTTAAGGCCAAAACTGCTTAGGCCAAAATCGCAAGGTCCAAATTTATAGGAAAGCACACTGGGAACTTTTCAAAACAAACATTTAAAGAACACGTTCTTAACAAACTACCTTGGAAAGTTGTCATACCTGTTCAAAAACACTAGGATGTCTTTACCCAGAACGAAACACCTTGATGAGTGTGTACCATCCAAACTAATTAGGTAAGTATTCTCTACCCCCAATAACCTAAGACGTACCATACGAACAAGAAACAAACTCTATTGCCAGCACACAAATGACAGGCACAGAGGCAGACAGAACTCTAAACGTCTTCACTCATTGCGATATAAAATAAAGTCTGCCTACGAATCTTACTTGTAAGATATCATTGGTGTGAACCAGGAGTATGACGAACACAAGGAAATTTTCTAAAAGAAAATGTTGTTCTTTCTAATAAATGCTCGCCAAGACAATCAAGGCATCCCTCCACAATTTGAAGGTAAACTAATCATAGGCACAATTTGGAAATCAAATAGTCTTACCACACAATTTCAATCTATTTTCTCCAGTTAGTCACAGTAAACTATGCCAAGTTAGCATCCAAAACAACGTTGATAATACACGCGTCGAATTGCCAACATTACCATCCTCACTACCAAATAAAACAACAACCATGCCAGACATAAAAGTAAGTACTGCATGTATACACAAACTACTTAAGAACTTTAACCAAAATAAGGCAGCCGGGACAAATATGATTAAACATATAGTTCTCCAGGAACTACGAGCGCAAATATCCTGCAGTTAATGTTCATTTTGTCCTAAGAAATAGGCCAGGAACCACAATAATAGACTATTGCAAATGTAGCCATCTCCTTAAGGAAGTTGACAAGTCTCTTGCGGCAAACTATCGACCTATATTTATTACTCACGTGCATCCTATGCAAGGTCTTAGAGCGCAAAGTAGCTTCGAACCTAGTCACGTACGTTGTGGCAACATCCTGATGTACAACTTCCAGCATTGCTTCAGAGAACGCAGGTTCTGTGACACAACTAGTCATGCTGGTGGAATACTAAGCATTTCAATCGTATATCAGCAAACGCTAACTGTACTTTATATTTCCTACAAAGAAATGTCAAGTCAAAGCGCCTACGAAATGGGAATGTGCTTATAAAGCCCTAATCCACCTTACTCGAGTATGCCAGCTCTGTCTGGAATTCGAACTTCCAATCACATATAGACAGACTAGAACTGGTCCAAACATGAGATATAGGGTCCACAGCGTCCAAAAGAAATGGCATCGTAGGTCCGCACTGTACTACAAACAAGGAGCAATATTTTATTAATTATACAATGAAAAAGACAAATACAGCAGAAAGGGTGGTGAAGACAGTGTTACCGACTTCTTAGGTCAGTAGGCAATACGGCCTTCAGGTTAGCTGGAATCGATTTTATGTGTACACAATCCTCGCTATTATCCTGCCTTCAGCGTCCAAATAGACAAGACAGTGAAAACAAAACTACATCCCGTCAAAAGTCGAGCCTAAATGACTTTGCAGGTATTAAAGCGTCACCGAGAAGCTGGAGATGACCAGTTGCTTATCTTTAGAACAACGGAGGTCAGATGCAGGTCTATGTCAGGTTTGTCACGTAGTCTTTGACAGAAGGTTGTATGTAGTGTGGTAACTGTTCCAATGTCAGCCTATATACAAAATAATGACATAGTCTAAAGATACTGCCACTCGATAATATTTAGACACATGCACACTGGAGAGAACTAATACAAATATTCCTTTTTTACCTTTGACTATTGTACAGTGGAATGCTTGTATAGAAAAGTTTGTATTGATGCATGGCTTGAATATTAAGTTCAAACATGCTATCATCAGCATCAACCACTGGCACATTAAACCGCAGCACTAACCACAAGTGCTGTGGTTTTTATCCTTATAATATATTTTTCATACCATGATTCTAATACCTTTCGCATTGTTTCGTCATCTTTTCTTACTTTTAAATATGCTACCTTGTCTACTTTCTAATGCAGGCTCGCAGCCTGCTTGAATTTGTCCGTGAGAGTGAAAAAGTCATTTAGAGAGATAGATAGAGAGAGAGACATCAGAAATGCCAGGTGTTCACTTTAAATGTAGGCGATCATGATACGGTGCGTGATGTAATCAAAGAAGTATATGACAATAAGTATACACGTATGTCAATAATACAAATAAATAAAAATGACTGAAAAATGTCACTATGACTCACCACTTGAAATGAAAACGCTTTATTCAGTTCAATTCAATTTCATGTGTCCTCCAAAACAGCGAGTGTTCAGTACATGTAATATTGAAAGCAAAGATAAATACAAATGTTAAATTTCAACAATCCACATATAGAAAAAAAAGGAGGTTTTCGAAAGTTGAAGTTAGCTATTAAAAAAGAGAGAGATAGATACAGATTGTTTAAAGAAACACAGAAACAAAACAAATCTTCGTATTACATTTTAAACAACCTGTTTTATAAAAGTACATATAATACTATTGGTATGTGGCCCTACGTTCGGTACTGACTGTGAAAATGATACGTTCGGCTTTCAACACAGATATTCATTTCGACGCACCTGTGACCACGTGTTTATCATACAATTGGTAAGTTTACGCCTTTTCTGTCTTGATACGACATGGTCGTTTTTTACAGCCTGTGTCCAGTATGGTTTGTTGAATGTTGAATTTACGTTTAGTGAGCAACTTCTTTGTCACATAATGAAACGCTTCCAATAATTCACGGAAAATGACCTAAGATTTCAGACTACCATATGGCTAATGTGTGAAAGACCGCGTTGGCATTCTTCAACCATCTTATGCCAGGCTATATATATATAGCGGTGGATGTACTGTGTTATATCGTGTAAATGGAACGCCACGCAGATGATCGGATGATATTACATTTGATTTATTACAAACTTGATACTGGAAACATATTCAATGAATTGGGAGGGATGAAATTATATAAAATGTCTTTATTTATTTAGGTTTACTGGTGCATGTCTATTTTCGTTTACGTATTGTGTAAACAAGTTAGTTTTAGCAAAAATCGCGAATTCATCGAGCTGAAACGAAATACTGGACCGCGCTTTTACGCCTAAATCCGGAAGAGGCTAAGAAAGTATCTTGCTTTAGGATACACCGAATAAATCCAGTGGCATCAGTGATGCTCATTGATCCGTGATCTCCCTGATTGACCAGAGATCTCCCGATTTAGATTCGAAAATGTCAAAGTTGACATCATGTGACGCTATCAATTTTACTATGAATATTGTTTGATAAATGTATGATATCCGATCCGATGACCAGGATAAATGTTAAATCACTAAAAGCTATATAGTCTATACTTAAACGTATACTAACTCGTGAAATTCGACGAACATCCAAATAGTCGGCATATTAGCCAAAAATCGATGCGTAAAATGATCACATTTTCATCTAGTCTTCTACAGTTAACATAAATAAATATAGAACTTGTGATTATAGTTCAAAACAAATTATTGCCGTGAATGGGATTTGAACCAGAGCCCTTGAGCTTTTGTTTGTTCTTTTAAGACATGAGTTATAACCACTAGACCACTTATATTTCTTGGTAGTTTGTAGCATTTCTAGCACTTAATATTCAGTAGGAAATAATTAGCGCAGACTAACACACAAACTTACCAACCGCTTAATAAAGACACGAGATAAAGCTGTTTTTGAGACGGATTCCTAGTTTCAATTTGATATTAAAACGTATTACGCTACGCAGGGTTAATTTACATGTGCGGCATGATGGACTATATACTAACACGACTGGCGGTATATTCAAATATGTTATTTTATATCAACTGTTGAATGTTGTTTAACGGCTCATCAACACAGTATATGTTATTTAGAGCCGCCCCAAAGAGAGTGGACGGATACCTATGAATCCGGGAACCGTGCCCTACTCTTATTATCGAATATATTCCTATGGTTCTTTAACGTGCTCGGAGGATAGACCGATACACAGGGCCGCCCGGTTTACGTCCCAATCCGACGGACGAGGCTAAGGAAAAATGTCTTGCCCTAGAACACGCCGAGGAACATTTTATATCTGATTAAATGGTACTAAATGTAACATGATCTAAATAAGTACCGGTAGTTCAGTATTTAAAAAAAACTACTGAAAATAAGAAGCTTATGTGTTCGAGTTCCGAGAGAGGTGAACGTTTTTATTGTAATTTGTTTTCCTGTACACTATGATGCTACCTATGTACAGGTATGCTGTGTACTACTTTTTTTTTCTTTTTTTTTGTACTACTTGATGTATATAACGTAAATGATGTCCTGCGTTAAATTCAATCGCTTTAATACCCGTTTTCGCCCTGAGCTGGTGTACATGACATTACAAAAGAGACACACTTCTAAAAAGAGGAATGCAATTCAAATACAGAGTTTGTAGCTTTAATTAAGGTAACGTGAATAACAGCGAAAAAAACGATACCTTTTACGATTTATTTTTAATTCATTCACAATTTAAATGTCAACATGTTAATACGGATACGGAATCACCGAAGGCAAACTACACACCCCGTTAGTACACGACATGACTTAGTCTACAATCAATGAGTACACTCCACATAGGCTAATACAAACTGTGCAGTCTTCTTTATGATCCCCCACTGCATCTACGGTCGTAACACAACGTGGTGAAACGATTTATTTTGCAATGTATTTCCAAAAGTTACGATGTTGATGAGATAAAAATATAGAATAAATACATGGACCTTACATAACTTAACCCTGTGATGTGGAGTGCTGTACATGTTCATTACTTTAGTATTATCATAATATTAGATAATTAAACGAAAGCAACACATTTGAACTTTTATAATAGATAGTAGAACAAGTAGCACACAAGAAAACAAGTAACTGCGGAATGGACATTTAGGTAAAATTATGGTAAAAAACTATTACGTATTTCTAAACATAAATACTTTAAGCTTCAAACTACTCGGAGTTTCAAATAACTTGGCACGTTGACTCATCTCATTAAGATGATGTGCAGAACCTTAACCCATGTCAGTATGTTCAATGTCAAGGTCACTCTGAACGTCTTTTTCTTCTTATATGCCTAGAGTAAGGCCCATTTCGAGTCCCCTCAACAACTCTTGCATATATAGATGGATTTCGAAATATCGTGGCATTTTTATTCATCATATCAAGAAAATATGCAAAACCCAACACCCCTGTCAGTATCTTCAAGGTTAATTGTACTCTGAAGGTCATTCATATCCTGTATGACTACAGTAAGTCCCATTCCGTATCCGCGTTATAACTCTTGCATGCATAAATATATTTCAAAATAACCTGGAATATTTACTCATCTCACTGAACTGATGTGTAGAACCCAACACCCATGTTGGTATCTTCAAAGTCAATGTCACACTGAATCATTCATATCTCATATGTATATAAAGAGGCAATTTTTGTTTCTGTGTCGGAAGTCTTACATTCATTGAGGATTTTAAAATAAATTGCCATAAATAAAATCAGTTGGCATACACGTTGTGCTGTCCGGACGTACGTCGTCCGACTGTCCGTTCCATATCGTGCTTTCTCAAAAACTCTTACATACATGAAAGCATTTCAGAATAATGTTTAACATATTTACTCATCTGATCAAGACGATGTGCAGAACCCAACACCCATGCCGTATACAACTACTCAACGGTTTTCGGTTTGAAAGTTTCAATCAGTTTTCGACGGTAACAATGTGACATTCAAATTCCAATCAGAGACATTGAAATCCGTCTGCTCTTTATTTATCAACATTTTACATCCCTATTCTGACAAAACTGTCCCTGACTTGCTAAAAGTAAGGCTCGCTTTGTCTCGGCTACATAAATCTTACATGCAGCAAGGACATTTTTAAATTAAGACAATGTGGAACCCAACATGCATGTCTGAATCTGCCAAGTCAGTGCTATACTTAAAGACATATACAACGTCAGGCAGGGATATGGAGTTCTCTCAGAGTGAACCCCTTGTTCATATTTAAGACAATCATAACACTCTTATGTGCATAAACAAATAATAAAGAGGTACGTTATCGCTCTACTTGTTTCAAGTAAACTGGCGTAAAAAAAAACACATTTGGTGGAAATCGAGAGAAATACCTTCCATGCATTGAGAATACAAAAGAGGAGGAGTGGGGGCTGATGTGGTGTCAAAATATGGTTAATTTTCAAAATTGTCCAAGCTTTTATTGAAATTAACATTACAAACTAGTTTGGTAAAGCTCGGCTAAGAAAAATACCTACATTGTTAATAAAAAAAATACAGCACTTTTGATTCAATCAAGAGCCACACTGTTTCCATTGTTTCTGCTCAAACAACACTCTAAGGAAGAATAAATAAAACGAAAATATGATACAGATCAAATGCTATATGAAGGAGCTAGAGTGTTAAAACAAGGCAAAGTATAACATTTTTAAATGAAGCAAGGGCAAAAACTCTGTTGATGCTAGTCCAACATGGCTGGCCAGTCCTTGAATATGTCTCCGCTTTCTATGACCGAGGTTACATCATAAAACATGAGGTAGGGCGAATGCGGTGTGAGCTGGTTTTTCAACTTGTTCAAACCTTCACTGATATAAACACTTTGACCAAGTTTAACAAAAATCAGATGAAAAATGAAATTTCTAGATTTAACAAAGGAAAATAAAGCATTACTATATAAATCAAGAGCTATAACTATGGGGTTACCCTTCAGATCTAACTGAATTTGAAATGTGTGAGAGATAATGGGCTTACAAGGAAATTAAATTTGCATACTAATGTGTTATTCTATGTTATGCTAATTTAAGCATATTAGGCCCGATTTTATTCAAATTTTAGACCTGCCCAACGCGGTGCTAGCATAATTTTCTGATTTAAATGACATTTCTAGCATGTATTAGAACAACTGTATATTGTCCTAGGAAAAGTTTAATGTATCTCCTTAACAAGGAAAAAGTTGACTGACGATAGACGGAAAGACGGACAGACGGACCACGGACAACGCGCCATCGCATAAGCTCATCTTGCCAACGTTCATCTAACAATTAACGCATTCAGACTTCCCAAACTAAAATGATCCTTATACTCCAGTCCATGTTAACCACTCCTATTCCATCGTCGCCCACAATGTCATCACCGAAAACACAATCACATGTTTAATTCCACCGATATAAGAACATATCGGTACACCTAATGTAATTAATAATCTGAAAATATCTTATTATCAGTCCAAAGTTGTGTGCAGTTTATTGTTTGTACACTCGTATCGATTAAATCATCACTTCATATTTTTGTTTTTGTTTTGTGGACCGTTTTATAGGCACTTTTTCGGATGTAAGTCCGTATGTATGTATACCCAAAGGTTGCCTGAAACAGAAAATAAACGGAATCGTATCAAGACCAATGTTTCCATAGTAAATATGTTTTATTACAATTTTATAAAGAAATCAAAATGGTACTCTTATTGTTTACTTTCTTTTGGTAGAAATGACAATACATGCATGTTTATAATATACTTTTATAACGATTATTCATATTTTAATAAACACCTATTTTTATAATGTTTGGACATTTTGGACATTATACGCACCATAATTTGTCACAGGATGACCTTAGTGGTATGGCTAACTCAGGAAAGAATCAATGACGGTGAATGCATTTACATAAATTTAATGCAACTTTTAAAATATGTTTAATATATATACAATTATCTAAAAAAAACAAGCGAATACACAAATGAACTATGAAAAGAATGTTCTCCTGAACGTTTAAGACGTTCTTAGTATTGTTATAAATACTGAATGTCTAAGACACTAAAGTGTTGTTAAAGCTATAACAATGTTGATCTAGCGCGATAACTGTGATGCGCGAGAGCTCATGAAGATGATGATGCGCGAATTCAATGGATGATTGTCATCAAATGCCTTCTGTAAGGGTTGATGACGCGATGCAATGATAGTTAATCTCCACTGAGATTATGAATGATATTCCTCCAGTGAGGACTGGTAACGGGCCCACCTTGTGTCCCGGGGGTTGTCGTTAGTAAAACCTGGCTGCGCAGGTACGGGGACCGTCTCCACCGCTTGTAACGTTATTCGTGGAAGCTTAGCTCCACTCCTGGATATCCAAACCTAGATGGCTTACTCCAACCCTGGATGGCTTATATCCTGGATGGCTTATATCCTTATATCCTGGATGGCTTATATCCTGGATGGCTTATATCCTGGATGGCTTACTCCAACCCTGGATGGCTTATATCCTGGATGGCTTATATCCTTATATCCTGGATGGCTTATATCCTGGATGGCTTATATCCTGGATGGCTTATATCCTTATATCCTGGATGGCTTATATCCTGGATGGCTTAGGCTGTAATTATACATACGTTTTAGATGTCGGTTGACAAACATAACAATCTTGTATAATTATCATTACCCAAACAAATCATTATTCAATCAATATATGTAAGCTGTACTAATGATTAGTAGCAATGTATACATATTCTACAACGTCATATGTACGCTATGTACGTCGCTGTTAATCAATGCCCCTAATACATGTAATATAAACATGATCAAATTACTCATATATTACACTCACTGAGTTATGCATGCACGCATTTATTCTTGTCACTCATCTCATTGTTAACTAATGTTGACAATCGTGTATTACAATCACCGAGTTATACGCCAACGTTAACTAATGCACCTAATATCCACTGTTATCAAATTAATATTGTTTTTACAATTAATGATCAATTACAATAATTACATCTAATAAAGTAACTTCAAAATCATATGCTAGTCTAAAGTTATGTTTGAGAAACATCAATGCTAACCGGATGTCGTAACCGCCAAACAAGATGGCGCCGCCCACTGAATACAAATATACGATAAAAGTTTAATAAAACTACTAACCACATGTTGCCTGTGAAATTTGCCGTCCAATCTCTGTTACAACAAAGTACTTTCGATGATCCCGGCGACAGCTAGAAGACAATGGGTTTTATAGCAAACATTACGCCCAAATCATTATTTCCCCCGTTCAGTCCGTGACAAACGTGGCTAAATCTACAGTATTGAATCTACACGCGAGGCCCTTATACAATTTTGCCGTTTAAGGAAAATATACCTATACGTTTACATGCATTAGCACAAAACTAAACTTATGACACGGCCTCTCTGGCGGCCACTTAAAATGTGCACGCTTTTACGTGTTACATGAATAGATCATGAATATTGTGAAATTGTTTCAACTCGAACAATAGATTTTGGGTGTAACCGATACAAGAGCTATATACGACCAGTACGCTCTACCCGTGACATTTTGTGACAACATCTCCCCACTTAAAGAAAGTGCTACACTTTTAAAATTCAACAAAATGATAATATTTACACGTTAAGAAACTATTAATTCTTCTGAGCAAACGAGCGACAAAACGTACAAGCTGATCGCTCAATCGCTTGAGTATGTTAACTATTACCACTGCAGTTATAACCTAACTATAACATGTAATTACAATTTCAACACTATTCTACAATTGTACACTACCCTGTCGTAACATATACTACTATTGTACAATACACTGCAATACACTATTGTATTAAACCGGTCATTATGTGCGGCGACTTAAATAGTCTGCCCCAATATTGTCCTTTCCACGGTCTATTACACCGACTTTACCGTTACTAATAACACTACTTCCTGTCACTACAAGAACTCCAACCTTACACATTGCATCCATCGCATTACCAGTATACTGTTTGCGAAATGGAGTAGGGTCTCTCGATTCCCTAATCGGATTTGCTAACGTGTGCTTAAAGCTACACTGCACTACATCTGTTGGTCTCGACTTATCGGACCGAACAGTACTACACTCAGAGTCTAAACGACTTACCTCTCGTTTCTCTGCTACACTAAGCATGCCCGATATGTCTACATCGGCTGCTCTCTCCCTACCTACACTAGTGGGAAAATACATGGGACTAGTGTCCTCACTACTGTCTTCCTCACTAGCCTCAATAACTGCAACATTAACTACGGTTAACACCCCTTGTTGCACATTATCGGTTCTACTTATATACTCTTTCAGCATATTCGCATGAAAGGTCTTTAACTTTCCGTTTATCTCGATACGGTAATCCATAGTGTTCACTATCCCTCTAACGTAAAACGGACCTTTCCATTGTAATAACAACTTGTTATTGTCGGTCGGGAGTAACAGTAACACCTGGTCATCTATCTTAAACTTCCTAGCTCTAGCTTTTTGGTCATAGTACCGTTTATACTTGGTACTTGCCTTAACTAACTGACTTTGAGCTATCTTACAAGTCTCCTCTAGTTTCTCCTTCAGATCTAAAACATACTGATATGTAGTCTTAACCTCATCACTATCTACTTCACCTGCCCACATCTCTCTAAGAATCCTCATGGGACCTCTAACTGACCTACCGTACAATAACTCAAACGGTGAAAATCCTAAACTCTCTTGTGGAACCTCTCTAAATGCAAACAATAAAGCATTGAGATACTTGTCCCAATCTTTGGGTCTCTCGGTACACATACGCCGTAACATTTGCTTTAACGTCCCGTTAAATCGTTCGACTAACCCGTTACACATAGGGTGATATGGTGTTGTCATGATTTGACGCAAAGACAATAACCTGCTTACTTCAGCCATAAGTTCTGACGTAAACTGTGACCCACAATCAGTCAGCATTTCCTCTGGTACACCTAGCCTACTGAACATATCAACTAATGCCTCAGCTACTCTCTCAGTTTCAAATGAGGGCAATGCTACTGCCTCCGGATACCTAGTTGCATAGTCTACCATGGTTAAAATGTACCTATTTTTCCTATCCGACACTGGAAAAATTGGTCCAACTATGTCTACGGCTACCCGCTTAAATGGTGTATCTATCAGTGGCATCTGACCTAAATGTACTTTGGTCACTCGACCTTTTGGTACTGTCCTTTGGCATACATCGCAGGACCTACAATACCTAGTTACATCTCCACTAACGCCTGGCCAATAAAATTCTGCCAATACTCTATCTGACGTTTTCTTTACGCCTAAATGACCTCCCATAATCGACTCATGAGCTACCTTAAGCACTGTCGTTCTATACTGGGTAGGTACCACTAATTGGTGAAACTGTCTACTACCGCTATCTTCAAATTCTCTGTACAATAACCTATTCTTATGTACAAACTTACAACTACCGGACCCTTTACACTTCTTTACTACACCATCCTTGGCCTTCACCTTACAAGGACCTAATGACTCGTCTTGAGTTTGTGCTTCTATAAACTCCGCTTTAGATATGTCACCTACGGCTGCAGGAACCTTTAATTTTCTATAAGCCTGAGCTTGCTTCTGAACCTGCGCTCTAGTCTCTACGGCATTACTTATGCTACTTCTAAAATCGGACATTACCGGAAGTGCTGAACCATCTATGTTCCCTATCGTTAAATCATACATCGGGTCATCCATACATAGTGCCTCTGTAGTCCCTTTAAAGAAAGGTGTATCTACATCTATTCTCGCTATTGGCACGTGCTCTACCGACTTATTTAGCAACATACACGGTGACTGTTTACCTACCAACTGGTCATCCGTAACTAAACTACGCCTAACTACCACACCTGTACAACCTGTATCCCTCATTACAATTACGTCCGTGCCATTCACTCTACCATCTGCCGTTGGAAGATTTGCATACGGAAAGAGACATGTTCCGATCTTCGTCATTACACCATCCGCTTTTACACAACAGCTACTACTCTCGGTTTTAATAACCGGACTATTACTACCTCTGCCTCTACCTCTACCTCGGTTTTGACCACCTCTACCTCTACCGAAATTCCATGGGTTGTTAAAACCTTGGTTCTGACTCCCTACATTGTTGTCCACTCTACTATTTTCACTAAAATTGTCTACGACAGCGGACACTTTCACCGCTTTCCTACACTCATGTGAAGCATGATTCCCATTACAGTGACGACAACGAATAAAAGGTCTACCTATGTTACCACTATTGCTACCTCCTCTAGCACCCATCGAACTACCTCCACCTCTATAGTTTCCACTCTGGCCTTTCTGTTTATGATCGTCCCCTTGCCTATCTCTAAAAGTTCTGTCTTTCGACACTACATTATAAGCTCCACCTCTAGCCTCGGCAAACTGATCTGCTTGAGTTGCCATTTCATTTACACTAGTTAGTTTTCTTTCTTTAAGAAACAAGAACAGATCTCTACTACAAACATTGAATAGCTGGTCCCGCAACAAGAAATCTATGAGGCCCTGATAAGTCTGCGCTATCTTCCCTAACTCTAACCACCTATCTAAGTAATTTCTAGACCTACTAATAAACTGAATAAATGACTCGCCTTTCTCAGGCAGACAAGCTCTAAACCGCTTTCTAAAACCTTCTTCAGTTAGCTCAAATCTCTTTAAAAGAGCATCCTTTAACTTGTCATAGTCAAGAGCATCTACACTAGGTAATCTAGAAAATACATCTAAGGCCTTACCTCTCAATAACGCACTTAAATGAACTGCCCACTTATCTTTGGTCCATTCCTGTAACTCAGCATAACGCTCGAACCGTAACAAGTAACTGTCCATGTTATCTTTGTCAGCATCAAAGTATGGTAACTTCGAACCTTTTAACTTCCCAGAATAACTATCTTTCCCTTCAGTTTTACTTTCCTTACTATGTGTCTTAGCTGCTTCCAACTCTAAAGCTAACTTATGATCAAACTCTTTTTGCTCCCTTTCCATTATCATCTTAGCCTTAGCTAGTCTACCATCTGTTTCGAACCTCTCATGTTCTAACTCTTGCTTCTCCTTTACTATTCTACTTTCTAATTCTACCTTCTCTTTATCATCATCTCGCTTCTCTTTAGCTAACCTACTTTCGAATTCTAAATTCTCTTTATCAGCATCCAACTTCTCTTTAGCTAATCTACTTTCTAATTCTAGCTTCTCTGTGGCTAGTCTACTTTCTTCATCTCGCTTCTCTTTAGCTAACCTACCTTCTAATTCTAACCTCTCTTTATCAGCATCTAGCTTCTCTTTAGCTAATCTACTTTCGAATTCTAGCTTCTCTGTAGCTAATCTACTTTCGAATTCTAGCCTATCTTTCTCTAATTCTCTTTCCTTAAGTCTAAATTCCCTTTCCCTAGCCTGTTCGTCTTTAACAAAGGTTCTAAGCTCCTCTCCAGCATACCCTAACTCCTTACCCATTTCCGTAAGATCCTTTATGGACGTCATGGTTATAGACATTGTGAACTACACACTACAATAATTACAATACACACGTCACTAATAATTCTACTCGACTAACTACTAATGGTAAGTCACTGTGTCCTCAGTAAATACCTGGGCATCATCATCGGACAAGTTACATACACATTAGTACTAGCGCTAACTACTAACGATTATGTGTAGATAGTATCTAGCTTCCACAAAACATATGCACTACATAAAATATCTTAATTTGATATTGGACATAAACCTTAAACAATCATCGAAATGTGTATAACATGTACATGTATATTTACTTCTCCCATCAATATAAGTATACTCGAGTGTCACAACATGAGTAGAACGTCTTGTTCGCCAACCTAATTGGATACTATATGTATATCAAGGGAGGTAAAAACAAACACCCAAATTATTGAGCAAAAGTGCCTCAGGCCCACTCGTGTAGACCACTGCGACCTCGCGCCAAGGAAAGAACGGACAAAACAACAGTCTGGACTCACCCTACCCTTGTCGTGTCTTGACTTGTCTTCCAAGCTGTGGCCGTGATCGTCGACAGTCGCCTTGATGGATCAGAGGGTGGTACACACTTCTAAAATAATAAGTAGAGATTTAGTATATCATAATAAAGATCACTTATTGATTCTTTCCCTCCGTAGTCGCCCAAAATCCCACTACTCTGAAAACCAGTTGTCACAGGATGACCTTAGTGGTATGGCTAACTCAGGAAAGAATCAATGACGGTGAATGCATTTACATAAATTTAATGCAACTTTTAAAATATGTTTAATATATATACAATTATCTAAAAAAAACAAGCGAATACACAAATGAACTATGAAAAGAATGTTCTCCTGAACGTTTAAGACGTTCTTAGTATTGTTATAAATACTGAATGTCTAAGACACTAAAGTGTTGTTAAAGCTATAACAATGTTGATCTAGCGCGATAACTGTGATGCGCGAGAGCTCATGAAGATGATGATGCGCGAATTCAATGGATGATTGTCATCAAATGCCTTCTGTAAGGGTTGATGACGCGATGCAATGGTAGTTAATCTCCACTGAGATTATGAATGATATTCCTCCAGTGAGGACTGGTAACGGGCCCACCTTGTGTCCCGGGGGTTGTCGTTAGTAAAACCTGGCTGCGCAGGTACGGGGACCGTCTCCACCGCTTGTAACGTTATTCGTGGAAGCTTAGCTCCACTCCTGGATATCCAAACCTAGATGGCTTACTCCAACCCTGGATGGCTTATATCCTGGATGGCTTATATCCTTATATCCTGGATGGCTTATATCCTGGATGGCTTATATCCTGGATGGCTTACTCCAACCCTGGATGGCTTATATCCTGGATGGCTTATATCCTTATATCCTGGATGGCTTATATCCTGGATGGCTTATATCCTGGATGGCTTATATCCTTATATCCTGGATGGCTTATATCCTGGATGGCTTAGGCTGTAATTATACATACGTTTTAGATGTCGGTTGACAAACATAACAATCTTGTATAATTATCATTACCCAAACAAATCATTATTCAATCAATATATGTAAGCTGTACTAATGATTAGTAGCAATGTATACATATTCTACAACGTCATATGTACGCTATGTACGTCGCTGTTAATCAATGCCCCTAATACATGTAATATAAACATGATCAAATTACTCATATATTACACTCACTGAGTTATGCATGCACGCATTTATTCTTGTCACTCATCTCATTGTTAACTAATGTTGACAATCGTGTATTACAATCACCGAGTTATACGCCAACGTTAACTAATGCACCTAATATCCACTGTTATCAAATTAATATTGTTTTTACAATTAATGATCAATTACAATAATTACATCTAATAAAGTAACTTCAAAATCATATGCTAGTCTAAAGTTATGTTTGAGAAACATCAATGCTAACCGGATGTCGTAACCGCCAAACAAGATGGCGCCGCCCACTGAATACAAATATACGATAAAAGTTTAATAAAACTACTAACCACATGTTGCCTGTGAAATTTGCCGTCCAATCTCTGTTACAACAAAGTACTTTCGATGATCCCGGCGACAGCTAGAAGACAATGGGTTTTATAGCAAACATTACGCCCAAATCATTATTTCCCCCGTTCAGTCCGTGACAAACGTGGCTAAATCTACAGTATTGAATCTACACGCGAGGCCCTTATACAATTTTGCCGTTTAAGGAAAATATACCTATACGTTTACATGCATTAGCACAAAACTAAACTTATGACACGGCCTCTCTGGCGGCCACTTAAAATGTGCACGCTTTTACGTGTTACATGAATAGATCATGAATATTGTGAAATTGTTTCAACTCGAACAATAGATTTTGGGTGTAACCGATACAAGAGCTATATACGACCAGTACGCTCTACCCGTGACATTTTGTGACATAATTCAACTTCAGACTTGCCATTGGCTCCGTAAGAGTAATCGCCTCGTATACGATTGTTCCAGCGGACCTTGATATTAAGCAGAAAAAACAGAGTAAGTTAACGACATACAAGTATTTGTCTTAGTCGCAACATTATTTATGAATATATTTTCGCCAAGTATCTAACAAAATGTTTATTTATACCTTTTTTAATTGCAACCATGTACACTTTGATCAAGGTAGGAATTAATAAGAAGTCTTAAAGTGTTTATTATTTCAAAATGTTATCAAATATTCACTTAGCTGTGCACATGTAGTTGTTTTGAAATGACACCGTAGTTAACACAATTATGTATCCTATTAATAATACCTAATTACAGGTAATACAGGTAGGAAGTAATTGTTTATTAGTTTAATGAACGTTTTGCTACAGTTATTTACCTGGACCTTTTGTGGATCTGACGACAGTACTTTGATAACCACACCCTTTTCCTGTGCATTTACCTTTTTATCTCCCTGGACAAAGTCCGCACCTAAATGGAATACATAGAGGCATATGGAGTAAGAAAATGTATTTGACAAGTATATATTACAACAGATGCATGTTTTTGAAACATATGGTCAACGTTTTTTATTTACGGGGCGCAACAACGTAAACGGTTATAATTATGGTACCAACACGAATGATCAGTCCATTCTCAGTTTTAAATATGCTATTCCAATGACCCTTTCTCTATATCATAAAGATTTGCGTTGGGTTTGCTGTTTCTTTAATTAAATTGGTATTACCTGGTTTTACAACACATCCAACCATAAGCTTATCGCCAGGTCCAACAGTTCTCGGTTCGTTTACCACAAGTATATCGTAATCTCCTCCAATTCCATAGCGATATGCATTTATATGCTTATTCGTATCCCATTCTACCCATACATGTCGACCTAAAATGGTTTAAACGTATTTTAATGCACATCCATCATTTCAACAAAATACATTTACTGTAAATAGCAGATGATACGTACTTATTGATTCTAGTTAAAACTATACAATAAAACTGTTAATAGAGTCCAACAATAATATACAAAATATATATACAATTATGTGTACATTTGCTCTCCCAAATTCTAGCTATAAATTATATTAAGTCGAACAGAAAATGTAGCATTCACAGTCCACATTCAACACAAAACAAAATTTCACAACAAATAAAAATTACAAGTAAAATGATAAAAACAATGCAAGTGGCACCACAAATGTAAGAGTTGACCATTACGTGTCAACGCCTTATGTCCATTACATGTCCCCGCCTTAATTCCATTACGTGGTCCCGCCTTAATTCCATTTACGTGGTCTCGCCTTAATTCCATTACGTGGTCCCTCCTTAATTCCATTAAGCGATCGGAAAACTTATATTAGCAGCATTTTATAACGCATATTTCGACAATAAAACACGTTTAAAAAATATTTTTTAGGGTATGGAATTTAATACTCGGACCACGTAATGCAGAGGTACCGCCTTGGAACGGTCATGGGCAAAAACGCCCTTGCAGTTTAAGCCATTTTCGAGGTTGCATTAAACTTCAATCTTACCTTACACTATTCCCAGTAAAATGGGACAGGCTATATCTTCTTAAAAATAAGTATAAAAATCGAACAGGAAATGCCGCTTTCACAGAACATAGTAAACCTAACAACACGCAAAAAGACAAACTTGCAAGGCAATGTTAATAAAGAATAAAGGCATATGACGTCACAAACACCTTTTATTGAGGGAAAATATTTTATTTACATTCTTTTCTACATAACCTAGCATCATAGACTTGATACTCAAGTACATAGGTATATGCATATAGTTTTATGTTGATTATACATATAGAATCATTTGTTAATTCATTTTGTCTTCTTCAGTTTGTATACAGGTAAATACAATACATGTACTTCTTGGTTGTATCAACATTACCCACAAGTACATGGTCAATAATGAACACATACTGTGATGAGTACACTAGCATGCTCCAATGTCACTTGAATTTGAGGGTTTAAACGTTACCATCCATTTCAGGATTTAAGTAGATGTCAGCATAGGGCCCACATTCTGTCAGGTGTCATAGTGGCGAACTATTAATTGGACAACCACTAAACATGCAGTGCTTTGCAAAAGGATGATCATGAATAGGGGACATTACGTGGTCCCGCCCTCATTCCATTAAGCGATGGAAAAGCTTATATTAGCACGATTTTATAACGGATATTTCGACAATAAAACACGTTTTAAAAAAAAATACTGAAAAAATGCGATAACCTGTTTAAAATTACCTATTAAATGTTTAAATATTAAAATATGCAAACCTTTTAGGCCGAAATTAAGGTTTTATTGCATACCCCAAGCCAACCCCGTTTTCCCTTCTTGGAGAAGGGGTTTGAAGGGGTATGAAAGTTAATACTCGAACCACGTAATGTTTCTCGTAATGTGTATTGCGTTAGTGTATAACGAAATATAAAAAGATCGCACAGGGAAAGTAGCATTCAAGGAGGACAGTCACCCACAAAACGCAGAAACAAACACGCAAACAAGAAGGCAAAGGTAATAATAAATGCAAACGACATCACAAACACAAAAGGGTTGACAATAGGGCTACCGCCTTGGAACGGTCAGTGGCAAAGTAAGCCACTGGGGGTTTAAACCGGTTCTATGGTGCACCAACCTCACACTTACCCTACTGTCATCCCATTAAAACAGGACAGTGTAAATAAAGAAGTCCCCGCCATGATCTTATCTCTAACCACGAAGGCAGCATCAATAGGCAATATAAGTAAAACACAAATATGCTCGTGTAAAAATAATACAAAAAACGATAGCCTAGAAAGCCACAATGAAGGTACTCGATGACTTTGCAGAAGCCAGAGCAACACGAGAATAAACCATTAAGGGCACGACAAGAAAGATCATAGACAAACATCAAACGCCACCGTCCCAATGGGTTTTAGGTAGGCGTCATTATAGGGTCCACAGATTGTCCGGTCATCGTACAATTAAAGAGGAAAGCCTAGTGGCGAACTGTAAACAAGTTTAACAAAGATAGTATGAAAGTGATCATGACCAAGAATCTTAAGAAGTTTATAAATCACATCACCATAGAAGTCAGGTTGTGATAGTCCTTGTCGCAGAAGAGTCCTTAAATTACTTTTATATTTGGAAAGAAGATATAAAGTCAACTACGTAGGACGCCTATAACACATTTATTTATAAGAAACTGCTTGTTAATACACAGCAGGTATGTATTAGAACGTCAAGGCAAGCATTATATGCATTTTATAAAATTACCATAAAACATTAATATTACATATTAATACGCTGAATGATCAAACGTCGGCTTGTCATACAAGACTGTTTGTATATTGTCCGGCTTCATCCTTTTCGAAACATAGATTACTGTGTTATCTCATGCAAATCAGGCTTACCGCGAATACGTTTGTATTACAGAATATATTAAGGGGATGGAGTGTTTCAGAAAGTTTGATCTTAAGTTGTTTTATTGATATATATTTAGATATAATTTCAGTTGTGTCATCTCAATATAGAAACAAGATATAGCATCAAGATTGACAAATGCACTTAACATTACCTGAATGACCAATCACTGTCCCTGGCCCACGGCTGTCCTGTTCCTTCCATTCCCAGTCTGGCCCCCTTCTTACTCTCGATCCGATAGGTGGTAGATTGTCATCGTCACTTTCCTTATAATAATTATCGTTGTCATCGTTTTTAGACATTCTCCTTAAAAGACTCTTCTGAGCATCAGCCATAATGTCCCGTAGTTGTTCCTGTTATCAAAAAATCATACAAAACGTGTAAGAGTTTCTTCAGTTCAGTACAATTATGGACACATCCTGATGTGTTTCTTATTATATTATTTTTATATATTTTACAATAACATATACGAATATTCGACGTTTTCTTATTTTTTCTTGATGTAGACTTGATTGGCAGAGATTTCCTTTTGATGGTATGTACTTTTATTTACATTGTCTTGTCAATTTGAGCGCTGAAGACAGTAAAATAGCGAGGCTGTGCACACTTAAAATCGATTTAAACTAACCAGTAGGCATATTGCCCTCTGACCCTGTGTTCACCACTCATTGTGTTGTGTATTGTCCTTTTCATTGTACAGTTAATCTGCCCTTTGTTTGTGGTACAGTGCGGATCTACGTCACATTTACGTTTGGGTGCTGTGATTTCTATAGGACAATTTTTTCTCATTTTCGATTTTGTTTTTTTAATCAACGTAAGGTTTTATTGAGATAGAGTATATATTCCATGTTTGATTATAAGAAACGAAACTTACTCGATCACTTTCAGATAAATCTTGTTGTTGGTCAATCATGAACTCAGACGAGCCTAACATGGACTGTAAAATGCCAAGAGATCCATGTGTCGCTTTCTCCTGAAAATAAAGAATGATAAAACGATTACTTAAACAAGAATATTGGTTAAATCTTTGGGAAAATGTCATTTCGAGACTCTACATTTAGAGGGTAAGAAAACATAGGAATCCGAGAACATGTCCTAAACTTACTGTAGAATATATTCCTATGTTTTTTAACGTAGTTCAATGACACACTTGAGTACATGGAACCGCACAGTGTACTTCCCCATCCGAAGAACAAGGTAATTTATCCAATAACGTTATTTCAATGTGGATGTATCAAACTTGATGTATTATGAATATAGTTTAACTCACGAGCAACAAAGGCAAAACTTCTCAGAATCAAATTGAGGAATATTGTCATATATCACTTTCTTAGCAATGCCATGTGGTGTTGTTCAAAAATGCGCTTCAGTCTGCGTGTATCCGTCATTGTTTTACTTCAAAAGAATAAACTGAAATATTATACAGTAAAAAGATGGTCATCTTTGCCTCTTTGGAAATCTGGTCATCCGTTGTGTATGATTTCAGCTTATTGAATTTTAGTTATTGTAAAGTGATTGCCTAAAAAGTCTGTATATAACTGCCACGTATAAGAATTTTGAGAATGTGTCGGGTATATACATGTAGTTATGTCATAATGCTGTAACTGTGTCAACTGTTGACTTTTAAACTCGATATGGCAGCGGATTGTAGCTTTTTCATAATGATATCAAGCGTGTGTGATCAGATTCTACAGGCATGTGTCTGGTATACATACAAGTATACGTGAGAAAACCTCTCTTTTTCACTATGTGCTTACTTAGTTTGATCTGACGTTGAAACATAATATGGCCTCATACATATATATGTATGCAACTAGTTTACCGTATGAAATCCCTAGAACATGCATTGTTGAAAAATCAAGCTAACTTGATTGTTGGGTCAAAGAAAATTAATACAGTCGTATCTGGTGCTTGACCTCGTTCATTATATCATTACGTATTCTGTCCCGTAAGCTTTCAAAAAGGGGTTTCTGACAAGTTTGACACATGCTTCTGCAGACACGTTATCATATACAGAACGCTTTCTAACTCAGTATGATTGTTTGGTGCTGACATGTTTACCTGCTTGCTGGCAAATTAGTTTTTCAAGTCCCCGCATTGTGTTGGCGGTCAACTAACATCGTCTTTTAATGCCTTTGGTTTAATGACATGATTTAAGGTTTAGGGTAGTAAATTGAGCATTGGTGTTCAACCTTTTGACACGTAAGCCTAACGAATACATCAACGATGGATTTACATTTGGCTCTGCATCTGCTTTTAGGTGAAACTTGCATAAACCCAAACTCTGCTCAGAGTTGTCGTTACTTGAATTAACTCACATTACACCTATGTCTGCGTTACGAGAATCAAAATAAAACATCACTTGGTGGCATTATTTTGGCTCTGTTTCAGCGTTATATGAAAGTGGTTTTAATTTAAAAAAAAGAAATATACATCGATTATTAGTGAATAAATAATACTTTTGTTCGGACTTATATTACGGTAGAAAACATTTACTGAGACATATGACCACACCTTCAAATCATTCAACATGACACAATCATCGCGATTCCAATAACAAATAATTACAAAATTCGAACAGGAAATGCAGCTTTCACAGAACACATTAAACCCAAAAACTCGCAAAACGACAAACATGAATGGCAATTTTAATAAGGAATAAAGGCATATGACGTCACAAACACAAAAATGGTAGACAATAGGGCTACTTCCTTGGGACGGTCAGTGGCAAAAAAGGCCACTGGGGTTTAAAACAGGTTTTAGGGTGAACCAAACCTCACACTTACCCTACTGTCATCCCAATAAAACGGGACAGTGTAAATAAGAAATCCCCGCCATGAACTAGTCGCTAACCAACAAGGCAGCATTAATAAGCAACATAAGTAAAACACAAAGATACTCGTGTATATATAAACACAAAAAACAATAGCCTAGAAGGTTACAGTATAGTGTTTGTGCTTATCCTAAATATCATAGTTCTAAACAGCCTACTAAAACTAATGTACTAGCCAAAGTTTATCCAAAACGAAAATAAGCTGCGGTTCATTCGTGATCACGACCTCGTATCAAGCCGTGGTGTCAGGTCGCGGTGTTGACGTTCTGTTAGTCAATATTTTACCATGGTCATGTGATATATAAGTAGTTGACCGCAGACTACTTTCTGACATTGACAGCGGTAAGGGTGAGAGCAAAGCACGACAATTCTGGCATAAACCAGCAAGGACAAATTCAAGTACATCCTTAAATTCAGACATGATGTGTTTTGTTGCATGTCTGAGACGCGTTGATTTTATTGTCTATACGTGTAGAGTTATCAACTGCATAATTCAACATGAAAAAAGTGGGGCAGATTGGTGAACAAATTGTGCATTATTTGACAGAAGCGCCAAACTTTGCATATAGCTAGACAATACCATACTGAAAAAATCTGGTTAAGGACCCACGCCTGTTTTTTCAAAATGGCCGCCATTTTCAAAATGGCCGCCAAATACGTAATAAATAATCAGTTGAACTTATATGTACCAGGTTTTAACAACATATATTATGGCAAATCGCAACAAATTCCGCAAAATGATAGACAAAGGGTCGTGAAATACAATCTGGGTATATTTTAAGTTCAAAATGGCCGCCAAAACATGTTGACAATAGTAAAAGGTGTAATTCGTTTAGTAGTTGTTTGTAAGAAAGTAATTACTATGTTGAATTTGTTCACTCAGCTTTCTTGGCATAGTATTTGTTTGTTAATATTGCAATACAGAGTTATTTAGAGGCTCCCTTTGCTTAATGTGTTAAGGGATTAACACGTTTAAATCAAATTTCACTTCGGATTGACTCTATGTTTTCTCCAGCCTTTGGAATTTCTGAAGGGTACTAAACTAATGTTCTTATCAGAAACTGTCGGTTCATTATAAAATGTATTTATCAAACCCTTAAATACATTGACTTGGTAAACCTTATTAAGTAAACAAAACCTAAACGCGAAGTCATTTTATGCTAACGGGTTAACTACGTCTAAACTATATAGTTGCCGAGCAGAAACAATGAAATTGACCTGAAACCCAATGTGAAGATCATAATGGCATTTTGCATTGAAGCAGTCGTATTTAAAATAGAGGCACTTAAAACAGACTGAGACTTGTTTGAAGACTATAGATGGAGGCAATTATGATACTGCAGATTCCTTTCTGAAATAAACACATGCCTCAGGGAATGCTCATCACGTGATTACCATACTTATGGTAAATATTGGAAGTGTGAGCAAGGCATGCCTTAGACCAATGAGTATTGCACATGACGGTCATAAAGAAAAAACAAAAGTTCGCAATTGCAGTACTGTTCAGTTACACTTTAAATCTTAGAATTCGTCATCTCCGTGTGTGAGATAAATTTCATTAGCGTTGTTGTCTCATCAATACCCAATGAACTAGCTCACAAGCAGTAACATAAGATTTTGAAAGAAGATGAATTGATTTGGTTTTAAGGCGCACCAACACATGAAAGGTTATATGACGCCTAACAGGAATGAACATGCCAGGCTCATCCTCCATGTACATCGAGATAAAATATGGAGAATGTGCCTAGAACCTTCTCACCTGCAGAACAGCAGAGTTGCTGCAAATTCTATTCTAGATACTCCATTTACGCTGGAGCCACATTTATTGTTTTTCTGCCACTAATCTAGTGATTTGAGCAAGATGGCACCTGAAACAATGCATGGGTCATGATAAAGACATTTAATGAGCATGAACAAAAATATAAAATGAACATGAATTTGGGTGGTGCGGTTCTATCCCTCTGCCTACCCCTCCAACGGAATCTGCAGTGGCCCTATTCTTTTCCCTGGAACCAAACAGGGCCCCGTAATCACGGGGTGAAAGAAGATGAAGGTGCATTAGGTGAAAGAAGATGAAGGTGATGTAGGTGCTGTAAACACATCGCAGCTTCCACATTGGATGAAAGAAGATGAAGGTGCAGTATGTGCTGTAAAACAAAACATCGCAGCTTCCACATAGGATGATCTATGAACCAGATATGGTATGAATTATCTGTTAATTTCAACTATTGCAATAATTCATCAGGCGCTGCCTATGAAAGGACTCTGATATTTTCCATCATGAACACGTTAAAGATGTTCGTAAGACAGTTTGAGTGACACGGTAGAGGAACTATATTGAGGATTTACAGGTACTTGACTTACGTTACACAGACTACTCTCGTTTGACCAAGTCTGTCTTTAAACAGATAAACCAGAACATGTTTTCTTTCCTCAGTGGGCACCAACTTACAACAGATTCTATAACTTGCTTTCTCTTCTCGCATATATATGTATCATATTAGGTTCCGATTAACGGCGGATTAGGGTTTCTCACCAGCCTTTTCTAACTTTGGTAAACTTGTTTATATTTTAATCAGACTATAAGAGCTGCCTTAAAATGCCTTTTAATGCTTGCAAAACATTAGTAAGTATGATTAGCAAGTTCTTTTACACATTGCTGAATGTCACTTGCAGAAGGTTAGTAGGTGACGGCCATCATGCAAAACAAAGTCAGAGCTCTGGTTAACTGGCATAGCAATCGGTTGCGATAGAAGAGAAACTAAATACTTGTTCAGTAAAACAGAGATGAAGATGTGCCTTGTATCAGACAACTAGAATCTAAGACTGATTTCGGTCATTTCTCTAAGATGATACGATACAATGCGTGTGTTGCATGGGGCATATGCCAAACAATACTTCATTAAACGTATGCTATATACATTAGATACAGACGTTGTAGTACACGTTATAGCAATGGAACAGTAAGATAAGCTATGGGTTAGTTTCACTTTAGGTTCTTCGTTGCACACTGTATTTCCTATACATTAGTTCATATAAACCAAGACGAATAGTTGCTTCTCACACTTACTAGATGTAATGAAAGAGGTAAATAAAACCTGTGCATGGAAAATCTGGAAACAAGCTTTCCAATTTCAAAAGTTGTTGTTCTTGTTGGAAAATGTATGACAAGAGGAAATGCATGTTCATGCCGCAAATAATTGTTGACATTCAATGGTTCCAAGATACAACAAGTCCATGTCACCAATTGCTGTAGCTCTTTTCAAGCACACCTGCCGAGTTGTTTAACAGGTTGTAATTGGACATTTGTTGGAGACATGTCCTTTAGGTCCACACGTGAAATGCCTACATCCGGTGTCTGGGGTTGGAAGGGGATATGTTGAAGCCATTCTCGATAACACTACCACAGGCCTCAGCGTTTGAAAGGAACTTATTAAATGTAGATGTCAAAGAGACAAGTGTGTTGCAAACGATGTGTCAAAGCAGGAATGATGTATACAGTCTTTTAAAAACGGGACGTTGGGTACTGTGACTGTGATTAAGAAAAATTATACCATTCGGATCATAGATCAGTAATATTAGATTAAATTTAATGTGAGCTCTTATACTGACAATTTTCAAATCATATGACCACTTATTACATTTGAGATTGTGTATATTACAAACTACTTTTTGATTTTGTTTTCTGATAGTGTCTTGTTAATATTGTTTATTAAATCAACAAATGTAATTTAAGGTCGTGATTAAATCTAATTCCGATACATCGGAGATGAGAAATATTGTTTAAGTATCCTTTGCGATATTTTTCCTCCAAGTGTTTAGAAGACTCGACAAGCTTGATTGTTTTTTATAACCTGCGGTGTCCCGTTAGTTTTGCTACTTCATATGAATGTTTTAAAATCCGTTTTAATAATTATGTAAATAGTTCAAAGCAAATTAGTTTTACATATTGCTAATTGGGAATTAGTTTTACATATTGCTCATTGGGGAATATATTGCACCAATAATATATTAAAACTTGTATTATAATAACCACAAACAATTTAAAAATTCTGCGTTGTATTTAAGTATATGCAAGAAGTTTTAAAGTCAAATTGATATTGGATTAATTCATTTGGATGCTTGATAAAGAGTTCACGATTGTTGTGTATCCCTTTAATAGTGTTTTAACAAGTCACTGGATGTATACTTACGAGTTATTATAAACTAAAAGCCGCTAATAAAGATGAGACTGAAACTTAAACATACTTCTGAAATGGTTAAGGCTTAAGACAACTAAGACAAACTAGACTCAGAGTTGGCATAGTATGCATTATGCATACATGTTTAAAAACCCTAACCCTGAAGTATAGGGGTGTATCTAACAACTATTTATTGAAGTATAGACATACACATAAATATATCAAGACAACAAATTTGTAAAACACATCAACACTTTTATTGGTTTCTAAAAAAAAACTAAAAAAAAACACTTTTTGGCGGCCATTTTGAAAATGGTGACCGTATTGAAGAAAAAAAATGACTCAAATTATATTGCAACGTTTTATTGTTTATCACTATCTTGAATTTAGTGTATCTACAATAACAAGTGTTGATGAAACCAATTAATTATGTGCTTCATTAATTCTTTATGAAATTTTGAAAATGGCGGCCAATTTTCAAATTCTGACGTGGGTCCATAGCCAAAAATGTTTAGAAGAGTATTGTCTAGCTATGTGTCAAGTTTGGTGCTTTTGTCACAAAATACACAATTTTACCAATATATGTCACCAATCTGCCCCACTATAAAGAAAGATAAAAATATCGGACAGGGAAAGCAGGATTCAAGGACGACAGTCAACCACAAAACACAAAACCAAACACGTAAACAGACAAACGAGAAGGCAAAAATAATAAAAAATGCAAACGACATCACAAACATAAAAGGGTTGACAATAGGGTTACCGCCTTGGAACGGTCAGTGGCAACAAAGGTCACTGGGGGTTTAAACCTTTATAATTCTAAAGGCAATACATAAATCCGTACAAATCGATAAACCCCGGCCACCATTGTCCAAGCTCAGTTTTGGTGACAAACATTACCATGTGTTCTATTGTATAAAATGTTTGTTTGTGGGACAGCATGTGCTTTATGTAACGGGGGAAATACTTCATGCGATTTTTATTGGTCAACTAGGATGGTCAGATATATGTTTTATTGACAGAGCGGATATATGCATTGACGTTGTCAGATTATGTATATGTGCAGCTTTAATCTAAACAAATCCTTATATATAAGTTGTTCTTACATATTATTTATGATGTTATCCTACCGCGTGTAATTAGTTGCCAGCATATAGTTGTCAAGAGACAATGTGGAAGCACTAGATTTTAAGCTGCAAAGCTGCGAATTGGATAATTCACTGTGAACTTGTATATGTTTGGAATTTATCTGAAAGCATACCGGACTAACAAGAATATCAGCAAAAGCCTGACCTGATCGTGCGTGAATGTTTAGTACAACTCACACTCATTGTCGTTGTCATTGTTAGTTTAAACTTCATTTACTTCTTTCGCCTCACACACACTCGGACAGGGTTAGATTTCACTAAATACTGATATTCGTCTTCTTTTCGCTGGACATGAATATCGCTTATAAATTGTTCTGCGAGTATCTCGATACGTAATGCTCTAACTGTCCAGGGATGAATTCAATGTTTTACGTAGTTAGCACTCTTATCAATGTTCAATCTAATAGACTTACTGCAGGAAGTATATCTACAATTACTGAATGACTTTAGGGTTAACTGTAATATATGCTACTCAAGAAATGTAATGCTACCCAAGGGCTTCACCAAAAGGCTGCATTACGTGTGAATGGTAGCACATGCATATATCGCTCCAGCAAGCGGCCAGTACTTATTATATCATACCGAACAACAAAAAACGATTGTCTTATCTAGTCTGTTCGAGAGTGTTTTATTAAGTGAATAATGAGACACAGCTGTGTCTTTCTTTAAAACATTTATGACGTCAGAAGGCAATATTAACGTGATACATTATTATAGTGATGTTACATTAAGATGCACGTCCCAACAGGTACCATTAATGCTTACTGTAGTTGTTTGAAACAATAATGTGTTATCTAAAGCATTGTGTGTATCCTATTTATAAATATGTTTACATTTGGTTGTGAAAGAGGTCATCTAATTGGCGCATTTATTTTATTCCAATTAGTAACGTAAAGACCCATAGAAGTATAGACTCATTGAGGCGGATGATTATTATTTATTTTAGTGTGTTTTATGTAACTTCACATATGTCTCTATAATTAAACTGTTTTCTTACCTTCACAACAGCGGAATATTTGCTATACAGTATCGGCATTGTGCTAATTTCATTGAAACATTAATGTGGGTGTTACCCCCTCCCCTCCCCTCCCACTCACCACCACCCCCACCCCCCTCCCCCTCCCCGAGTACTGAATACTCTCTAATTTAAAGCTGAGTACTGAATACTCCTTCAGTTTAGACCCCGAGTACTGAATACTATTTAACATGATTTTCTTCATAAATATTAACCAATTTGCTATTTATTCGTCTAATGTTATGAAGATGTGATATTCAAGGATATTTAAAATTGTATTAAAGGTTGTATCTCACCGTTTTGCTGTTTTGGGGTCAATCATGAAATCTAAATATGATGTCCTACGATTTTTGTGGATTTCAACAGATTTCATTTTACATAGAAAACATAGTTTGAAGGCATGTTTCTATTTTGTATGCGTACTGAATACTAAATAATGTAATTTGCGGGTACTGGTACCCGTTTGCGGGTACTGGTACCCGAGCCGTGGGTACTGAATACTCTCTGCATTTGCCCTGAATAATGCGTACCAAAAGTGTGTGTGGTTGGGGGGAGGGGGTTGGGAAACAGCCCCATTAATATCCATACGCTCAATCGCAATAAAATATGTTTGAATTTTGCAACCTGTATGTGGAATAAATAAAGATATATATGCCCCACCTTTATTGTTTCTGTTACGTTCTTCATTAAAAAGCGCTTTTACTCATTTTCAAAACTTTTTTAAAAGAGTTACATCTACTACCGTTTTGTCAAACGGTTCCAGATATGTGTCTATGAAAGGTAGGTCAATCATAATCTAAGCAGACTCACCGTCAAGAAGACTCGTCGTGAAAATGGTCTCCCATCCTCAGGTCGCAACATTTTGCCCTCAGCTACTGCCACCATCAGTTGTAGGAACTCCTATGATAAAAAATAAAAAATCAAATTCTGAATTATAAGCTGTATACAAAATTATATAGTAAACTATAAGAGAAGCACGCATAAGCCGTATTTACAAACACATTAATACTCAAAAGTAGCATTTGTCCACGAATTTAACAGGCGCTTTGTTAGCAAATAAATACAGTCAAAACTCCCCAAACTGAATACATCTGGTGATTCAGTTGGCTGACATTTTGCACCGTTTTCTTATACGAGAGGTGTTCAACTTATAAATGAACACCTTTGTTTAAGATGGGTTTTTTCAGCGGGATTGATTGTCATAAAAAATACGTGATTTAATGATGTGAAACTGTCATGTAGAACGTATGCATTTAAAAATAATATCCAATTTCACGCGGTTCTTTTTAAATTACATTTGGAATAAGGTGTACACCATTTTTCTAATTTTAAACCTATATGTTGCTGTTGCCGTGGAGTTTTACCTTAAACCAAATAATTGCACTAAATGCATATCATAATTGTTTAAACCTGTGTTTATAATTTAAATATGATCGTATGTTTTATTTTAAGACAAAAATATAGATGCTGAATTAAAAGCTCGACTTTTTATTGCAATTTTAAAACATTGACAGATAATAGGAAAATGTGCTCGTATGTTACTGATAATTTTATAAATTAACCAAAATAACTATTTTAATCCTCTTTTGTGATATAAAAACATAAACAGTTATTGTTGATGTATATCATATATGTATATCATATACCTTATAAAGATATTTTTGGTAAAAAAATATATTATTTTTATCATTGTTTGCAAATGTTTGTGTTTTGCCCCTAAATTTTAAGTTAAATATTTTCCTATCTTTTCTTTTGAGAAACTTATGAAATTTGATTTTTATAGCGGAGGAAGTCACAAAAATGCCTGCAGTTAATGTTTTGAACTAGAAGCTTTCGTAAATTTAGTCATTTTCATAGTTGAATCTCATGTTTATTTTCGCTAAAATCTTGAAAATCGACAAATTAAAAAAAATGCATATTACACTTTTCTAAGTTCAGGCATGGACATATCCGATTACTATAACCTTTAACGATGTTTTAAAAGCATTTGTGTTAAAATTTGTATTGCAGTTATTTTTATAATTGATTATTTTTGCTTCAAAATGTCATTCTCTACCCATTTTCAAAAATGCGCATGCAGCAACATTAGGAAGCACATAAAAGTGCATGTCATAATGTTTCATATCGAAGGAATCATTAGACTTGACATTACAATCAACATATTCGGCGAGCATTTCAAGATAGTTGATTCAGTTACACAATAAAAGTGTTGAAATATAAGTTGAACACCTCTCGTGTTATGAAAAAAGTATGTGATTCTTGTTCATCTCGGTAATATAACATATTCCTGTATGTTTACAGTAAATAAACCCATTTATTTGGCAGGACATATTTTCGTACCATGCCAAACACACATCTGTAGAATATTATATATAGAGCTGCATGCATGCAAATCAGAACTAATTCATTGCCGTATATACAATCCATATAAAACAAGAGTGCAATATGACCTGTATCGCTCTACTGGTTTAAGACTGTACGGTATAAACATATACCGGTGAAAATCGAATGATCAACGCAGATTAAATTCTCGAAATTATTGTGTTTTGGGGGGTGGGTGGAGGCGTTGGGTAATTGTTTTCATTTTCGAGCTTTTATTGAAATTAACATTCTAAACAAATTTGGTAAAGTTTAAAAATTAGGAACTTATTGAGAGTGTTAATAAAGCTGACCCTAATTCAATCAAGGGACACAATTCTGCTCTTTCTGCTGAAATTCGGCTGGTTTTAAACTTGTTCAGGTTTTCGTTAATGTTAACACTGTGACGAAAAATGAAAAAGATCAAGGAAAAGTGTAGGAGCTAGAGTGTTAGCAAAGGAAGGGTATATAAGAATTAAACTTATCCGAACTTTTATTGAAAATGAAACATAATCAGTATGTAAACGATCGAATCAATCCACGATGTTGGTGACATAAAATGTGTTTACATGACATTTTATTAATAGAAACGAAAGGCCATATATATGTAAAATACATTTACAGTATTGATCTATGTTCTCGGGAGCAGTTAGCTACAATCCGTCTCCATGTGTTGAGTGGTGAACCTTTCTACAAATTATCTTTTTGATCTAACCATTTATTCTTGAGTTATGTCCCGATGACTTTTGATCATTTCTCCTGCGACCTTGCCCGTGACACTTCGTCTTCTAGTGCTAAATGTGTCTGCCAAATAGTTTTAAAAACGTAACATAGTCACACAACAAAGCTGTTTCTGTTCAAAATTTGGTTATTGAACGTTTTCAAACTTTCATTGATATAAACACTTTAACCAAGTTTACTAAAGATCAGATCAGATGGTCAATGAAGAAGCTAGATATTTTACAATCCGAACTATAACAGTTTTAATAAATCAATGACAATACCGACGTTATTAATTAATATAGCTGGTTTTCGATATTGCCCAAGATTTCAATAATTTAACATAATTTTGGCCGAGATTGGTAAATACTGGATTGCAAATGAAGGTAACGATCAAAATATAGTATTTTGGGAAATATCTTTAATTTGTCTAGTCGACATGCCTAATTTTTAGAAGAACTCGTTTTAACATCCTACCAAAGCTGTTTTCGCTGATATGAACATCAAAGTTCGTAAAATTCTAGTGAAAGATAGAGATGCTGGAGTGTAAACGAAAAATAAAATACCATACTTAACCATATCAAGGGCCATCATTTAGTGTTGTCGACTGGATATTAACAATGAAGAAGCTCTAGTGGTAACGAGGAAACAGTTAAGACACGGTGGACAACACGCCATCCCATAAAATCTCCTGGCCTTTGGCCAGTAGATCTAAACCTTGGCCAGTAGATCTAAACTTTGGCCAGTCGATCTAAACAATGGCCAGTCGATCTAAAAATTACTACGCTGTTTCGAGCAGCGTCAACGTCATTAATATCACGTTTACACATGACGTTTGTTGTAGTATAGAAATGAATTATATAAGAAAAAATCAAACCATATTGGCAGTTTTTCCAGCGGGAACACAATAGAAATCCAAACACTCCAGGGTCTGCCAGCGCTCCAAGACGGATAGAACAAGAGCTTTCATCTGAAGCCAAAATTACAATCATTATATATCTCACTAAAAGGAAGATTGCATGAGGTAATCATTTAAATTAGTAATAGACTGTGTAGAAATGACAAAATTAAATTACTGCCATAATATATAAGGTATAAAGAAGAGGGGTATGAAAGGAGAAATTAAAGCCACAATTCGATTTCTGATATTCATGTATGCATGATCATTTATGCGTGATAATTATATTGCCTATTAATGCTACCTTGTTTTAGAGAATATAACCTGGCGGGGATATCTTTATTTACACTGTCCCGCTTTGAAATAGGGTAAGATTGAGATTTGATGCACCCTAGAACCAGGTTTAAATCCCCAGCGACATTTTCGCCACTGACCGAATTTTTCATTTGCGTATTCAGATCCAGAACAATTGGGAGTGTCAAAATGCTATTTTAACTCAATTACCAATAACCAGTCAAATGTAAACAAACGTCGTCGATAAGTACATTAAAGTTCGATTTAGCTATAATAAACGGCATTTGTTAAACCGGTCTGACGTGCATCCGACTTCAATTTGATTAACGCAAGCTATGTCATAAAAGTGAAATTATCAAAATTACAAAGTCAGCACATCACCTCGTCTTGATCGTTTGAATCACATTGATCCGGTCCTTGATACATACAGCTGTCTGTGGGCTCTCCGTCAGTTACCATAATTACTTTAGTGTTAACTTGAATACCATTTATTATGTCAACTTGTCCTGAAAATAATGGCATGGTGCTACTTATAAAGGTGTCAACTTACTAATATAATAATGATCAATAATACAACCAGTAATGTATGGCACGTGTTTAAGAAGCTTGGACTTGATACGTGTCTTGGCAATAATGTAGGGGTTCCTATAAAGCAATTATTCGATTGTACCCCGTTCCCTCAAACTTGGGTTTATTAAATTTATATGAAAATGCCTAGAATAAAATGCCCAAATACTACACATATGTATATATTTTGAACGAGATTTAGAAACTAGAAAGCCTAGAAACTGGTTTAAACGCACAGTAGCCTTTTTTGCCACTGTCAGACCGTTCCAAGGCGGTACTTCTATTGTCAACCCTTTTAATATGCGTGTTGTGTCGCATACGTGCTATGAATCCGTGTAAATTGTTGTTTGGTTTAAATGAATGTTTAAGGTTGAAATAGTGTGTTTAGCTTCAATAAATGCTGTTATGTTATTTCGATCCCTCCTAAATAGAGGAGGAAGGACACATAGGAATCCGAAAACTTTTACTATCGAATAGATTATATTTTGTTTAATGTGTTCGGAGGATAGATTCCGTTAAACGAAACCGCTCAGTTTACACCCCATTAGTTGGACGAGCTATGGGTCTTTTATATGGCCATACAAAAAAGGTGGCATTTAATGTAGATGATAGCAAATATGTGTATAATCCCACTTACTATCCGGAGTTCCTGCTGCAGATTGAGCCATCATTAGACCACCAAACATTGGCGTAGGTCCACCAAGTTTAATATTACCTTTATAAAAAGAGGAAATTTCGGTTATTTTGCGTGTATTTTATTCAGTATTATATAGAAACGAATGCAATTTATATATTTATTACAAAACAAAAAAATTATACCAATATTTAGCGATGACTATATCAATACTAAAATTATTTAGGAAAATGGAAATTCTTCAGGCAGTCGAACATTCGGTCACCATGTTCTTGGTGCAAAGAAGGCGGCTGCTATTGCTTGAAATACGAACTAATGGAGTCGCATTCAACATTTGTTATATACCGTATTTTGTTATTTAGGACGCAAAGAAGAGGATCAATCTAAGTACTTGTTATACCCAGGATGATAACTCCTTCGTTTAACAAAATCTCAATTTAGTTAGGTCTTGTAACACATTATTTTTCAATCGGACATTTTCATTATATGCAGTATTTGAATCAAATATTATTGTGACAGGTTAATGTTGTTGTTTTACAATACTAACTTTTTTCATCAGGTATAAACTTTTCATAAAATGGCCACCACAGTTTAAGAGATCTTTTTATTGATAATATGTGTTATCAAGAACAATCAAGCTATTTAGCATTTCCATTGAACCCAGATAAATCAATCATTCACAGAATATTTTGAACATCTCCTGAACATATTTATATATGCAAGTCAAAACGTATTATAGAGGCATCAAATAAAAAGAAACATGAGGTCAATAATCTTGAAGCTCTACTGATAGATTTTGATAGCTTGATCAGCCATGGGAACCTGTGAAGTTTCATGGAAATAGTTTCAGAGAAGTAGTCGCCACAAGTATTTCCTATTATCACTCTATCTAAAAAAAGATGGTCGCAGGCATCCATGTTTGACATAGAATCAGTGAATTTTGTTTAGGACCAACTACATTTCATGCCAGTCATTTTAGTAAAGGTTCTAAATCTGATAAGTAGTTGCCACAAACGAGTATTTAAGCTGTGGCAGCCATCTTGAATTTCCGGCCAACCTGATTTTTACTTAATGGAACTAACTGGACATCCAAACCAACATTCCTGTAAAGTTTTATAAAAGTCATTTACGGTTTTACAGAAGTAGTTGCCACAAAACTGTATCTAATAAATATGGCGGCCATCTTGAATTTTAGGCCAACCTGATTTTTATTTAGGACCAACTAGACATCAAGAGCAATATTCCTATATTCCTAAATGTTATGATTTATTATGCAACATTATAATCTCATTCCATTTTATCCTACTCTAAAGAATATATGTTTTTCCAGCTTATAAAAATGTCATAATGTTACCAAAAAGTTTAATTATAAAACTATATCAATTAAATCCCTTACAACATCAACCTTAGTATATCCTCTATGTTTCTGCTCCAAATCACACTGTGGAACAGAAATGGAATGATCTGTATTCAGAAATATAGCAGGTGTGTGACCAGGTCACACAAAGGTCATGTTATGCAATTTCTCCTCAGAATTATGTTACTATCTCAGTAGATTTGCTCTTGTCTCAGGTTATAGTTGGAAAATCAGAATTACAATAAAGTCTTAAAATCTTACAATTTGTTTTCTGTCTTTTTCTGAGAGTCAAAATACAAAAGAGACTAAATCCTTATCCCTCTATGAATGTATAATGGACTGTCCTTTTAATTTGGACCAGTCCATTTGTAGTACAAAAGGGTGTTTCGATCAAATGACTGATGAGCACCATGACAGTTAAACCCTGATCAGCCTGCAAGATGTCGTGCCAGTCATTTTGGTAAAGGTTCCAAATCAATATCACTTACGTTTTTTGAGAAGTAGTCACCACAAAATCGCATTTTTTATTCTATTTTTAACCATTGCGGCCATCTTGAATTTCCGACCGATCTGAACTTTTGCTAGGATCAATTAGACATCAAGAGCAACATTCTTGTGAAGTGTCATGAAAATCCGTCAGGTTGTTTCAGAGAAGTAGTCACTACAAGTTTTCATTATATAACTCTATGTAAACAAAGTATTTAATGTCGAATCAAAATAACTGGTTCAACATCATGTCATGTTGATCTCAATTATAGTTTTCAAGTAGTCACTAAATACGTACCCCAAGGTTCCGTCTTCGGTACAATTCTCTTTCTACTATACATAAATGACCTACTCAAAATAATTTTCAACAAGGATCAACATCATGTCATACTGATCATTTTAGAAAAAGTCCCATAGCAATATCACTTATAGTTTTCAAGAAGTAGTCGCTACAACCATGTATTTTGAAAATCTATTTTTAGCTATGGCGGCAATTTTGAATTTCCGGCCGACCCTGAAGTTTTGCTATAATCAATTAGACATCAAGAGCAACAGTCCTGTGAAGTTTCATGAAAATCATTTGAGTAGTTTTAGAGGAGTAGTCGCTACAAGTTTTCATTATATAACTATATGTAAACAAAGATGGCCGCTGGCGGCCATGTTTAACGTCAAATCAAAATAGATTTTGACAAGGATCAACATCATGTCATACTGATCATTTTAGAAAAAAGTCCCATATCAATATGACATATAGTTTTCAAGAAGTAGTCGCTGCAAACTTGTATTTTGAAAATCTATTTTTAGCCGTGGCGGCCATCTTGAATTTCCGGCCGACCTGATATTTTGCTAGGATCAATTAGACATCAAGAGCAACATTCCTGTGAAGTTTTATGAAAATCCGTCGAGTAGTTACAGAGCAGTAATCGCTACAAGTTTTACTAGATAACTCTTTGTTAACAAAGATGGCCACTGGCAGCCATGTTTAATATTAAATCAAAAAGATTTTCGACAAGGACCAACATCATGTCATGCTAATCATTTTAGAAAAAGTCCCATATCAATATTACTTACAGTTTTCAAGAAGTAGTCGCTACAAACTTGTTTTTTGAAAATCTATTTTTAGCCGTGGCGGCCATCTTGAATTTCCGGTCGACCTGAAGTTTTACTAGGATCAATTAGAGATGCAAGAGCAACATTCGTGTGAAGTTTCATGAAAATCCGAGAAGTAGTTTCAGAGGAATAGTCGCTACAAGTTTTCATTATATAACTCTATGTAAACAAAGATTGCCGCTGGCAGCCATGTTTAACGTTGAATCAAAATAATTTCCGACAAGGATCAACATCATGTCATACTGATCATTTTAGGAAAAGATACATATCAATATGACTTATAGTTTTCAAGAAGTAGTCGCTACAAACTTGTTTTTGAAGAATTATTTTAGCCGTGGCGGCCATTTTGAATTTCCGGCCGACCTGACATTTTGCTAGGATCAATAAAACATCAAGAGCAACATTTCTGTGAAGTTTCATGAAAATCCGTCAATTAGTTTCAGAGGAGTAGTCGCTATACGTTTTCATTATATAATTCTATGTAAACAAAGATGGCCACTGCCTCTTTGTTTAACATCGCATCAAAATATTTTCAACAAGGATCAACATCATTCCATACTGATCATTTTAGAAAAATTCCCATATCAATATCACTTATAGTTTTCAAGAAGTACTCGCTACAAACTTGTTTTTGAAAATCTATTTTTACCTGTGGCGGCCATTTGAATTTCCGACCAACCTGAAATGTTGCTAGGTTCATTTAGACATAAAGAGGAACATTCTGTGAAGTTTCATGGAAATCCGTCAAGTAGTTTCAGAGGAGTAGTCGCTAAAATGTTTACTAAATAACTCTATGTAAACAAAGATGGCCGCTGGCAGCCATGTTTAACGTCGAATCAAAACGATTTTCGACAAGGACCAACAACATGTCATGCTGATCATTTTAGAAAAAGTCCCATATCAATATCACTTATAGTTTTCAAGAAGTAGTCGCTACAAATTTGTTTTTTTTAAATATATTTTTAGATTTGGCGGCCATCTTGGATTTCACATCAACATGAATTTTTGCTAACATCAACTAGATTACAGGGGCAAGATTTAGGTAACGTTTCATAAAAATCCATTCAGTAGTATCAGAGGAGTAGTCGCTACAATAAAAAGTTTACAGACAGACGGACAGACGGACGACGGACACCGCACCACGGCATAAGCTCTACTGATCTCTCTGATCAGCAGAGCTAAAAAGGAATTTCATGCTAAATTAGACATAATTTAAACACACAAGAAACTTACCAAATGCATGTCGAAGTTTGCTGAAGTCGTTTGTGAGTCTCTGAACTACTCTTGTGTCGTGTCCAAACGTGACCAATGCCACGTGTTCGTTTCGAATTCCATGATTTATGGCTACATCCTCTAATCCTATAATCCAAGTGATCCGTGTGGTATATTACTCATTATATCATACAGAATATGTTTTACATTAGTACGATACATGACAATTATATGCTCCCAATTTTGATTTAAATCTAACGTTTATATATGTAGTATGTGTTTTCTAAGTTAACAACCAACCAGTTCAACACAAACAAATCGAATTACACTTGTAATAATTACTTTGATTCTACAAACCATTTTGAATATCGGCAAATGTTCTTGTTTATAAGTTTATTCTATTTACACATTAAATTATAATATGAACTGCAATGTGGCATTACAATATACAGCAGTGTTGTATCCTTGCAAACTAAACTAAAACATAAGCCACAATATAAACAATTTGCGACCATGAGTAGGAGAAAATCGTCACCAAGGAATGCCTCACCAAGGAATGCCTTTTTATCAATTGCTTGAACGCAGATTCGTTGAAACTTTGTAATAGCAAATGTGTGAACGGATACACCATTTTGTAACATGCAGTTCAATTTTGTTTTTGTTTGTGTTCCTTGTCGATTTGGTTGGTTTTAAATAAACAAAAAGTTGTTTTGTTGTAACAGTGACGAGTGATGTGACCCATACTTATATAATTAAAAAATGGAGATTAACAATAGGAACACCGCCGCCTCAGAACATTTAAATAGCAAATAAGACTGCGGGATAAGGTGCCATTATGTTTCATGATTTCTGGTTGGGTGGAGGATCGATATACGCCCATTTTATTCCTTTAGTAAATAGAACAATGACGTATTTGCATTAACGTTTTGTTATGGTAACTAATGTGAACAACTTGTTTGACAGTAGAATCAAAAGGTTGTACTTGGAAAACTCCCAAAAAACATTAAGGCTCATGTCCTGTGTCTCGCCCAACATAAATGTACTGGATGTTGACAGAAATCATTGGCGACACATTTATTCTGATAATAAAAGGTAATACCGGATGTACTACTAAAACGGAAAGCAAGCTGAGGTTACAGTTGATTACTGTTGTCACTGTTACATACACTTTGTGTAGGTATAAACATTAAAAATGAAACAGAACAATACAATAGTTTGTGTCTAGTTTATTTTTTTATAAGTTATATTGCGTGTAAAATGACTTAAGGTACGTGTAACTACAGTTTACTGTAGCGTAAAGGTTACCGTTCATGCCATGACGATCTTATTTTACGCGTAATCAAAGTTACGTTACGCATAATATAAGCAACTCATTTCATTGGTAGATTATGTTACGGAGATAACATCAATAACCAAAACAATGAGTTGCATATGTATATTACATGCAGCCTAATATGTTATGTTACGCATAAAAGTGCATATGACAGACGTAAAAAGGTTAAGGTTCCTCTCAACTGCCCAAAATGAAAAAAAAGTAAATTTAGTTGTGATTTTGTTGGTGTTGTGCATGTTTGCATATCATTTTAAGCGTCTTCGAACCAAGATTTTGAAAATAATAATGTTTTTGCACAATTTTTTTTATTATTTATATTTTGTAAAAATGTAACCTTAATTTGGGCATCATACGACGGAATCTCAAGTTACTTCAAAATGAGTAATAAATAAATATTCATAATGAAAATAATTCTGTTTTCATATACTGAAGTCTGTGCTAAGCCGAAAATCCCATGCCAACTAATATAACGTTACGTATTTTGAATTTGAAAGTGACCTCGTGTAGAACTGCATGTCGCCATTTTTTGCCCTAGACAGTGGTGATGCATATTAACCAAATACACGCGTTTAAGTGAAGTTTCTAGTAAAAGATGAACATGCAATATATCATCCTTGTTATATTTAACCATACCGTCAATACTGTTCTTTGATCGGACATGAGATGTCGCTTTATTTATAGGTTCGCCGACGTTTGTTTACAATTATTTTCTGGCTTTACTCTGTTTTGACGAAATTGTATTCTTACGCCAGAAATAGTCTTCTCAAACTCATCGAGTAAGATGGGGAGTTTTTCTCAATTGTAATAAAGTTTTCTATTTCCGTGTTTATTTAAGATCATACGCATCCTTATTTTCTATAAATATTACACAGTTACTACATCCTTTAATATTTTCACATTTACGACGTGCACCTGCAACGTGGGACCTACTTTTTCGGTTATAATTTCCGGTGTATGTTATTCGTATGTTATTTGGCACTTCTGAATATAATATTGCAATTTTCTTCTGGTTATGGACGATTTCTATACAGCATTTGACAAAGCAAGGTAGCTATATGATTGTTTCACTTAGCTTAAGTTGGTTGCTTATGCGATCGCCTCCCGATCAGCATGAAACATTCATAAAATCGTACTCATATCCAGCTGTCAAACCTCCATAATATCCCGTGCAAGCATGCACGTGAAGATATAAACATAGGCATAAAAATAGGCCCAAATTGTAAATATATTTAAAAATATAGGTCTTTTAGTTTTATAAATTATGGGAATTGTGACATTAAATCTTGACAAAATTCAAATGGCACTGCCTGAGGTAGGCATTGAAGTTTACTTGTCCAAAGCCGTAAAATAAAACGAACTTGAGATTCCGTCGTATGGTGCCCAAATTACGGTTACATTTTTACAAAATATTAATAATAATAAAAACAAATTGCGCAAAATCATTATTATTTTCAAAATCTTGGTTCGAAGACGCTTAAAACGATATGCAAAACATGCACAAACTCCAACAAAACACATATAAAATTATATTTACTTCCATTTTCATTTAGGGGGTTTAGAGGAACCTTAAATTGCTTATGTTACGCATAACATATCTTTGGTTTAACAAAGCATAACATCTTATTATCATCATTGCCAGAACGGTATGAACGGTATGATTTCCGCTACGCTTAACTTAGGAGCGTAACATAATTTTGGTTATGCATGTTCTGCGAAAAAAAATTAAGGATGTTCATTGGTTTCTCAAAACATAAGTTGGTTACACTTAACCGACATAGTGTTATGATCCTGATGGCTAACCATACATAATACGTAACGTAATGAAACGAGAAGAGCAAGCTATGGGGAAATTCTATGTATCAAAATGAATGACTGTCCAAAAAATACGTACCACTAATGAAATCGTTAAAGAATATTCTAGTGTGTGTCCATCCGTCACCTTTAGCCATGCTGGCAGATATATCTATACAAAGTACGGTGTGAACGCCTTCAAGTTCCTTCAGACCTGCGGCGTCACCTATATGTACGACAAGTGCAAATAGAAGTCAAATAATAAAGCAATTAAGATAAAAAGATATCGTTTATAAAGAACGGAATAAATTTGAAAAAAAAACACAAATGAATACAATTTCAAACACATTCAGGTGGGAAGCAAAGTGGTTATTTAGCTCCGCCGTCTACTTATCATAGCAACACATGACAACGGAAATTAGTACGTCATTTTCCGTCAACGTCAAAAAAAAGTAAAACGGCCGCCATTTTCTTTTTTTAAACGCGTAATCTGGAAGATTGTAACAAGTTTACATGATTAAAATTTCAGTTCCCCTTTAAGTTTCGTCAGCTGTATTGACTTTTAGATGCTTTACTGCGCGAGAAATTGCGAGATTCACCCATTTAAAATTTCGAAGCGAGGGGAAATAACTCGTAAGAGATGCCATTGTTAAAATGCGTTTAAAAATGGTAACACTTGTTTTCTTTTCTAATGATATATAAGGAGATACTTAAAATATGTTGTATAAGCTTAAATAATACATGACGTGTACTACATGTTACGAACATCATGGTATTTCTTTATCAAAATTACACGCTAAAACGATAAAAAATTGACTCGCCATTGTCGGTCAAAAAATATAACGAGTGTCAGTCATTCAACGTCTACATGTGCGTATTCGGTATTAGGTCAAGAGGCTCACACTAAAGTCTGAAAAGTAGTATGTAGCCTATATTTAAAAAGGTTGACCGCTGTTCAACTTCTCGTTGTGCATTTTGATAGCCAATCTAGAATTATGGAACTCAGCTGGCCACCCGCTGGTGTGTTACTGTTTTTTTGGTTTTTTTTATTGGCGAGCATCAACATATGCAGTCATATTTAACATCAAAACACTAAAACAAAGCTGCAGTCCAATTTATTTGGTTATCGCTCATCGGCCCATCCTGTCCGTCACCACCACCATCACCCAACCCACCCATAAAAAAAATAAAAAGGCAGATCTGGTCAGGGTAGGTGTCTCATTGGAATCTGGGATATCGCCCTACTCCTACTTTTGCTTATTAAACATGCTCAGAGAATAGACTTCGATATATAAACTTCGGATAGGAGGATTTATGTCCGCTTACGATGGACGCTCGAGGCTAATTGGAAATGACGAATACACTGAGGAAACTCAGTGGCGCCGTTGAGTCTTTACCCGGATCCTGTGATTTTAAGTGCACCGCACTGTCCACTACACCGACACTTGACAAAACAAATGTAACGGCTTAATATGTCAAACTAGTATAGACATGGAAATATCAGTTTCCAGACTGTAATTAGTGGGAAACGGTCACTAAGTCGACCTTGAACTAGAAGTGTGTTCCATCATCCATGAACACTTGCTTCGTCTGCTGACAGTGCTGTTTGCTTATTTCCAAGGTTAGGTTGCAGGTTAGGCTGATGAATAGGGCATTATAACTGTGCCAAAATGAAAGTCAGAGGTATTGCACATGTGTAACAACATTCATTGAGATGAAGATGTGAAGAAGTTTCATAAACATAATTAAAATACTTTTCAATTGATGGCCAAGGTTAGGTTGCAGGTTAAAGCATGACGGACGGACGACGACGGACAAAGTGATCGATAAGTGTCTGCCATCCTAAGCAGTTGACACAAAAATAAGTGTTCAGTTCTCATATAAATATATCCGTCATGCGGATATTTTTATGCACTCTTCAACCCAATGAATTTTACTTGACCAGGCTAGACCAGTGACATTTGCTTTATCAGACGAGTACCGCTAAGTACAGCAAAACATGTTTCGAGATGCTAATTTCAGTGCTTGATGTACACCAAGATTGCCATCATCGGCCCATGTGTCACTTTAATTACAAAAGATCTATTTCAAAAGCTTGAATAAACAATAAATAGATTAAAATGACATTGTGTTCCCAAAAGGCAGTTTTTCAGTTTCAGATACATGACTGTACGCAAATGGAAACTTGAGATGAAGATGTGTGTGAAGTTGCATGAACATAATTAAAATACTTTTCAATTGATGCCCAAGGTTAAGTTGCAGGTTAAAGCATGACGGACGGACGACGGACAAAGTGATCGATAAGAGTCTGCCATCCTAAGCAGTTGACACAAAAATAAGTGTTTAGTTCTCATGTAAATATATCCGTCATGCGGATATTTTTTATGCACTCTTCAACCCGATGAATATTACTTGACCAGTGACATTTGCTTTATCAGACGAGTACCGCTAAGTACAGCAAAACGTTTCGAGATGCTAATTTCAGTGCTTGATGTACACTTCAAGATTGCCATCATCGGCCCATGTGTCACTTTAATTACAAAAGATCTATTTCAAAAGCTTGAATAAACAATAAATAGATAAAAATGACCTTGTGTTCCCAAAAGGCAGTTTTTCAGTTTCAGATCCAACTCCGAACCAAAGAATAAATAATACAATATTTTATTTATATTATATTTATAAACTTAACATCTATTAAATACTACAATAATGAAATTTACTTCATACTTACAACAAACAAATCAATGTCATATAATAAAAATTATGGCCTAAAATGTGTTAAAATCATGTAAAACACCAAAAGTTTTTTTGAATGTGAGCAGTATGACATTGTATACATTTGGTGTTTTTAAACAGCTTTACATATTATATAGTCTCTGTGAGGTATAATTATGTTCATTTTGGTTCTTTAAAAAAATAACGTCAGCTCAGTCCTCGGGATTGCCAAATTGAAGTCACCATCATGATCAGGCGAACACATCTCAAGCGGGATACGTAGTAACAAGTATACACTGTAACGCATAAGGCCGAAGAAAAATTAACCGCGTTTCTGATTTAGCCTAATTAAATTAATATATTTCCTGGAGTTTAGAATCTTGCAATCACAGTATTGTCAACTTTTTTGGTTAAATCCACGTCTTTCAGGGTTGCATTTGTATTTGAAGAACGAAGGGCATCTGGAAACCAGATGATGTGTCTCTGAAATGAACAAAACAAGTTGTTAAAAAGTGGTGGTGCAAACTGATATATGCATGGAATTTCACATGAATCGACGAGTGTCCTGTTATTTTTAAAGGGAATTTAACTTGGGCTGTCGTATATACCGTATTTACGCTAACAGTAGCTCCCGGGCGCTATGGAAAGTGTGAAGGGGGCGCTACTATTATGATACAAATTTTCAATATATTTCACCTCCTTTCCCCAACTGTTTCCTGATAGAATTACTGTACGGCGATCTTTTACTGTTACACCGGTATTGACTACAATGTACTGAGTATATTACTACTGTCATCACTCTGCATCTATATGATACACATTTCCGTCTAACTTGACGATTACAAAACGAGTTGGTTGCGTATGAATTAAATAATAATAAATGATAAACTAAAACGTAAATTGAAAGGAACGAGATAAATAAAAGCGGTTATTTGTATTGATGATGATAGCGCTTTAAGGTTTATGTCTTAGACCATACTGGTGTCGAAGGTAAAAAAACTCCCGTAATCAAATCCATTAGCGGTAAAAACAGTGTGTTTTTTAGGAACTTTTAATTTAGTCAAATCCATTAGCGGTAAAAACAGTGTGTGTTTTTTAGGAACTTTTAATTTTTGAAGACGGTAAGGTTTCTTAAAACAGGTGGGGGCGCTTCCATTAGGGAAAGCGCTTCTAATAGAGGAAATATGGCATTATATTTAGGTAAATTGACATTACAGAGAAATGTGAACGTTTTACCATCAACTTGTATGGGTTTTGTGTGATAAATAGAATCTCACAAAATAATCTATTATTTTTTAAACTCTTCAGCAAACATTATTTGCAAACATTATTTGATGCTCGACAAGCCGCGCATTGTATATTTTTGCAAAATTGTTTAATAAATCCGCACTCGATCATGGAAGATCAGCTATTATATCCGCCGAGAAATAAATATTTAATCATTATTCTCTCATCACTGCTAAAATCAACAAAATATTTTGGAGTATATAATTTTTTTATGTCATACATAGAATGAAATATTACATTTTCATATCGTGCCCGGCCTTCACCCATATATAAGCTCTCGGGCAGATATTGGCATCTCGGGGCAATACATGATGAAATATGGATTGAATGTTGTTTAACGGCTCATTAGCACAGTATAGGTTATTTAGAGCCGCCCCAGAGATTGGAGAAGGATACATAGGAATCCGGGAACCGTGCCATACTCTTATTATCGAATAGATTCCTATTGTTCCTTAACGTGCTCGGAGGATAGACCGATACACGGGACCGCCCGGTTTACGTCCCTATCCGAAGGACGAGGCTAAGGGAAAGTGTCTTTCCAAGAACACATCGACGGAAAGGATGAGATATGAAATGCCTGTATATTATTCTCTATAATTATAGAATAACTGTATAATTTATATATTATTACTAATTGCTGATATTATTGCACCAATCATATATGTAAACCTATGGTAGAATAACGAAGACAAATAACACATCTAAATTTTATTTAATTATATGCAAGCAGTTTTAAAGTTAAACTGATACTGGACTAATAAACTGTGATACTAATGTTCGACAAAATCTTCAAGATTGCCATATGTCCCTTTAAAGTGTCCTATTATTTGTTATTTAACTGGGGCCGTCTTTAATAATAACGCTGTAAACTGACAACATCACAGAGAAACTTTCATGTTGTATCATCGTGTATCCATTGTTTTATGTGATAGAATTTCACAATATCCCAACAAAAAAAAAAGTAAAGTATCCAAATGAGCTGGGACAATTATACTTATAGTTAGGCAAAAAAATAATAATGTGTTTTTGTAACCTGACCCGACTCCCTTATCACTCCTCTTTTTTTTTTAAAGTAGCTATCCCGCCAAATAACTACAAAATTACACTAGAAAACCGTTTATCGAAACTCTATACAGGTGTCCAGGTCATATAACAATGTATATGTGCCGATTAAAAGTATAGGTTTATTAATAGGTTCTTAGAATACCCGTGATTGAATATCCGTAAAATGATGGTAGCTCTTAATTCGACACTCTAGTTCTGGGGTTTGGTCCGGCTGGTTAAAGCCGTTTATACATGTGTATGTAGAGTTTGGATTCTCAAAATAAGTAAGTTATATATATACTTTGTCATCAGTAGGTACATAAAGTTTATAAAATTTGACTGTTGTTGGCGGAATGGCTACTTTAATGAGAATAATAAAACAATCTGTACAAATCTGGTTCTGCCACTCAAATAAATCTAATGTTTCTCAAGCTTATCAAGCTTAATAAAATCTTCATTTATAAAAACCACATTAAAACCATAGAAATGTGTTCCCGAATTTGGGGCGGCTCGAAATGTTAACATTTGCTAGTAAGATAGATCGAGTAGCTTGGGTACATTTTTTGAATTCCACTCTCTGGGGTGGCTCGAAATACTGCCATATTATTAGCTTAATTAACCTATATCACAGGGGTCAAATATATTAAAAGTTTATAGCTTTAGATTACCCAGGGCTAGGCTCAGTCTCAGAACTGGAACTTGAAGATGCCACTTGACAGAAGTTGGCAACATCTGCAAAGATCCCTGAAAGACAATCAATTGTTGTTTTTATACTGTGTTAATCCTTTACAGTACTGCTGTAGCTATATGCAAACTTTGGGCAGAGGGCGGGTGGGGAGGGGCCCAGGGTGTGGTGGGTGAAGGGGAGGTGGCAAAGGTGCATTTCTGCTCATAAAGGGGGTTTGGAGACAAGGCCATTTATTTTTGGGGAACAATGGAACATTGTCTGTTATTGAAATATTTTTGGGGAACAAGTGAACATAATAATAAAACTAAATGGAAAAATATTATTGGAGAACAAAACAAACTATTTTTGGGGAACACTGGATCATATTTTCAGTGAACATAGACCCCACTTGGAGGGTCTCAACATAGAAATAATACATCAGTGCTATATTATTAAAATTTAAATTTTAACGGAGACACTTAACATGAATATGCACGAAATAAAACACATTTATGGGTCAGTACCGAGTACTGTACATACCTTTCATCCTTTGTTTTATCACCAAAGTTGTCGGTGTCCCTAATCGAGGCGAACATGACTCATGTGGTCTACATGACATGACCTTGACTCGGGCTTGAGTAGCTCAAGTTGACAGTATTTTTAGTAGCTGTTCTACAAGTATTTGTTACATCATTCAACCATAACAATAGTTAACACATGAATTGGTCTGTCTTTTTGCTCATTAAATCCTGGAATTGTGAAGTATTCACTTGCAATTATCCACAGATCATTCAACCGTTAATCAACACAACAAATTACTGCCGACTAGGCCTACAGTATACCTTGTGATTTTTAATAAGCGCCTAGTGCGGCTGACTTTTACCGTAAACATGCTAAAGGAAAGGCAGAACAAGTGTTTAAAGGTTGACTTACTGACATTTTATCCGGGGCAGGAAATAACTATGTTCGGCAGTAGAAAATATTCATGTTTTACGTTTCTGTTATTGATTTTTAGTTTTGCTTATTTAGCTTGTAGCCGCCATTTTGAATAATGTGTGTTTTGAGTGACAAAAACCTTTCAAAACGGTCTCAAAAAATGGGTAGTCATGAATTTTGACGAAATTTTCAGGAAAAGTAGTAGAGGTACTGATCTATCATTCCTGTTAATTTAAGCTAAATTGGTGACTACCCATTTTTTGTGACCGTTTTGAGAAATCGGCAATTTTGCAGTTTCAAAAAACTCAAAATTTACGATCTTCACATTTGAACAGCGATTTATGCTATGAAAAATATGCCAATAGTATCCAAAACGAATGCTATGAGGATGTTTAACGTATAAACTTACTTTATTTATTGTCTGTGTTGTTTTTGCATTCAAAATTGGCTTAAGCTAACGTTTTTTAAAAGACAACTGCAATTTCCGCGTAACTGCACGTGAGTACAAATTGGGACTACTTCGTGTCAAAACACTTGAAATTCAAAAGTGAGTTATGCGGTGTGTGCGCGTGAAAAGCTTCAGCTGCTGATGCACTGATTTAAAAAAACAAGAGAACGTGAAAACTGCTCATTTATCGGATATATTTATGATTGATTTAAACCTTTTTCTAAGCCCATTTCAGCCCGACATTTGCCGATCGATCACGGATAATAACGAGCTATCTCCGAGTAGCCAAATAGTTCGATCAATCAAATACTGGTAGACACATTAAATAATCATTGTAACGGTGCCCAATGTGAATCAAAAGCAATACACAACTGTTATTACATGTCAGACTATAACTTGAACGTATGTTATTAATGTGTTTGGTACTGTAGAAAAACAAAATTTAAAGCGCGTTTGTTGATACAATTCAAAAACAGGACTGTCAGAAAATAATGAATATTTCTATCGTAACACCGGTTCCAACTTACGCGCATATGCTCCATTGTAAAAAATTCAACACGTGTTCTTGTAGCTTTGAAATACGATCTAGTATCCAAGGAATGAGTCAAGATGGTTTCTTTATAGAATATTACTAATGACTGCTGTGTTTTAACGAACGAATACGCATAATTTAACTCAGTATTTAAACATTGAAATTGGTTAATGTGTGATTGTTGATACTTATTTGACTACCAGCATTTGATTAGTTCTTGAAGTCATGTGACTTTGCGCCATGTGACTGAAATTCCAAACATTGTACGGAGATTTCCGAAATACCGGTGAAATGGGCTATTACGTATATGTAAAATTTCAAAATGTTTGATTATATCTGAAAATGATGGAGTGTATGGTGTATGCATACATTCGGCTTGTATAACCATAACAACATTAACAAAATAAGTGACAAGCATAGACCCATGATACACTGAATAGAATCAGACAATACATATGGTTCCTGTAAAACAAAACTAGATGTAAATGATGATTTAAATGAACAACTGATAGAACAAGTAATATGTTATTGTTTTAAAATATCATTTTAACGCATGAACGTCCTACCACTACTGTGTTCCTGGGCTGAAAAAAATCGCCATGCGTCAGCAGACGGGTACGACATCTTTACTTTAGATTCCACTACCTTCACAGCTTCCGCTGCAGCTCCTGAATTACACAATACAAGCTTCTGTGACAAAGTAAACACTGATATTAAAATATGTATACATATTGCCATCAATAATTTACATGCTGAAAAAGCACACATATTGTCACCGTTTAAAATGAAATTGTTCAAAGTCTATTTAAAGGCAAAAGACACATACAAAACTGCATTGAGTACAGCAACCTTAAATAAAAAATGAATATATAGAGATTATTTAACTGCTGGGATCGATTATAGGGAAATCCGTCACGAGATGGTAAACGTGTGGTTCTTTTCACGAACGAGCGTATGCTAACGCACTCGCGATTAAATAACTACGCATTCGAACTCCTAACTGTATTTTATTCACCAATAAAATACAGGTAAGTATTTATTATTTCGATTCTAACACAACAATAACCCCATTGTTTACGCTATTGTGGGAGTACTATATATTATCTCGGAGGTCAAGGTAATCCGGCTGATATGTTTACAGGCTGTTCCATTGGGCGCCACCATATGCAATGTTCTGCGCGGTACAGTATGTTTAAATACACTAGTAGTCACGTGACAAACATATAAGTCATTGCTTTCGTCATATATAGCTTGCGATGTATGACGTCAAACGTTCTCAGTTTGTTCAAGATGCTTATTAATTATTAATGTTATTAACTGATGCATATGATGGGTTTATATCAATGAGGGGGGTGCAAGGTTTTGGGAGCATGGTTAGTCTGTTGTAATTATCATTTCATTAAAATCACTGTTGTGTTTGTCTTCGTGACGTATATTTACCAAGTGACGTCATGTAACGTGGCGCTTCCAACGGATGAAATATACGCGGAAAATTAATGGAACAGTCGTATTTTATCGTAGAATAGCACATACAGTTGTCTCCATTATTTGTGTATATGAAAGACTGCACAGGTCGTGTTAGAATGAACGGTATCGGCGAATGACGTTGACGTCAGCACCACTTTATTGACGTCATAACTCAGCGTCACAGTTATTTATTTTTGTGTTCGGAGTTAGTTAATAATATTAAGCGATTATGAATATTCTTTCACTGAGAAATCGCAATCTTTCACCAATGAAAATGTAATAAAAGTCAATTAAAGAAGCACCTACAACTGTAGACAAAGGCTCAGGAATACTCCGCCTAGGGATTTTAGTCACGTGAAGTACTGATCGAGCAGGACATGAGCGTGACATAATTATATAGGAAAGTTAACAACATAAGGGATGCACATGAGCATCCTTTCACTATGAGAATGACTAAGTCGAAAAGAGCGTTATTCCATTTTAATATCGTCAAATCACCATGCCACATTTAAAAAGTATCAATTAAAACATAAATGAGGAAATAAGACACATAAGGTACGCACCTCACTACCAAGTGAATTTGATAAGAATATGTTCGTAGACAGACGGACGGTCGGACGGACGGTCACGTTCAAACAAGTATCCCCCTTCCTAACACTTTGTTTTCAAGGGTATACTAAAGGCGGTGTTTACGTACCAGTAGATGAATCCAACATTTTTACCGATGAAATCGGTTTGGAAAAGTTTGGTTTGTTGATGCTCTTCATCCTTATGACAAAACAAATTAAAGTTATAGTGTGAATGTGTACTGTGTTGTACTTACATATGTATTAGTAAAAAATCAAAGAATATGGGTTTAAGTTTATCGCATATTGAAAGAAGCTTAGAAGATCAAAGAGATACAGTTGAATCTTGAATCAATACAAAACAAATTACAATATGAACATCAGTAAACTACTTCAGAACATATTATTGAATTGTCACATATAAAAGTTAACCGTTGCTTACATGATACAAGTATGTCATCTAATTTACAGTTGAATAGAAATACACTTCTGTACAGTCAGAGTTCATGTAAATAGTATGTATGTGTTGTGTTTTAAAACCTGGAAACATTAACATAATCGGTAGGCAAGAACTTCGTTTTACAATACATTGCTGCAAACAATGAAACGTATAGTGTTATGCCTAATTTAAATATAGACGCTGTTAAACTTGTGCTTAATATATAGTTGACAAATAACTATAATAAATGGTAAACAAACCTCATTTCTGCTTGTAACGTACTATCTCTAATACTTGATTCATCTATATTTTCAATCTCTAACCCATTATCATCACCATTTCCAGCGCCTGTATCATCAGGTGTATCTTCATTAGATTTTACATTTATTTCTTTGCTTTGATCAGTCTCTATTTCATGTGTTGAAGGCACTTTAGCCGAATAGTCTTCATTATTCGCCTTTGCTTCAGTTGACGGGCAAGAAGATGCAACACGTGTCGATTGTTTAAATTCAATATGTTCAGTAGCGGTAGTGTCTGCTGCTTTTGCACCATCATTTAATGCTTCTGCTTCTTGCTTTTCGGTCTTATTCATCACACTATTGTGGTCTGCTGAATCAACTTTTCCCTTAGACAAATCAACACTCACAGGTACATTAGTTTCCTCTATAAAACTATCCATTCCCAAACCTCCAATTTCTCTTGTTCCGATCAGTTTACGTTTTGAGAAATCCTGTTCAGTCTTTGTTTCAACCGATGGGGGTGCATACTTCGTTGAAAATGAACTTGCAGCACGATGCACTTGCAATTCCTTAACGTGAGTCTGCAAACTTTTAATTTGCTGTGACATTTCATAAATAACGATTTCTGTCTCTTTTTCGGTAGCTTCAAGCTTATTAACTGTGGTTAATAATTCTATAAATAAAAATACAATATAAATGAGGTAAATCTTAATCATTTCAACAAAACACTTTCTTACAAATGAAAAGAAAATGAATTAATTGTAGTTCACAGTTTACCACTTATTTAAATGACAATCAAAATAAAACTACATAGGACTATGTTAGCAACATAACATCTTTTATTTGTGCAGCTCTAATTTGTAGTATGGTCTGTGAAATTTTCTTTTAATGCAAAGCATTAAACTGTTTAATTAAGAATAACTAAGGGGCTGAGCTATACCACTGGAGCTTCCATCTAAATGTAAGTTATAAAACGATAGTTGTTTTAACAGGGTCACTAAGTGCACCATACTTCAAAACAGATAGAGTCTGTCTCAGCTCGTTGGTTAGTTAAAAACCTCAATGGGCGTAGGCTACACCCATTCGGTGTTTAAATGAACCAACCCGCTGGGACCAGAGTGTATATATTACTTAATAGTCGTCAGATATGTTCTTATACATAATTAAAATGTGTAAACTAGAATGAGAACGTGTTTTTGGTTTCGGTTATTAAATATTTATCACATCTAAATGTCATTTTACTGTTTGCATATTTGATAGCAATATTTCATTGTGTGTATGTATAATCAAGATTAACATCAATTGCTGACGTTTTAATGTGTTAATTTATTTTTTTATATTTAATTGTGTATGCTAATGTGCGTGTGCTCTAAATGTGTATATGTAACATGATATTTAAAGTCTCCTATAATTCAATGATAGAATGGCATTTGCGCAATTTAAATATGTTTTACATTATGTATTGCTGTACAAAGGATGAGACTTAACACAAACTGTAATTGGTATGTGTGTATAACTTACCTTTAAACGCCTCTTCATTGTGACACTCACTGTATTATGGAATAAATGAAAAGTCAAATAATATTGGTCACAGTTTACAGAAGTGTCCAATAAAAAGACCATCTGTATTAAGAGATAACATGTATTCAGAGGCAAAATTGCTTTACCCCGTAATCGTTCTTTAAAAACATATTGAGTGTACTTATCAAGAAAAATAAGTTTAACAGTCGAACAGGAAATGCACGACAAACATGAATGATCAATCTGTCCGAATGCTATTTCTAATTATATACATAAAAGCCATAATTCATTACTGAGCAGATAATAAACTCCATTTAAACACTAATTTGGGCGGTATATAGCTGAACACCTATACCCGAAATTTAAGGCAGTTTTTTCACACACATGAAGGATACATTTTCCCGTTTTATATTAAGTATATAGCAGTATATAGAAGTATACAGAAAAGTACAAAACGTATACAAACCACGTGCATGGTTGACCGTTCTTAGACTCCCCTGAAATAAGCTGGTTGAGGCGTTTTAAAATAAACCTATTTGTTGTCTGAACCTCGCGGACAGCCTCGTGTATCTCGTGTGTCTGCTATAAGTCAAAATTGCATGCATAAGTAATGTAAATGATATGTTATCAAGTTAAGGTCTATTCTAATGTTGACGATAATTAAAAAATAATTTATATAGCGATGTATGGAAAACAAAATCGATGTAAAATGATGTAGCTTTTTCTTTTCGACTAAATAACTTGCTTTAAAAGAAACAATTTCAAACAAATGTCAGAAATGATCCTCAAGTGAAAACTGTAACATCTGTACCATATGATGCTAAACATGCAAAGTTCAACGTACATCAGTGTATATACATAAAAAACGAATAGGGTAATGTTATTCTCAATAAGAAAAATCCGTACCTACTGAACTACAGACCCTTTATTTTATAGTTACATTTATTTATGGTCAGACAAATAAAACAGTATATTTAAATAAAGTACCTGGTTCGCCATTGTCATTTCAAAAAAATATGCGGACACTGATGCTATCTTCTCTCTATATGGTTTACTTTTGACAACATCGGTTTCTGAACAAGGAGAAACATTATAAATATATTATCTTAAACATGAACTCTATATTTAGCAAGCGTTATAGATATGCAGTGTATTTATAGGTTTGTACTGTGCTATGTATTTATTTCCTTAAGTTTGTGAAACTGTGTTCGGTTAGGCGCGAATACATTGTTATCCGCATCTCTTCATTCGACAGAATAGTTTTACTCGTAGCCATAATCTAAACCTGAATTCATCCTACCAACGAATTAATCTTAAATTTATGCTGTTAAATATAGGTAGCCTCCCCGAACCTTACCCACTCCACACACAAACACCCTTTCCTGCACACACACATTTCCCCAGGCGCGGTTCTTGGTTGGCGGACCCGGAATTGCCCCTGACAAATCGTTAGATAAGCGTTTAAGAGTGTCCATAATGTAAATTTCATTCCAGATAATCCATGAAAGTATTTGCCGAGAAATTGTTTTTTCTTGTTGTTCATATTGCTGTTTTATGGGTCGGTAGGAAGTGGGTTTGCTTGTCAAATCGGCATCGGAAGCGAAGTGGATAATGCATTGGGCTATGTACAGACTTCTGTCTCGCCTGGGTTTTCTAGATGGCGGAGGGATTTCTGCCTTGAAATCTCATCCTCATCTCCATCTGAGGTTGCTGTCCTTTATTACCTAATAAGATGTATAAACTGGACGAAAATTCCCATTTCTTTTATTTGTCAAATAGTGTCCTGTACACACATTTACCCTTAACGTGAATTTCCGGATCTGCCCCTGTTCTCCTTCTTTCACCCAAATAACCTATTCACCCTCTCTCTTCATTGTATATTATCGAATGTATACCTCTACCAAAATCCTCGAATTAGTAGTCACTATTTTGTCACTTTGCAAAATGTACACAATGAGGAAACAAAAAGGAGGAATCAACTTTCGATTTTATTTACTATATTAAAATAGCATACAGTGTTTGTAAATTGTGTCTTCACGGTCTTAACGGTGAAGTTCACGGTGAAGTTCACCGGTGAAGTTCACGGTGAAGTTCACGGTGAAGTTCACAGAATGATATTCAAAATTTAAAATGGATACTTGAAATAATCAAAAATCTACTTACTGGTGTTGTTTAGTGTTTCACTTTGTGTTGTGTTAAAACGAAAGTGGAAAACTTCCATTCTATATTTAGAATCGATGCTATGTCATAAAATACACACCGCCGTCGAAATAGCATGCCCAATTATCGTATCGTATTATTTATGTATTACACCGACCCGATATTAGGTTGCTATTTTTTGCAACATGGTTAATTATACTCCTTTTTTTAAGTTACAGCTTCATTTCTAAATTAGTAGAAAATTTCAAAGCTGTGCAAATACGAGAAACTCAGATTTTTCGTGAAAAAGAATAAAAAAAAAAGTAAAAAGATAATTCAGATGTTTTATGAATTCGACGATTCAAGCAGTATGCATATTTAAGTTTGATGTTAGCGCATCGTGAACTATTCATATTATTAATCAAACACACTTCTCTATTGTATTCAGACCAATGAAATACTGGGAGGTATAATGTATACAATGCATGTGTTGCAATAAAAACAACAGCCAAATAAAACATAATGTTTGCAATATAACGGTGTGCATGACGGATAAGTTTAAATGCAACATGTTTGTACAAATCATTCTTGAAACAATGTTGTTTTGGAAACTACTTGTAATCTGACCTATGCTACAATATATCTCTTACCATTGTTTTAAGTTCGAAGCATGTAAAACACACGTAGCGTATAAATCCAATGGGCCGCCCGAACAGCAACAGCTTCATTTTTCACCCAATACTATACACACTTTGTGAAGGGGGTTCAGTATTAATCGGGATTTCAGATATCTGCTTATTATATTGACGATCTATCATTCGGTGGCTGTCGTCCTCTAATTAAAACGTGTGTCCACGTGTTTCCACGCATCCGAACTTCAAAACTAGTCAACGATTGTTTTCGTACTTGAAAAACTGTTGCAAATGTAGCCCTCTCCTTAAGAAAGTTAAAAAGTCTCTTGTGGCAAACTATCGACCTATATTTATTTCTCACTTGCATCCTATGCAAGGTCTTAGAGCGCAAAGTAGCTTCGAACCTAGTCACGTACGTGGTAGCAACATCCTGATGTATAACTTCCAGCATAGCTTCAGAGAACGCAGGTTCTGCGAGACACAACTAGTCATGCTGGTGGAAGACTAAGCATTTCAATCGTATATCAGCAAACGCTAACTGTACTTTATATTTCCTACAAAGAAATGTCAAGACAAAAGCGCCTACGAAATAGGAATGTGCTTATAAAGCCCTAATCCGCCTTACTCGAGTATGCCAGCTCTGTCTGGGATTCGAACTTCCAATCACATATAGACAGACTAGAACTGGTCCAAACATGAGATATAGGGTCCACAGCGTCCAAAAGAAATGGCATCGTAAGTCCGCACTGTACTACAAACAAGGAGCAATATTTAATTAATTATACAATGAAAAAGACAAATACAGCAGAAAGGGTGGTGAAGACAGTGTTACCGGCTTATTAGGTCAGTAGGCAATAAGGCCAAATAGACAAGACAGTGTAAACAAAACTACATCCCATCAAAAGTCGAGCCTAAATGACTTTGAGGTATTTAAGCGTCACCGCAAAGCTGGAGAGTATCAGTTGGTTATCTGTAGAACAACGGAGGTCAGATGCAGGTCTATGTCTGGTTTGTCACGTAGTCTTTGACAGAAGGTTGTATATAGTGTGGTAACTGTTCCAATTTCAGCCTATATACAAAATAATGACATTGTCTAAAGACACTGCCACTCGATAATATTTAGACACATGCACACTGGAGAGAACTATTACAAATATTCCTTTTTTGCTTTTGACTATTGTACAGTGGAATGCTTTAATAGAAAAGTTTGTATTGATGCATGGCTTGAATATTAAGTTCAAACATGCTATCAGCAGCATCGACCACTGGCACATTAAACCGCAGCACTAACCACAAGTGCTGTGGTTTTATCCTTATAATATATTTTTCATATCATGATTATAATACCTTTCGCATTGTTTCGTCATCTTTTCTTACTTTTAAATATGCTATCTTGTCTACTTTCTAATGCAGGCTCGCAGCCTGCTTGAATTTGTCCGTGAGAGTGAAAAAGTCATATAGAGAGAGAGATAGAGAGAGAGACATCAGCAATGCCAGGTGTTCACTTTAAATGTAGGAGATCATGATACGGTGCGTGATGTAATCAAAGAAGTATATGACAATTAGCATACACGTATGTCAATAATACAAATAAATAAAAATGACTGAAAAATGTCACTATGACTCACCACTTGAAATGAAAACGCTTTATTCAGTTCAATTCAATTTCATGTGTCCTCCAAAACAGAGAGTGTTCAGTACATGTAATATTGAAAGCAAAGATAAATACAAATGTTAAATTTCAACAATCAACATATAGAAAAAAGGCGGTTTTCGAAAGTTGAAGTTAGCTATTAAAAAAGAGAGAGAGATAGAGACAGATTGTTTAACGAAACACAGAAACAAAACAAATTTTCGTATTACATTTTAAACAACCTGTTTTATAAAAGTACATATAATACTATTGGTATGTGGCCCTACGTTCGGTACTGACTGCGAACATGATACGTTCGGCTTTCAACACAGATATTCATTTCGACGCACCTGTGACCAAGTGTTTATCATACAATTGGTAAGTTTACGCCTTTTCTGTCTTGATACGACATGGTCGTTTTTTACAGCCTGTGTCCAGTATGGTTTGTTGAATGTTGAATTTACGTTTAGTGAGTAACTTCTTTGTCACATAATGAAGCGCTTCCAATAAATCACGGAAAATGACCTAAGATTTAAGACTACCATATGGCTAATGTGTGATAGACCGCGTTGGCATTCTTCAACCATCTTATGCCATCTTATGTAGCGGTGGATGTACTGTGTTATATCGTGTAAATGGAACGCCATCGTTGCAAAAAAACGCAGATGATCAGATGATATTACATTTGATATATTACAAACTTGATACTGGAAACATAATCAATGAATTGGGAAGTATGACATTATATAAAATGTCTTTATTTATTTCCAATAGGTTTACTGGTGCAAGTCTATTTTCGTTTACGTATTGTGTAAACAAGTTAGTTTTAGCAAAAATCGCGAATTCATCGAGCTTTTACGCCTCAATCCGAAATCCGACGGACGAGGCTAAGAAAGTATCTTGCTTTAGGATACACCGAATAAATCCAGTGGCATCAGTGATGATCTCCCGATTTAGATTCGAAAATGTCAAAGTTGACATCATGTGACGCTATCAATTTTACAATGAATATTGTTTGATAACTGTATGATATCCGATCCGATGACCAGGATAAAGGTTAAATCAATAAAAGCTATAACTCGTGAAATTCGACGAACATCCAAATATTCGGCATATTAGCCAAAAATCGATGCGTAAAATGATTACACTTTTATCTAGTCTTCTACAGTTAACATAAATAAATATAGAACTTGTGATTATAGTTCAGAACAAATTATTGCCTTGAATGGGATTTGAACCAGAGACCTTGAGCTTTTATTTGTTCCTTAAGACATGAGTAATAACCACCAGACCACTTATATTTGTTAGTAGTTTGTAGCATTTCTAACACTAAATAGGCAGTTGGAAATAATTAGCGCAGACTAACACACAAACTTACCAACCGCTTAATAAAGACACGAGATAAAGCTGTTTTTGAGACGGATTCCTAGTTTCAATTTGATATTAAAACGTATTACGCTACGCAGGGTTAATTTACATGTGCGGCATGATGGACTATATACTAACACGACTGGCGGTATTCAAATATGTTATTTTATATCAACTGTTGAATGTTGTTTAACGGCTCATCAACACAGTATAGGTTATTTAGAGCCGCCCCAAAGAGAGTGGACGGATACATAGCAATCCGGAAACCGTGCCCTACTCTTATTATCGAATAGATTCCTATGGTTCTTTAACGTGCTCGGAGGATAGACCGATACACAGGACCGCCCGGTTTACGTCCCAATCCGACGGACGAGACTAAGGGAAAGTGTCTTGCCCAAGAACACACCGACGAACATTTTATATCTGATTAAATGGTACTAAATGTAACATGGTCTTAATAAGTCCCGGTAGTTCAGTGTTTAAAAAAAACTACTGCAAATAAGAAGCTTATGTGTTCGAGTACCGAGAGAGGTGAACGTTTTTGTTGTAATTTGTTTTCCTGTACACTATGATGCTACCTGTGTACAGGTATGATGTGTACTACTTTGTTTTCTTTTTTTTTGTACTACTTGATGTATATAAAGTAAATGATGTCCTGCGTTAAATTCAATAGATTTAATACCTGTTTTCGCCCTGAGCTGGTGTACATGACATTACAAAAAATACACTTCTAAAAAGAGGAATGCAATTAAATACAGAGGCTAATACAAACTGTGCAGTCTTCTTTCTTATCCCCCACTGCATCTACGTTCGTAACACAACGTGGTGAAACGATTTATTTTGCAATGTATTTCCAACAGGTACGATGTTGACGGACCTTACATAACTTAACCCTGTAATGTGGAGTGTTGTACATGTTCATTACTTTAGTATTATCATAATATTAGATAATTCAACGAAAGCAACTTATTTGAACTTTTATAATAGATAGTAGAACAAGTAGCACACAAGGAAGATGGTCTTTTAGGTAAAATTATGGTAAAAAACTATTACGTATTTCTACACATAAATACTTTAAGCTTAAAACTAATCGGAGTTTCAAAATAACTTGGCACGTTTACTCATCTCATTAAGATGATATGCAGAACCTAAACCCATGTCATACTAGTATGTTCAATGTCACGGTCACTCTGAACGTCTTTTCTTCTTATATGCCTAGAGTAAGGCCCATTTCGTGTCCGCTCAACAACTCTTGCATACATAGAGGGATTTCGAAATATCGTGGTATATTTATTCATCATATCAAGAAAATATGCAAAACACAACACCCCTGTCAGTATCTTCAAGGTTAATTTTACTCTGAAGGTCATTCATATCCTGTATGACTACAGTAAGTCCCATTCCGTATCCGCGTTATAACTATTGCATGCATAAATATATTTCAAAATAACCTGGAACATTTACTCATCTCACTGAACTGATGTGTAGAACCCAACACTCATGTTGGTATCTTCAAAGTCAATGTCACACTGAATCATTCATATCTCATATGTATATAAAGAGGCAATTTTTGTTTCTGTGTCGGAAATCTTACATTCATTGAGGATTTTAAAATAAATTGCCATAATAAAATCAGTTGGCATACACGTTGTGCTGTCCGGACGTACGTCGTCCGTCTGTCTGTTCCATATCGTGCTTTCTCAAAAACTCTTTGAAAGCATTTCAGAATAATGTTTAACATATTTACTCATCTGATCAAGACGATGTGCAGAACCCAACACCTATGTAGGTATGAATACTGTATACAACTACACAACGGTTTTCGGTTTGAAAGTTTCTATCAGTTTACGACGGTAACAATGTGACATTCAAATTCCGATCAGAGACATTGAAATCCGTCTGCTCTTTATCAACATTTTACATCCCTATTCTGACAAAACTGTCCCTAACTTGCTAAAAGTAAGGCTCGCTTTGTCTCGGCTACATAAATCTTACATGCATCAAGGGCATTTTGAAATTAAGACAATGTGGCACCCAACATGCATGTCTGAATCTGCCAAGTCAATGCTATACTTAGGGACAAGTCAATGCTATACAAAGGGACAGATACTATGTCAGGCAGGGATATGGAGTTCTCTCAGAGTGAACCTCTTGTTCATATTTAAGACAATCATAACACTCTTATGTACATAAACAAATAATAAAACATCAAAGAGGTACGTTATCGCTCTACTTGTTTAAAGTAAACTGGCGTAAAGAAAGAAACATTTGGTGGAAATCGAGAGAAATACCTTCCATGCTCTAAGTCATTGAGAATACAAAAGAGGAGGAGTGGGGGCTGATGTGGTGTCAAAATACGGTTGTTTTTCAAAATTGTCCAAGCTTTTATTGAAATTAAAGTAAAGCTCGGCTAAAGAAAAGACCTACATCGTTAATAAAAAAAATACTGCACTTTTGATTCAATCAAGAGCCACACTGTTTCCATTGTTTATGCTCAAACAACACTCTAAGGAACAATAAATAAAACGAAAATATGATACAGATCAAATGCTATATGAAGGAGCTAGAGTGTTAAAACAAGGCAAAGTATAACATTTTTAAATGCAGTAAGGGCCAAAACTCTGTTGACGCTAATCTAACATGGCTGGCTAGTCTTTGAATATGTCCTCGCTTTCTATGACCGAAGTAACATCATAAAACAGGAGGTGTGTAGGGTGAATGCGGTGTGAGCTGGTTTTTCAACTTGTTCAAACGTTCATTGATATAAACACTTTGACCAAGTTTAACCAAATTCAGATGAAAAATGAAATTGCTAGATTTAACAAAGGAAAATAAAGCATTACTATATAAATCAAGAGCAATAACTATGGGGTTACCCTTCAGATCTAACTAAATATTCAATGTGTGCGAGATAATGGGCTTTAAATTGGTTTTGTATTTACAAGGAAATTAAATTTGCACAATAATGTGTTCTATATCATTTTCTGATGTATATGACATTTCTAGCATGTATTAGAACAACTGTATATTGTCCTAGGAAAAGTTTAATGTACCTCCTTAACAAGGACAAATTTGACGGACGATAGACGGAAAGACGGACGGACGGACGGGCCACGGACAACGCGCTATCGCATAAGCTCATCTGGTCAACGCTCATCTGGCCTCTGGCCTTTGGCCAGTAGAGCTAACAATTAACGCATTCAGACTGCCCAAACTAAAATGATCCTTATACTCCAGTCCATGTTAACCACTCCTATTCCATCGTCACCAACAATGTCATCACCGACAACACAATCACAGGTTTAATTCCACCGATATGAGAACATATCCGTACACTTAAAGTAATTAATAATCTGAACATTTCTTAGTATCAGTCAAACGTTGTGTGCAGTTGATTGTTTGTACACTCGCATCGATTAAATCATCACTTCATATTCTTGTTTTTGTTTTTTATCCGTTTTATAGGCACTTTTTCGGATGTAAGTCCGTATGTCTGCATACCCAAAGGTTGCCTGAAACGAAAAACAAACGGAATCGTATCAGGATCAATGCTTTATTATGTTTTCAATGTTTTATTATAATTTTATAAAGTAATCAAAATGGTACTCTTATTGTTTACTTTCTTTGGTGGAAATGACAATACATGCATGTTTATAATATACTTTTATAACGATTATTCATATTTTAGTAAACACCTATTTTTATAATGTTTGGACATTTTGGACATTATACGCACCATAATTCAACTTCAGACTTGCCACTGGCCCCGTAAGAGTAATCGCCTCGTACACGATTGTTCCAGCGGACCTTGATATTAAGCAGAGAAAACAGAGTAAGTTAACGACATACAAGTACTTGTTTTAGTCGCAACATTATTTATGAATATATTTTCGCTAAGTATCTAACAAAATGTTTATTTATACCTTGTTTTAATTGCAACCATGTAAACGTTGATCAAGGTAGTAATTAATACGTAGTCTTAAAGTGTTTATTATTACCAAATGTTATCAAATATTCACTTAGATGTGCATATGTAGTTGTTTTGAAATGACACCGTAGTTAACACAATTATGTATCCTATTGATAATACCTAATTACAGGTAATACAGGTAGGAAGTAATTGTTTATTAGTTTAATGAACGTTCTGCAACATTTATTTACCTGGACCTTTTGTGGATCTGACGACAGTACTTTGATAACCACACCCTTTTCCTGTGAAGTTACCTTTTTATCTCCCTGGACAAAGTCCGCACCTAAATAGAAAACGTAGAGGCATATGGAGTAAGAAAATGTATTTGACAAGTCTATATAACTGTCATATATTACAACAGATGCATGTTTTTGAAACATATGTTCATTTGTTCGACATTTTTTTATTTACGGGGCGCAACAACGCAAAAGGTAATATGGTACCAACGCGAATGATCAGTCCATTCTCAGTTTTAAATATGTTATTCCAATGACCCTTTCTCTGTATCATAAAGATTTGCGTCGGGTTTGCTATTTCTTTAATTAAATATGTATTACCTGGTTTAACAACACATCCAACCATAAGCTTATCGCCAGGTCCAACAGTTCTCGGTTCGTTTACCACAAGTATATCGTAATCTCCTCCCACTCCATAGCGATATACATTTATATGCTTATTCGCATCCCATTCTACCCATACCTGTCGACCTAAAATGGTTTGAACGCATTTTAATGTACATCCATCATTTCAACAAAATACATTTACTGTAAATAGCAGATGATATGTACCTATTGATTCTAGTTAAAATTATACAATAAAACTGTAATAAAGTCCAACAATAATATACAAAATATATATACAATTATATGTACATTTGCTCTCCCAAATTCTAGCTATAAATTAAATTAAAATGAGTATAACAGTCGAACAGAAAATGCATCATTCACAGTCCACATTCAACCCAAAAAAATATTTCAAGACAAATAAAAATTATAAGTAAAATTAGAAACAATGCATGCGGCACCACAAAAATAAGAGTTGATCATTACGTCAACGCCTTATGTCCATTACGTGTCCCCGCCTTAATTCCATTACGTGGTCCCGCCTTAATTCCATTACGTGGTCCCGCCTTAATACCATAACGCGATCGGAAAACTTATATTAGCAGCATTTTATAACGGATATTTCGACAATAAAACACGTTTAAAAAAACAATTATTGAAAAAATGCGATAACTTGTTTAAAATTACCTATTAAATGTTTAAATATTAAAATATGCAAACCTTTTAAGCCGAAATTAAGATTTTATTTCAGACCCCAGCCAATGATGGGGTATGAAAGTTTATACTCGGACCACGTAATGTTTCTCGTAATGTGTATTGCGTTAGTGTATAACGTCAACTATGTAGGACGCCTATCACACATTTATATATTAGTAAATGCTTGTTAATACACAGCATGTATGTATTAGAAAGTCAATGCAAGCTTTATATGCATTTTATAAAATTACCATAAAACATTAATATTACTTATTAAGTTCATATTAATACGCTGAATGATCAAACGTCGGCTTGTCATCCTTTTCGAAACATAGATTACTGTGTTGTCTCATGCAAATCAGGCTGACCACGAATACGTGTGTATTACAGAATATATTAAGGGGATGGAGTGTTTCAGAAAGTTTGATCTTAAGTTGTTTTATTGATATATATTTAGATATAATTTCAGTTGTGTCATCTCAATAGAGAAATAAAAGAATGTATGCATCAAGATTGACAAATGCACTTAACATTACCTGAATGACCAATAACAGTCCCTGGCCCACGGCTGTCCTGTTCCTTCCATTGCCAGTCTGGTCCCCTTCTTACTCTCGATCCGATAGATGGTAGATTGTCATCGTCACTTTCGTTATAATAATTATCGTTGTCATCGTTTTTAGACATTCTCCTTAAAAGACTCTTCTGAGCATCAGCCATAATGTCCCGTAGTTGTTCCTGTAATCAAAAATTCATACAAAACGTGTAAGAGTTTCTTCAGTTCAGTACAAGTATGGATACATCCTGAGGTGTTTCTAATTATATTATTTCTATATATTTTACAATAACATATACGGGTATTCGATGTTTTCCTAATTTTTCTTGATGTAGACTTTATTGTCAGAGATTTCCTTTTGATGGTATGTACTTTTATTTACACTGTCTTGTCAATTTGAGCGCTGAAGACAGGAAAATAGCAACTAACCAGTAGGCATATTGCCCTCTGACCCTGTGTTCACCACTCATGGTGTTGTGTATTGTCCTTTTCATTGTACAGTTAATTTGCCCTTTGTTTGTGGTACAGTGTGGATCTACGTCGCCTTTACGTTTGGGTACTGTGATTTCTAAAGGACAATTTTTTCTCATTTTCGATTTTTTTTTTTAATCAAAGTAAGGTTTTATTGAGAGTATTTATTCCATGTTTGATTATAAGAAAAGAAACTTACTCGATCACTTTCAGATAAATCTTGTTGTTGGTCAATCATGAACTCGGACGAACCTAACATGGACTGTAAAATGCCAAGAGATCCATGTGTCGCTTTCTCCTGAAAATAAAGAATGATAAAACGATAAACAAGAATATTGAATTAACTCACAGTACACCTATGTCTGTGTTACGAGAATCTAAATAAAACGTCACTTGGTGGCATTATTTTGGCTCTGTTTCAGCGTTATATGAAAGTGGTTTTAATTTTAAAAAAAGAGATATACATCGATTATTAGTGAATAAATAATACTTTCTTTTGTTCGGACTTATATTACGGTAGAAAATATTTACTGAGACATATGACCACACCATCAAATCATTCAACATGACACAATCGTCGCGATTCCCATAAAAAATAAGTTATAAAATTCGAACAGGAAATGCAGCTTTCACAGAAGACAGTAAACCCAAAAACACGCAAAACGACAAACATGAATGGCAATGTTAATAAGGAATAAAGGCATATGACGTCACAAACACAAAAATGGTTGACAATAGGGCTACTTCCTTGGGACGGTCAGTGGCAAAAAAGGGCCACTGGGGTTTAAACCAGGTTCTAGGGTGAACCAAACCTCACAATTACCCTACTGTCATCCCAATAAAAGGGAACAGTGTAAATAAGAAATCTCCGCCATAAACTACTCTCTAACCACCAAGGCAGCATTAATAGGCAATATAAATAAAACACAAAGATGCTCGTGTATATATAAATACAAAAAACAATAGCCTAGAAGGTTACTGTATAGTGTTTGTGCTTATCCTGAAACTCATAGTTCTAAACAGCCTACTAAAACTAATGTACTAGCCAAAGTTTATCCAAAACGAAAATAAGCTCCGCACTGTTCGTCAATATTTTACCATGGTCATGTGATATATAAGTAGTTAACTGCAGACTACTTTCTGAGACACTGACAGCGGTAAAGGTGAGAGCAAAGCACGACAATTCTGGCATAAACCAGAAAGGACAAATTGAAGTACATCCTTAAATTCAGACATGATGTGATTTGTTGCCTGTCTGAGATGTGTTGGTTTTATTGTCTATACGTATAGTTATCAACTGCATAATTTAACATAATAAGTCTAAAGGCAATTGAGGTTGTCATATTATGTATATGTGCAGCTTTGGTATCAACAAATCCTTATATTTAAGTTATTCTTACATATTATTTATGATATTGTTTTCCTACTACGTGTAATTAGTAGCCAGCATATGAGGACGGCATTTGTCAAGAGATAATGTGGAAGCAATATATTTTAAGTCCTCGAAGCTGCGAATTGGATAATTCACTGTGAACTTGTATATGTTTGAAACTTATCTGTTATTCATTCGATCTTTGGAGATCGCTGAGCCCGATACTTATATTTATCGGTGGTACATTTTCAATTTCTTTTGTTTTCTTACTTAATTTTTGATTCGGTGGTTCCACTACTCCGGCCGATAAAAGGCTCTGGGTATTGTTTAACCACTTATAGGATATGTTGTCTGCTTTTTAATTTAGTCTTTTGGCTGTTACTTGTAACCGCTGCTCCTAACTAAATTCCATTATGTTTATTTCGCTCTTTGGGACATTTAATTTTATTAGATACTGGGACCATACGCCGTACGACATGGGAAAGCCATAAACTCCATGTCCACCGCCATATGCATGCCACCTTTGGGATGATTAACATTTTGTACTATTGATTTTATTAATATTGAGTTCTGCTCAACTCGGGGCTAGAGGGCGTGAGCGGTAGCTAGCATATTTCACTACCGCTCATGAACAGTCTCAATCAAACCGAGACTGCAATAGTTCGTATATGCCGTGCTCGGCCGTTTCAAAAGGTCCATTATCATACTCTTTTTTTCTGAAAGCATATCGGACTAACAAGAATATCAGCAAAAGCCGATCTGATCACTCAAGCAAGCGCCCAATACTTATTATATTATACCGAACAACAAAAACAGATGTTCGAGAGTGTTTTATTAAGTGAATAATTAGACACAACTGTGTCTGCCTTGAAAACACATATAAGGTAAGAAGGCAATATTAACGTGATACATTATTACAGTGATGTTACATTAAGATATACGTCCCAACATGTACCATTAATGCTTACTGTAGTTGTTTGAAACAATAAGGTGTTATCTAAAGCATTGTGTGTATCCTATTTATAAGTATGTTTACATTTGGTTGGAAAAGAGGTCTTCTAATTGGCGCATTTATTTTATTCCAATTAGTGACGTATAGACCCATAGAAGTTTAGACTCATTGGGGCGGATGATTATTATTTATTTTAGTGTGTTTTATGTAACTTCACACATGTCTCTATAATTAAACTGTTTTCTTACCTGCACAACAGCGGAATATTTGCTATACATTATCAGCATTGTGCTCATTTTATTGAAATATTAATGTGGGTGTTTCCCCCCCCCACTCCCACACATCCCCCTCCCCCTCCCCCACAACCCCACGAGTACTGAATACTCACTGATTTAAATCTGAGTACTGAATACTCCTTCATTTTAGACCCTGAGTACTGAATACTATTTAACATGATTTTCTTCATAAAAAAATAAATATTTGCTATTTATTCGTCTAATTTTATGAAGATGTGATATAAAAGGACATTTAAAACTGTATTAAAGGTTGTATCTCACCGTTTTGCTGTTTTGGGGTCAATCATGAAATCTAAATATGATGTCCTACGATTTTTGTGGATTTCAACAGGTTTTTTTTTTACATAGAAAACATAGTTTGAAGGCATGTTCCTATTTTGTATGCGTACTGAATACTAAATAATGTAATTTGCGGGTACTGGTACCCGTTTACGGGTAATGGTACCCGAGCCGTGGGTACTGAATACTCTCTACATTTGCCCTGAATAATGAACCAAAAGTGTGGTGGTGGGGTGGGAAACAGTACCATTAATATCCATACGCTCAACCGCAATACAATATGTTTGAATTTTGCAACCTGTATATGGAATAAATATAGAGGATCTTAAACGAGTTCCCATTTCATATAAGATTTATGAAACAAGTTATGAATTATTTTAATTTTAACGAGCCTTTTGGAGAGTTAAAATTAGAAATAATTCATAACGAGTTTCATAAATCTTATATGGAATGGGAACGAGTTTAAGATCCTTTTTATCACATAACATTTCAATCAAATTAGTAAAAAATAATTCAGATTGACATAGAACCGCCACGACGTCAGACACACTTTAGCGCCAAAACGTCCTAAAATATGTGACGTCGTAACGTCGCGTGTCACACATAACGTTGCGTTTAAAAGAATTCGTGTTTTACCTCTTTACAAATTAGCAGTTTACGCCAACTTTTTAACCAACCAAAAACAATGTTTTGTATAACATGCATTACTTTTATAAGAAGTCAAAAATAATAAGTTTATGACTCAGATCTGTAATAATTATAATAGTTTCAGTTCCCCACGTTTATTGTTTCTATTATGTTCTTCATTAAAAAGCGCTTTTACTTCTTTTCAAAACTTATTTAAAAGAGTTACATCTACTACCGTTTTGTCAAACGGTGCCAGATATGTGTCTATGAAAGGTAGGTCAATTATAATCTAAGCAAACTCACGGTCAAGAAGACTCGTCGTGAAAATGGTCTCCCATCTTCAGGTCGCAACATTTTGCCCTCAGCTACTGCCACCATCAGCTGTAGGAACTCCTATGATAATAAATAAAAAATCAAATTCTGAATTATAAGCTGTAAACGAAATTGTATAGTAAACTTTAACAGAAGCACGCATAAGCCGTATTTACAAACACACTAATACTCAAAAGTAGCATTTGCCAACGAATTTAACAAGCGCTTTGTTAGCAAATAAATACAGTCAAAACTCCCCAAACCGAATAAATCTGGTGACTGAGTTGGCTGACAGTTTGGACAGTTTTCTTATATTATGCAAAAAGTATGTGTTTCTTGTTCACTTCGGTAATATAACATATTCCTGTTTTACATAAACCCATTTATTTGGCAGAACATATTTTCGTACCATGTCAAACACACGTCTGTAGAATATTATACATAGAGCTGCATGCATGCAAATCAGAACTAATTCATTGCCGTACACACAATCCATATAAAACAAGAGTCCAAGATGATCTGTATCGCTCTATTGGTTTAAGACTGTACGGTATAAACATATTCCGGTGCATTTAGCACTTTGTCTAAAAGTGTTAAATGTGACTGCCAAATAGTTTTTCCTCGATATAAACACTTTAACCAAGTGTGTTGTCCAGCGTGTCTTAACTGTTTTCTCGTTACCACTATAGCTTCTTCATTGTTAATATCAAAAAGGAATATGATAATGGACCTTTGGAAACGGCCGAGCACGACACATACGAAATACTTCAAGTCGACAACACTAAATGATGGCCCTTGATATAGTTAAGTATGGTATATTATTTTTCGTTTACACTCCAGCATCTCCATCTTTCACTAGAATTTTACGAACTTTGACCAGATTGTTCATATCAGCAACAACTCGTGCAAATCGTTCAAAACTGTGCTTGCTCGGATAAGTAACAGTGTTATGACCCTAGATATTTTTTTGAAAAATCCTACATTTTGCTGCTTAGCACTTTAGCTCCATCTGATCTTCCTCAAGCTTTCGTAGGATTTTAAAAATCATTAAACGCTCAAACGAGTTATATACGAGTTAAAAATTAGGCATGTCGACTAGACAAATTAGAGATATTTCCCAAAAGGCTGTATTTTGATTTTCACCTTCATTTGCCTGCCATCCATTATTTACCAATCTCGGCCAAAAGTATGTTTAATTAATGAAATCTTGGGCAATATATCTAAAACCATCTATATCAATTAATAACATCAGAGGTATTGCCATTGATTTATATATTAAAACTGTTATAGTTCGGATTGTAAAATATCTAGCTTCTTTATTGTCGACCTGATCTGATCTTTAGTAAACTTTGGCCAGTAGATCTAAACCTTGGCCAGTAGGTCTAAAAACTACTATGTTGTTTGGAGCAGCGTCAACTTCATTAATATCACCATGATCACGGTTACACATGTCGTTTGTTGTAGTATAGAAATGAATTATATAAGAAAAGATCAAACCATATTGGCAGTTTTTCCAGCGGGAACACAATAGAAATCCAAACACTCCAGGGTCTGCCAGCGCTCCAAGACTGATAGAACAAGCGCTTTCATCTGAAGCCAAAATTACAATCATTAAATATCTCCCTAAAAGAAAGATTGCATGAGGTAAGCATTTAAATTAGTAATAGACTGTGTAGAAATGACAAAATTAAATTACTGCCATAATACATAAGGTATAAGGAAAAGGAGTATGAAAGGAGAAATTCGGTTTCTTATATTCATATATACATGATCATTTATGCGTTATACTTATATTGCCTATTAATGCTACCTTGTTTGTTAGAGAATATAACCTGGTGGGGATATATTTATTTACACTGTCCCGCTTTAAAATATGGCAATATTGAGATTTGATGCACCCTAGAACCAGGTTTAAATCCCCAGCGGCATTTTCGCCACTGACCGTTTCAAGGTGGTAGCCCTATTGTCAACCCTTTTAAGTTTATGATGTCATATCTTGCCTCTTATTCATATGTGTAATTATTGTTTCTTTCTGTGCCTGTTTAAGATTGAATGTGGTCGTTGAATGCTACATTTCCTGTTTGAATGTTATACCTACTTTTGTTAAAGTGTTAAATATCTTGCGTATCTTCTTTTTTTTCATGCATATGAACAATGTGTGTCCCAGTATAAATTGTCACCATCCTACTATCAGCCTGCTGCATCAGTTGCTCGGCAGATCCCAAACAATACCATCGTATGTCACCACAGGCAAATACTTTAACGCATTTTAAACGTTTTGTTTTTAAAATATAGTACTTCTTTTTGACGTCATCATTTGATTGTTTTTGTACAAGTTACGTCGTATAGTACTATAAATAGAGGATCTTACATGAGTAATCATTCATTATTGAATTTATTGAACGAGTTGGCAAACTGATATTATGCGAGGCTCTTGCGGAGCATTATTTCATTTTTGCTAACGAGTTTAATAAATTCAATAATGAGTGAGAACGAATGTTAGATTCTATTTATTACATAACTTATAACGTCACAAAACGTCAGAAAACGTACATTAACGTGACGTCCATGACGTCATTAACGTTATGTTATACCACTAGTTGAATATCGAAAATACTGAATGGTGTTATTACACTCCCACACCACATGTTATGTGATAAATAAGAATATCTTACCTGTAACTCGTGCGCATAGTAAGTTTGTATTTAACTGGCGTGTGTACATAGTAACATGATAAGCATGTTTTAGCATGTGTCAGTCCAATTGTCAACAAATGCAAACGTTTAAGTGACCAATAAACATGATCGAGCGTTTTACTTTCACAGTGATGCATTTCACGACCTATTTTTTTTTTTTCATTTGCGTTGTCAGATCCAGAACAATTGAGAGTGTCAAAGTGCTGTTTTAACTCACTTACCAATAACCAATCAAAAGTAAACAAACTTCGTCGATAAGTACATTAAAGCTCGATTAAGCTATAATAAACGGTATATATTCAACCGGTCTGACTTGCATCCGAATCAATTTGATTAACGCAAGCTATGTCATAAAAGTGAAATGATCAAAATTACAAAGTCAGCACATCACCTCGTCTTGATCGTTTGAATCACATTGATCTGGTCCTTGATACATACAGCTGTCTGTGGGCTCTCCGTCAGTTACCATAATTACTTTAGTGTTAACTTGAATACCATTTATTATGTCAACTTGTCCTGAAAATAATGGCATGGTGCTACTTATAAAGCTGTCATTTTACTAATATAATACTGATCATTAATACAACCAGTAATGTATGGCACGTGTTTAAGAAGCTTGGACTTGATACGTACGTTGATTGTACGCCGTTCCCTCAAACTTGGTTTTATTAAATTTATCTGAAAATGCCTAGAATGAAATGCCCAAATTTGACACATATGTGTATATTCTGAACGAGATCTAGAAACTAGAAATCCTAGAAACTGGGTTAAACACACAGCGTCATTTGTTGCCGCTGTCAAACCGTTCCAAGGCGGTACTTCTATAGTCAACCCTTTTAATATGTGTGTTGTGTCGCATACGTGCTATGAATCCGTGTAAATTGTTGTTTGGTTTAAATGAGTGTTTTAGGTTGAAATAGTGTGTTTAGCTTCAAAACATACAGTTATGTTATTAGAGAGAGGGGGGAAGGACAAATAGGAATCCAGAAACTCTTACTATCGAATAGATTGTGTTTTTTTGTTTAAAATGCTTTGAGGATAGACTCCGTTACACGGAACCGTTCGGTTTACACCCCATTAGTTGGACGAGCTATGGGTCTTATATAAAGCCATACAGAAAAAGTGCATTTAATGTAGATGATAGCAAATGTGTATAATCCCACTTACTATCCGGAGTTCCTGCTGCAGCTTCAGCCATCTGTAGACCACCAAACATTGGCGTAGGTCCACCAAGTTTAATGTTACCTTTATAAAAAGAGGAAATTTCGGTTATTATGCGTGTATTTTATTCCGTATTATATAGAAACGAATGCAATTTATATAATTAACAAAATGTATACCAATAATTAGCGATGACCAGCAATACAAGAATTATTTAGGAAAATGGAAATTCTTCAGGCAGTCGAACATTCGGTCACCATGTTGCTTGGTACAAAGAAGGCGGCTGCTATTGCTTGAAACACAAGCTAATGGAGTTGCATTCAACATTCGTTCTATACCGTATTTTGTTATTTAGGACGCAAAGAAGAGGATCAACCTAAGTGCTTGTTATCCCCAGGATGATAACTCCTTCTTTTAACAAAATCTCAATTTAGTCAGGTCTAGCAACACTTACTATTTTTCAATCGGAAATTTTCATTATATGCAGTATGCAAATCAAATATTATTGTGACAGGTTAATGTTGTTGTTTTACAATACTAACTTTTTTCATCAGGTATAAACTTTTCATAAAATGGCCACCACAGTTTAAGATAGCTTTTTATTGATAATATGTGTTATCAAGAACAATCAAGCTATTTAGCATTTCCATTGAACCCAGATAAATCAATCATTCACAGAATATTTTGAACATCTACTGAACATATTTATATATGCAAGTTAAAACGTACTATAGAGGCAGCAAATAAAAAGAAAAAAGGAATATCATGCTAAATTTAACATGATTCAAAACACAAGAAAACTTACCAAATGCATGTCGAAGTTTGCTAAAGTCGTTTGTGAGTCTCTGAACTACTCTTGTGTCGTGTCCAAACGTGACCAATGCCACGTGTTCGTTTCGAATTCCATGATTTATGGCTACATCCTCTAATCCTATAATCCAAGTGATCCGAGTAGTATATTACTCATTATATCATACAGAATATGTTTTACATTAGTACGATACATGACAATTACATGCTCCCAATTTTGATTTAAATCTAATGTCTATATATGTAGTATTTGTTTTCTAAGTTAACAACCAACCACGTATCAAGAAGTTCAACACAAAAAAATCGAATTACACTTTTATTAATTACTTTGACTCTACAAACCGTTTTGAATATCGGCAAATGTTCTTGTTTATAAGTTTATTCTATTTACACATTAAATTATAATATGAACTGCAATGTGGCATTAAAGTATACATCAGTGTAAAAAGGTTAAATTGCTTATGTTACGCATAACATATCTTTGGTTTAACATAGCATAACATCTTATCATCATCATTGCCAGAACGGTATGATTTCCGCTAAGCTTAACTGCGGAGCGTAACATAATTTTGGTTATGCATGTTCTGCGAAACATATCTAAGTATGTTCATTGGTTTCTCAAAACATAAGTTGGTTACACGTAACCGACATAGTGTTATGATCCTGATGGCTAACCATACATATTACGTAACGTAATGAAACAAGAAGAGTAGGCTATGGGGAAGTTCTATATATCAAAAAGAACGACTGTCCAAACAATACGTACCACTAATGAAATCGTTAAAGAAGATTCTAGTGTGTGTCCATCCGTCACCTTTAGCCATGCTGGCAGATATATCTATACATAGTACGGTGTGAACGCCTTTAAGTTCCTTCAGACCTGCGGCTGCAGCTATATGTACGACAAGTGCAAATAAAAGTAAAATAATCAAGCAATTAAGATAAAAAGATATCGTTTAAAAAGAACAGAATAAATTTGAAAAAGAACACAAAAGAATGCAATTCACACACATTTAAAAAATAAGAGAACGTCGAAACTGCTCGTTTATCAGATACATTTATGATTGATTTAAACCTTTTTCAAAGCCCATTTCAGCCCGACATTTGCCGATCGATCACGGATAATAACGAGCTATCTCCGAGTAGCCAAATAGGTCGATCAATCAAATACTGGTAGACACATTAAATATTCATTGTAACGGTGCCCAATGTGAATCAAAAACAATACAAAACTGTTATTACATGTCAGACTATAACTTGAACGCATGACAGATATATGTTATTAATGTGTTTGGTACTGTAGAAAAACAAAATTTAAAGCGTGTTTGTTGATACAATTCAAAAACAGGACTGTCAGAAAACAATGAATATTTCTATCGTAACACCGGTTCCAACTTACGCGCATATGCTCCATTGTAAAACAATTCAACGCGTGTTCTTGTAGCTTTGAAATCCGATCTAGTTTCCAAGGAATGAGTCAAGATGGTTTCTGTATAGAATATTACTAATGACTGCTGTGTTTTAACGAACGAACACGCATACTTTAACTCAGTATTTAAACATTGAAACTGGTCAATGTGTGATTGTTGATACTTATTTGACTACCAGCATTTGATTAGTTTTTACAGTCATTTGACTTTGCGCCATGTGACTGAAATTCCGAACATTGTACGGAGATTTCCGAAGGACCGGTGAAATGGGCTATTACGTATATGTGAAATATCAAAATGTTTGATAATAAATGAAAATGATGGAGTGTATGGTGTATGCATACATTCGGTTTGTATAACCATAACAACATTAACAAAATAAGTGACAAGCATAGACCCATGAGACAGTGAATAGAATCAGACAATACATATGGTTCCTGTAAAACAAAACTAGATGTAAATGATGATTTAAATGAACAACTGATAGAACAACTGAATAACCAAAGTAATATGTTATTGTTTTAAAATATCATTTTAACGCATGTACGTCCTACCACTACTATGTTCCTGGGCTGAAAAAAATCGCCATGCGTCAGCAGACGGGTACGACATCTTTACTTTTGATTCCACTACCTTCACAGCTTCCGCTGCAGCTCCTGAATTACACAATGCAAGCTTTAGTGACAAAGTAAACACTGATATTAAAATATGTTTACATATTGCCATCAATAATTTACATGCTGTAAAAGCACACATATTGTTCTCGTGTAAAATGGACAAATGTAACATAATGAAATTGTTCAAAGACTATTTAAAGGCAAAAGACACATAAAAACTGCATTGAGTACAGCAACCTTAATTAAAAAATGAATATATAGAGATTATTTAACTGCTGGGATCGATTATAGGGAAACCGTCACGAGATGGTAAACGTGTGGTTCTTTTCACGAACGAGCGTATGCTAACGCACTCGCGATTTAATTACTACGCATCCAAACTCCTAACTGTATTTTATTCACCAATAAAATACAGGTAAGTCTTTATTATTTCGAATCTAACACAACAATAATCCCATTGTTTACGCTATTGTGGGGGCACTATATATTATCTCGGAAGTCAAGGTAATTAGGCTGATATGTTTACAGGCTGTTCCATTGGGCGCCCCCATATGCAATGTTCTGCGCGGTACAGTATGTTTTAATACACTAGTAGTCACGTGACAAACAATTAAGTCATTGTTTACGTCATATATCTTGCGCTGTATGACGTCAAACATTCTCAGCTTGTTCAAGATGCTTATTAATTATTAATGTTATGTGTACTGATGCATATGATGGGTTTATATCGGGGACGGGGTTGGGGGTGCAAGGATTGGGAGCATGGTTAGTTTGTTGTAATTAACATTTCATTAAAATTACTGTTGTGTTTGTCTTCGTGACGTATATTTACCAAGAGACGTCATGTAATGTGGCGCTTCCAACGGATGAAATATACGCGGAGATAATGGAACAACCGTATTTTATCGTAGAATAGCATACAGTTGTCTCTCTTCTTTGTGTATATGAAAGACTGCACAGGTCGTGTTAGAATGAACGGTATCGGCGGATGACGTTGACGTCAGCACCACTTTATTGACGTCATAACTCAGCGTCACATTTATTTTTGTGTTCTGAGTTAGTTAATAATATTAAGCGATTATGAATATTCTTTCACTGAGAAATCGCAATCTTTCACCGATGAAAATGTAATAAAAGTCAATTAAAGAAACACCTACAACTGTCGACAAAGGCTCAGGAATACTCCGCCTAGGGATTTTAGTCACGTGAAGTACTGATCGAGCAGGACATGAGCGTGACATTATTATATAGGAAAGTTAACAACATAACGGATGCACATGAGCATCCTTTCACTATGAGAATGACTAAGTCGAAAAGGGCGATATCCCATTTTAATATAGTAGAAATTTATATTTCTTTACGTGCGTCTTTATATCATGTCAAATCACCATGCCACATTTAAAAAGTATCAATTAAAACATGAATGAGGAAATACGACACACAAGGTACGCACCTCACTACCGAGTGAATTTGATAAGAATATGTGCGTAGGCAGACGGACGGACGGACACGTTCAAACCAGTATCCCCCACCCTAACACTTTGTTGTAAAGGGTATACTGAAGGCGGTGTTTACGTACCAGTAGATGAATCCAACATGTTTTCCGATGAAGTCGGTTTGGAAAAGTTTGGTTTGTTGATGCTCTTCATCCTTATGACAAAACAAATTAAAATTATAGTGTGAATGTGTACTGTGCAATACTTACCTGTGTATTAGTAAATTACAGATTATGTGTTTAAGTTCATCGCATATTGAAAGAAGCTTAGAAAATCAAAGAGATACAGTTGAATTAATACCAAACAAATTACAATATGAACATCGGTAAACTACTTCAAAACATATTATTGAATAGTCACATATAAAGGTTAACCGTTGTTTACATGACACAAGTATGTCATCTAATTTATAATTGAATAGAAATACACTTCTGTACAGTCAGAGTTCTTGTAAATAGTATGTATGTGTTGTGTTTTAAAACCTGGAAACATTAACATAATATGTAGGCAAGAACTTCGTTTTACAATACATTGCTGCAAACAATGAAACGTATAGTGTGATGCCTAATTTGTTAAACTTTTGCTAATATATAGTTGACAAATAACTGTAATAAATGGTAAACAAACCTCATTTCTGCTTGTAACGTACTATCTCCAATACTTGATTCATCTATATTTTCAGTCTCTAACCCATTATCATCAGCATTTCCAGCGCCTGTATCATCAGGTGTATCTTCATTAGATTTTACACTTATTTCTTTGCTTTGATCAGTCTCTATTTCATGTGTTGAAGGCACTTTAGCCGAATTGTCTTCAGTATTCGCCTTTGCATCAGTTGACGGACAAGGAGATGCACCACGTGTCGATTGTTTAAATTCAATATGTTCAGTAGGGGTAGTGTCTGCTGCTTTTGCACCATCATTTAATGCTTCTGCTTCTTGCTTTTCGGTTTTATTCATCACACTATTGTTGTCTGCTGAATCAATTTTTACCTTAGACAAATCAACACTCAAAGGTACATAAGTTTCCTCTATAAAACTATCCATTCCCAAACCTTCAATTTCTCTTGTTCCGATGAGTTTAAGTTTTGAGAAATTCTGTTCAGTCTTTGTTTCAACCGATGGGGGTGCATACTTCGTTGGAAATGAACTTGCAGCACGATGCACTTGTAATTCCTTAACGTGAGCCTGCAAACTTTTAATTTGCTGTGACATTTCATGAATAACGACTTCTGTTTCTTTTTCGGTAGCTTCAAGCTTATTAACTGTGGTTAATAATTCTATAAATAAAAATACAATATAAATGAGGTAAATCTTAATCATTTCAACAGAACACTTTCTTACAAATGAAAAGAAAATGAATGGATTCTAGTTCAAATAGTACCACTTATTTAAATGACAATCAAAATAAAACTACATATGACTCTGTTAGCATGGTTAGCAACATAACATCTTTTATTTGTGCAGCTCTAATTAGTAGTATGGTTTGTGAAATTTCCTTTAAATGCAAAGCATTAAACCGTTTAATTTAGAATAACTAAGGGGCTGAGCTATACCACTGGAGCTTCCATCTAAAACGATAGTTGTATTAACAGGGTCATTAAGTGCACCATACTTCAAAACAGATAGAGTCTGTCTCAGCTCGTTGGTTAGTTAAAATCCTCAATGGGCGTAGGCTACACCCATTCGGTGTTTAAATGAACCAACCCGTTGAGACCAGAGTGTATATATTACTTAATAGTCGTCAGATATGTTCTTATACATAATTAAAATGTGTAAACTAGAATGAGAACGTGTTTTTGGTTTCGGTTATTAAATATTTATCACATCTAAATGTCATTTTACTGTTTGCATATTTGATAGTAATATTTCATTGTGTGTATGTATAATCAAGATTAACGTCAATTGCTGACGTTTTAATGTGTTCTTTTTTTATATTTAATTGTGTATGCTTATGTGCGTGTGCTCTATATGTGTATATGTAACATGATATTTAAAGTCTCCTATAATTCAATGATTGAATGGCATTTGCGCAATCTAAATATGTTTTACATTATGTATTGCTGTACAAAGGATGAGACTTAACACAAACTGTAATTGGTATGTGTGTATAACTTACCTTTAAACGCCTCTTCATTGTGACACTCACTGTAATATGGAATAAATGAAAAGTCAAATAATACTGGTCACAGTTTACAGAAGTGTCCAATAAAAAGACCACCTGTATTAAGAGATAACATGTATTCAGAGGCAAAATTGCTTTACCCCGTAATCGTTCTTTAAAAACATATTAAGTGTACTTATCAAGAAAAATAAGTTTAACAGTCGAACAGGAAATGCACGACAAACATGAATGATCAATCTGTTCGAATGCTATTTCTAATTATATACATAAAAGCCATAATTCATTACTGAGCAGATAATAAACTCCATTTAAACACGAATTTGGGCGGTATATAGCTAAAACCTATACCCGAAGTGTAAGGCAGTTTTTTCACACACATGAAGGATGCATTTTCCCGTTTTATATTAAGTGTATAGAAGTATACAGAAAAGTACAAAACGTATACAAACCACGTGCATGGTTGACCGTTCTTAGACTCCCCTGAAATAAGCTGGTTGAGGCGTTTTAAAATAAACCTATTTGTTGTCTGAACCTCGCGGACAGCCTCGTGCATCTCGTGTGTCTGCTATAAGTCAAAATTGCATGCATAATTAATGTAAATTATATGTTATCAAGTTAAGGTCTATTCTAATGTTGACGAGAATTAACAAATGATCCTCAAATGAAAACTGTAACATCTGTACCATATGATGCTTAACATGCAAATGTTCAACGTACATCAGTTTATATACATAAAAAACTAATAGGGTAATGTTATTCTCAATAAGAAAAATCCGTACCTACTGAACTACAGACCCTATATTTTATAGCTACATTTATTTATGGCCAGACAAATAAAACAGTATATTTAAATAAAGTACCTGGTTCGCCATTGTCATTTCAAAAAAATATGCGGACACTGATGCTATCTTCTCTCTATATGGTTTAGTTTTGACAACATCGGTTTCTGAACAAGGAGAAAACATTATAATTATATTATCTTAAACATGAACTCTATATTTAGCAAGCGTTTTAGATATGCAGTGTATTTATAGGTTTGTACTGTGCTATGTATTTATTTCCTTAAGTTTGTGAAACTGTTTTCGGTTAGGCGCGAATACATTGTTATCCGCATCTCTTCATTCGACAGAATAGTTTTACTCGTAGCCATAAACTAAACCTCAATTCATGCTTCCAACGAATTAATCTAAAATGTATGCTGTTAAATATAGGTAGCCTCCCCGAACCTTACCCCCTCCACACACAAACACCCTTTCCTACACACACACATTTCCCCAGGCGCGGTTCTTGGTTGGCGGACCCGGAATTGCCCCTGAGAAATCGTTAGATAAACGAGATAATCCATGAAAGTATTTGCCGAGAAGGTTTGTTTTTTCTTGTTGTTCATATTGTTGTTTTATGGGTCGGTAGGAAGTGGGTTTGCTTGTCAAATCTGCATCGGAAGCGAAGTGGATAATGCATTGGGCTATGTACAGACTTCTGTCTCGCCTGGGTTTTCTAGATGGCGAAGGGATTTCTGCCTTGAAATCTCATCCTCATCTCCATTTGAGGTTGCTGTCCTTTATTACCTAATAAGATGTATTAAGTGGACGAAAATTCCCATTTCGTTTTATTTGTCAAAAACTGTCCTGTACACACATTTACCCTTAACGTGAATTTCCGGATCTGCCCCTGTTCTCCTTCTTTCACCCAAATAACCTATTCACCCTCTCTCTTCATTGTATAATATCGAATGTATACCTCGACCAAAATCCTCGAATTAGTATTCACTATTTGTCACTTTGCAAAATGTACACGATAGGGAAACAAAAAGGAGGAATCAACTTTCGATTTTATTTACTATATTAAAATAGCATACAGTGTTTGTAAATCGTGTCTTCACGATCTTAACGGTGAAGTTCACGGTGAAGTTCACAGAATGATATTCAAAATTTAAACTGGATACTTGAAATAGTCAAAATATCTACTTACTGGTGTTGTTTAGTGTTTCACTTTGTGTTGTGTTAAAACGAAAGTGGAAAACTTCCATTCTATATTTAGAATCGATGCTATGTCATAAAATACACACAGCCGTCGAAATAGCATGCCCAATTATCGTATCGTATTATTTATTTATTACACCGACCCGATTTCTTGCAACATGGTTAATTATACACCTTCTTTTAAGTTACAGCTTAATTTCTAAATTAGTAGAAAAGTTCAAAGCTATGCAAATACGAATTCGCATGTAAACGACTTACGTGAACAGGAAATTCAGACTTTTCGTGAAAAAGAATAAAAAAAAACGTAAAAAGATAATTCAGTCGACGATTTAAGCAGTATGCATATTTAATTCAGGGCTTAGCGCATCGTGAAATATTCATATTATTAATCGAACACTTCTCTATTGTATTCAGACCAATGAAATACTGGGAGGTATAAGGTATACAATGCATGTGGTGCAATAAAAACAACAGTCAAATAAGACATAATGTTTGCAATATAACCGTGTGCATGACGGATGAGTTTAAATGCAACATGTTTGTAAAAATCATTTTTGAAACAATGCTTGTTTTGGAAACTTCTTGAAGTCTGACCTATGCTACAATATATCTCTTACCATTGTTTTAAGTTTCGGCATGTAAAACACACGTAGCGTATAAATCGAATGGGCCGCTCGAACAGCAGCAGCTTTATTTTTCACTCAACACTATACACACTTTGTGAAGTGGGTTCAGTATTAATCGGGATTTCAGATATCTGCTTATTAGATTGACGATCTATCATTCGGTGGCTGTCGTCCTCTAATTAAAACGTGTGTCCACGTGTTTCCACGCATCCGAACTTCAAAATTAGTCAACGATTGTTTTCGTACTTCAATAGTATTTCGTTAGAACTTATAACATTTGATATAACCTTGATATTTACTGGAGTGTCAAGGTCACAGAAAATTATATATGTACGAGTATGTAGATTGTCATATTGAATTGAATTATCAAGGCAGAACAAAGTACTACTAGTTAAAGGTATGTTATCTTATTTAGATAATTGTTGAATATAAACAGTATCTTTTAAAAGTAATACCTTTATTGTGATCTCAATTCACTTAAGAGTCTGGGTCACTTCTTCGTTCAGTTAAAACAAAACGTCTGGCAGGAAGTTGTGCATGACATAATTCAATATTATATTTTCAGAAATGTTTTAAAATTGAACATGAGCTTTCAAAAATCTCATTTAAAATTATATATGATATTTACCCTCTCTTCTCTTAAAATCCCCAATGTTCGTTTTAAACTAAAACAAAAAAACATCTTCATTTCGTTTTCGACCCCATTCCCCCCACCCCAATCACACTCTCACTCTTCACCACTCCCCCCCCCCACCCATCAACCCCCCCCCCCTCCCCCCACCCCACGCACACACACAAACACACACACCAACACACACACACTCCAACCTGCAACGGATATAATATAACATAAAACACTGATTGTGTTCATGTTTTACATTGTTTTTAATGTGTTCTAAATTTAAATATATTGATTATCACATAAATGATCCATTAACCGATATATACACAAACTAGATTGTTCCTGATATGGTCGTATTCCCCGCATTTTGTGTGGGAGGATGGAAATGCGTGAGTATTAGTTAGACGCATTCCCACCCCACAAACATTAACATAAATACTGGAGCTCCCCCTCCTACACCCGCCCCAGCCCCCTTTACCTTAGATGTGCGCATGCTTGTTAAATGATTTTATTTAGACTGACTATTTTTTTCGTGTAAATATATGCAATACAAAGGTGTTGTTAATAAAGAAAAAGAGCATGTTATTTACACGGTAAGCGTTTTCTTTCTCTATTATAGCTGAAATTAGATAGGAATATCTGATGGAGGTGAGACATGACATACAAACTACTCGAGCGTCTCCGTGGCCGAATGGTTAACGACGTTGCGTTGTAAACCTTTTCGCCCCTCACCGCTGCGGGTTCGAATCTCACTGGGAGCTCGACTTGTAAGTGAGGAAGTGTCGATTCTTAGGCATGGCGGGAGGTGTACAGTACTGGTTATACCCAGGAAAAGTGGGTGGTCTGCCTCCACCACAAAAAAAGCGACCGTCATATATAACCTTACATGTGTTGAAAATGACGTAAAACACCGAACAAACAAACAAACAAACAATAAACTACTATTCGGATTTATGCCTTTCCCATTAATTTTTGCAACGGTCCCAACCCCACGATAAATACTGCTTGGTCCTTAAATAACATAAGCATTAAAGGCAATCGTGTCAAATTATGAATAATTACTGGGTACGATAATATTATACAGCAGTGTGTATTGTGGACAAAGGCATACATGAAATTTACGCTTGGCGTAAATTAAATAGAAATAACGCATGCTCCAACTACACTATTATTTAAGCATAAAATCACATTGTAAGTTTTAAATACTCAATTAAACTTAAGATAATTTTGGATAGTTCGAAAAGAAGTGGAGATATTAGCATATAATTGCATTATAGTGCTGTGATGTTATTTCTCTATCACGATTGACCTTAGGTTTCGTATTCTGTAACGGAGACCCTGAACTACAGGAGATCACTCAGACAAATGATTAAAACAGTATTTGACACGTTCTGCCGAAACTGTACCTTCGGCGGTGTTATCGAATTCAAAAACCAATACATAAAAATCACATGGTCGGCTACGATGCCAACGCTGCGGCGGTGGCCCACTTATGTATAGATATATATCGGATTTCCGAACATCCAAACATATGTGCATTCTTGTTATTTGTATTGTTTTCATGTTAGATCAGATGATCCGCTGATGTCAAGATATTCTTTTTTAATTGTTAAGTACGCTTAAACCTAAATCACATATTTCCTCTCAAACGCATTTCGGATCCCCTCTACTTGAAAATATAACAGGCTTTACAGCTGTTAGCATATGTACAATCATAATTGTGTTAATTTTATTTGCCCTATAATTGATTACAGATCGATCTTTAAAGACAACAGTGACGTTTAAAGGGACATATGGCAATCTTTACAGTTAAAATATCACGGCGTCCCGCTAGTTTTTCTGCATAACTTGCATTTGTTCAGTCATTAATAGTAACTATTAGAATAGCATTAAGCAATTTCTTTTTGCATATTATTAATTTTAGATATTATTGCACCAATAAACTTTTAGTATAGTGCATACTTAAAATTTATTTAAATGTAACCAGGGTAAAAGTAAAACTGATACTGGATATATACATCGAGATACCCATTTGAAACACTTCAAGATTGCCGTGTGTCCCTTTAACGCAAACAATTTGCTTTTTCATTTGTTTGGGTATGTTTTCCACTAAAACGCAATACGTTACTTGGATTCCCCTTTATGTTTTCTGTAATTATAATTAAATCCTATAATATTATAACTGAATAGCTAACGACACAGAAACTCAGTGTTATGCCCATGGCCAGATCTATGTAATACTTCCATGGATGTAAACATGTTCAGTTTCTACGGTTGAATGAAAAAATGTATCAATATATGTTAAGTTTAACTATATTGTTGTATTGGTATATACTTAATATATAATATGTATATAACATACTCGTATATGAATATTTAGCTTAAAAATGGCTATTTTTAAACTAAACAGCTACCTTTATAAATTTGTTAATATTATACCAAGGCATATTTTAGAATTATTTGATAAATTGGTACCACCTATTCTTAATTACGGTAGCGAAGTATGCGGCAAATCGAAAGAGTTCATTTACAATTTTGCAAATCATTGTTACGAGTGAAAACCATTACTTGGTCCAGCCTTAATTCCATTAAGCGATGGGAAAGCGTATATTGGCAGGATTTTATACCGGATATTTCGACAATAAAACATGTTTATAAAAATATTTCACTGAAAAAAAGTGAAAACCTGTTTAACTATATCTATCAAATGTTTTACTTTTACAATATGCAAAATTTTTAAGCCGAAATTAAGGTTTTATTTAATACCCCAGCATACCCGTTTTCGCTTCTTGGAGAAGGGGTTGGATGGGATATGAGAGTTAATACTCGTACCACGTAGTGAGTCTACACAGAATGTTTTTATATATGATGAATTAGGACGAATAAATTATCATACTCAGCGATTATATATAATAATCAAATATTGTTTAAAAATAGTAAACAGCAATGCACGCAAATACATTGTTAATGCATACTCTATGATGCTTAATTATATTGAAACACTGCCAAATAAAACAAACTGGTTAAACTTAAATTGAGTAATTTTAAAATGTGTATATAATAATATCACAAGGGGTAGAATATATAAAATCGTTTTTTGTTTATAGTAAAACTACGTTTGCGAGATACGTTTATACAAAACTGGAATGGCCGCTTAAATCAATCAACTAGAGCGACATTTTACAACTCGATTTCAATTTTCTACCATATTTGGATATAGTCAATATTTAAAAAAATAAGAGTCTCATCTCATAGGCTAGAGATTGAAACGGGTCGTTGGGAAAAAACAATAAAAATACCAAGAGAAAAGAGAAAATGTAGTTCTCTTGGAGATGAATTTCATTTTTTATTTTTTATTTTATTTTATATACAAAGATCTGAGATCCACATTGTTTAAAAAGTACTTTTCGGAAAACAGCAACATGTTCAAAACTATAGAATTATTTCAGTAAGAAAACAAGCAAGGTTTTACGCAAGCGTAAAATAGCTGCCGAGAGACAAGAAGTTAACATAATAATATATCAAGTCACGGGTGTTAAAACAATATTGAAAAAAATAAATGTTGTCACGGAGACATAAACACGCCACGACCGTTTTTTCTTACATTCTTTCCGATTTTTACCACCAGTTCTTCCTACCAGGCATTTAAATCAATGTGGGTGACCTCGCTTCTTTCTGTCCAAAAACCTTGACATGCCTTACATATTGATTACAATTACCTTGTAATACGACGTGCTAGAAGTACACATCACCACAGAAATACAATTGTTCACGTGTGCGTTAGTGTACATTATTACAACACATATAAACGGTTCACTGTTACCATGTGTAATTATTAAGATTGCGTTATCAAAGTGACAAATGTAAAGGAATAATATTATAAAATTATTGCCTTTTAGTGAGGTCGATATGTGTATTTATCAAATAATATAAAAGTGATATCGACCGAGGCGATAGCCGAGATCGATATCACTTTTCTATCACTTTTCTCAGGTCGATAAATACACATATTACATAATTGTCTCTGATTTATATAGGAAATACTGGGAATAGAAAAGCTATATCTACTCGTTTGCTCTAATGGGAAATATCTATTTCAAAGTACGAAACATTGCTCGGCCTTATCCGTCAGTGGCGGAAATGCCAAATGACGTTCGGATTGTTTTACGGACGTCTTCGTCAGATTCCGTCACTAGGAAATAACGATTACGGAAATTAACGAACGTCTCACACCACAATTAATTTTCCATAGGGTCCCATTGTAATGTTTTTGTTCTTGGCATAGAGATAAAAAAGATTTTGCAACATGTATTTATGCTTAAATTCTTCATTGATCCAATATCTGCACGCTATTAACTTTTAACGAATATTTACCAGATTGAACTTTTTTTAATTTCATGTTTGCGTGACACCTATCAAAACTTAGACAAAATACAACCCCGTGGAGATTAGACCCATGATGTGTAAAATGAGGCAGAATTAGCTAGAAATCTTATATCAACATGCATTTTTCTGGGATCTCTTCCTAAAATGCTGTAGATTTAGAACCTGATAAAGATAAACCAATGTATCCTGTAAAATGTAGAAAAGCGAACCTCCTTCATCTGTAGGGCAGGAGTATTCAAGGGAGATAATAGTGGTGTGAGTCCCGAAGAGTTCCGGTTCCACTTGTTTTGTTTGTATGACGTAACATCGTCTTGGATGATGGCGTTCTCGTGCAAACTGGTGTAAAAAGGCGTGAATCATTAGAAATATTAATAGAATATCATTTTAAATTATGTAATATATAGTTTAATAACCAGTGTTTTTGAGATACTGAAAATATCTCCCTCGCTAGATAAATGGCACCGATATAAGAACTCGTTCTCCGCACTTGTTCTTATATCGGGGCCATTTCTCTACCCCGTATCTCAAAAACACTGGTTATTAAACTCTATATATCGATCGAACCTAAAAGGCAACAATTATTTTATTATTAAATCAAATTATTCATGGATTTTTGAATTTTGAAATTTTGAAATTCTGAAATTTGAATTCTGAATTTTGAAATTTTGAATTTTGAATTTTTAAATTTTGAATTTTGAATGAAAATTAAATTTTTCATACTTATTTTTCACAGGTCAATATACAAAAGTCAATATACGTTTTTCAGGTCAATATACGTTTTTATTTTTAATCATGTGATCAACTTTTAACCAATTGTATTCATTGAATAATTTGATTTAATAATAAAAACCAATGAAAATTAAAAAAGAAAAAGAAAAAAAAAGGGAAATCAGCAGGCTTGAACACTACCTTCCTGAGGCGTCGCTAATATACATATAATAGTAATGATTTCAGTAGACTGGTTTACGAAAACGTCATTTCACCAAGTGAAATGGTAACCTTTCAGCATTACAAATATGTGTTTATACCATTCAAGTTTTTCAGACGAGTTCTCTAGGAATTCAAGTTGTAAAGCATGTTTATAGCTGAAACACTCAAAGAAACTATTCATTACTACCTTACCATGTGCAATTACTAAAGCAATATAAGAGGCAGCGAATAAGCAACAATTACCAAACTTAGCCAACGTATTTGAAAAAAAGAAAAAGTATTATCTGTGAAAACTCCCAATAACAAAATTGATATGTTTGTGTTTTATTTTAACACGCTCCGTGCAACTTAGAGTTAATGTCATAATTCAGAGAGAAGCTGTTAAAAACAGTGTTGTAATACTAAAAATCTTAAAAACACTTGTTACTAAAGAATAGCGCATTTCATGTGTGACATTGTTAGATAACATTGTATTTTATAAACATAATTCTAAGCAATATTTATGCTAACACTGTCATAACGCCATTGATATATTAGAAATGTTTGTTATAAAATTGTTTAACATTGTGCTCAAGAGTCATATGTGACTTATTGCAAAATATTGATGTACTTTGTAAGGTTTATTTGGGATGGCCTCGACCCAAATAGACCTATGACGAGGCTAATAAAAGTAAGTCTTCTTTATGTACTTTGGATTAAGCAAATACAGAAGCCTAATCGTGTATTAGTTTTTGAACAGTTTCGCAAGCTAACAATATGTTTCGTAAAATTTGCTCATTTGCTATGCGCGTATTAACCAAGTTAGTTACATGGCCCCACCCCAACCCTACGCATTCATCAATGAGACCGTGTACAGTGTTGTACAATAAAGGATGGTAAAATGTATTTCTACTCAATAATAAAAACAGGAACACACTGGTGTTCTGTTAAAAAAATACGGACCATAAAGTTGACATAAACTCGAACTCTGGTCAGTATTGAACATCAATGTTCATCACAGCCTGTGCGCTGAAACTAGAATCAGGTTTGGTGCTTTGTACTGGAAAGTAAACACAGGGACGTATATACAATCTGTATTCTTTCTGTCGTGTATTACACGACTATTCGAATGGGTTTAGTTTATAAAGGTCGATTGTACAGTTTATCAAATAAAAAACAAGGCACTGATAAGACCTAACCTAACCTAATTTACCAACTTGTTCGAAAACTCACCGTGTCCCAGTAATATTGCCAGTTAACTGCGAATCCACATAAATACAAATTGAAAATCGTTATACCTTTTATTTGAAGGGAAATACGGCAATATTGAAGAAGTAACGAAGCATCGACATGTTCACCTAGATGTATTACTAAAGAGAGTATCATTTTTTGAGTTTAAAGGGGCATACGGGCAATCTTGAAGTTTGAATCAAGAAATAAATTCGCATTTTGATTGATTTATCCCGTATCATTTTGACTTGAAAACTGCTTGTATATATATAAATACCATCTTGAGTTTTCAATTTTCCTTCATTATTCTACGATAAGTTTAGGTATATTATTGATATATTATAATAAACAGTTAATAATATGCAACAAACATTATCTTTTAGCTATTGTTATAATTAATATAAATGACTGAACAACTGCAAGTTAAGTAGAAGAACCAACGGGACGCCGTGAGTTAATACAAATCAAAGGTTGCCGTGTGTCCCTTTAAAGCTGCATGCATGTAACTAAATAACCTTGTAGTTTCAATGTCTTAGTTATTCTACATAATTGGTGCAATTTAATCAACAATCGTTAATATGTAAAAAAAAAAAAAAAGGTTCCGTGAATTTTTAAAACATCAGTATATATTTGCTCGTGTGTCCCCTTTTATGCATGCACATAAGTGTGTGTGTGTGTGTGTGTGTGTGTGTGTGTGTGTGTGCGTGCGTAGTGGTGGTGTGGGGTGGCGTGGGTGGTGGTGGGGGTGGGGTTGGGGTTGGGTGGAGTGTGTGTGTGTGTGTGTGTGTGTGTGCGCGCGCGCGCGCGCATCATTATGTCTGCGATACTCACTGTTCCGTCATATTGGTTTCTTAAGAAGCTGAGACTAATGATACAGCAGTAACAATATTTTCTTATTAACCTATTTATTTGTATGCCTCAAGCTTCATACACCACACCCCACCACACCCACCCCTCACCTCACCCCCACTCCAACACCACCACAACCACAACACACATACAAACTCTGGTCAGTATTGAACATCAATTTTCATCTCAGCCTATGCGGTTTAGTTTCAAAAGGTCGACTGTAAAGTTGATCAAATAAAAAAACAAGACACCGATAAGACCTAACCTAATTTACCAACTTGTCCCATTACATTTACCACTTAACTTGCATATTTGCGAATTTAAAGGGGCATACGGCAATCTTGAAGTAGTACTGAAGCCTCGACATGTTCACCTAGATGTATTAACTAAAGGAAGTATCATTTTGACTTTAAAGCTGCATGCATGTACTAAATAACCTTGTAGTTTCAATGTCTTATTATACCTTATTGGTGCAAAAAAAATGTATTCAACAATCATTAATATGTCAAAAAAATCGACGTCTCGTTAAATTTTCCATTTGTGTGTGTGCGTGTGTGCGTGCATGCGTGCTGGCGTGCTGGCGTGCATGGAAGTTTGATAACAACTATCTCTACGATACTAATTGGTTTCTTAAGAGATTAAGACAATCCATTACGATTACTACTGTTACAGTAGTAACAATCTTTGCCATTAGTTTCCAAAAAGTATATTACTAAAACTTATCATTTGCTTAAACATGTATTATAAGTCACAAAACTTTCCACACGGTTCTTTATACTATACTATATTACAATATTATATTATCTAACATGGTTTATTAAAATACGCAATGTCGATTTGTTATTGAGGTGGTCTGAAAAAGGCTATATAAACCTCTGACGTCATGTATGTCAATCGTTAAGACGTCATTTTAAACGTCAGATGGAAAACAACAACGCGGTTGAAATGCGTTATTTTAAGCGACGCTACGTACGGCAATTTAAATAGGACGAATCTGTACATTCTTCTCATTTGATGTTGAGAGATAGGCATAAAATGTAAGTTGTGAGAATTTGTTTGGATTTTGTTCAATCTCTCGACAAATGTGTTTCATCATACATACAACTCCATGTTAGATAAGAAATAAAATATTTCCAGCAGGTTTATATTGTGCGAGATCAAAACTTGATGTTTGGGACTTGAAACACATCGAAACCGAGGGCCTGCAGCCCTTGATATCGATGAACTTCAAATCCCGCCCACCAGGTATTGATCTGGGACAATATAAACCCGCTGAATATAGTTTATTTCTTAAACACAATACAATATTAAAGTACTTTGCTACTCAATCCTCCGTGGTGCCACTGAGTTCCGTCGGTGTGTTCTTGGGCAAGACACTTTCCCTTAGCCTCGTCCGTCGGATGGGGACGTAAACCGGGCGGTCCCGTGTATCGGTCTATCCTCCGAGCACGTTAAAGAACCATAGGAATCTATTCGATAATA